>CM077574.1:45933885-46533885 GCA_039657325.1 Stephania cephalantha
CCTGTGCTCTTTGTAGGTCGTGGTATACGCCACAGATTTGACTATGGGGCCATAATTTTTCTAGGTATTTGATCCTTGTGTGATTGTCTTTCCTTACTTTTAATAACAAACATATCTCACTTCTGGAATGATCCAATGAAATTCTCTTTGCAGCAGTGTTGCATGGCTATCATTGACTTCTAAACTTTTCTTTTAAAGTCTTTAATTTTGCTTACGTGAGAGTGTGCTTCTTTCATTTCCCTGTCGATAATCATGGTGTGAAAATTCTTCAAACTTCTTCAACTTCCCTGAACTAGCTAGATTTCTTCAAACAATGAAAATCAGGAAAAAATGAATTATTTGCTTAATTCGATGTTGTCCTGAAAGGAAAAAAAAATGTGGCTGATATCAACTTTTGTTAGAAAATACTCTTAAAAATTAAAAAGTTAGACAAATGCAAGACTGGAAACTAGTTTGAAGATGAGTAATATATACTAATGAATGGCTAATTAGTTTGAGGATCAAAGCGATTACAGTTTAACTAATAAAAACTTAAGTACTTGTTTATTGCCGATTTTAATAATAAAAATTTTAGGTAGTTTGTTACTCAAAGGTAGATGTCAAGCATTATTCAATGACAAATCTTATTTTTGAACAATCATGCTTTGAAGTACATAAACATGCATCTATTGCGCGCCTTGACTAAACTTAGGTCTCTCCAATGCTCATATGAGGCTATTTATATTTCTCTATGATGTCAAACATATACAAAAATTTTTTATGCAGAATCAGCTCTCAGATTTTCAAGTTTTATGTTACCATAATCTTGTTGATATTGATTGTTTGATCTTTTAGATTTGCTGAATTAGTGATTGACATACAAACATCTCTACCCTTCTGGAGGTCCACTGAGTTTTGGATTCGCTAGATGCCTTGGGTGGCTAAGCATCAATTTATATCACACAGTTCAAATTCACCCCTCTTATTTGTTTCAGATTTTTTCTTGCCTGTCAACATTCTTTTCTTTCATGCAGATGAGCGGTTTAAGGAAGAACGAAATGTGGTGCACATTTCAAAATGGTTAAGGAAATCTATTAAACAGTTCAATAGCTTTGACATGTCACTTGAGGGATTGCAATCATTTTTTAGAGACATTAAGGTCCAATACCTGTCTTCCCTCTTGCCTTAGATTCTTTGTGGATCAGCTTCTACTCTAAAGATTTTTAATTATTCGATATAATAAATACGGAAGTGATTAATTTGCAGGACAGAGCTGGCTTAAACAGTGGAGTTGCTTCAGGAAATTTTGATTTAAAGGATGAGAATAGTCCTACTAAATCGAAAGTAATCAGCAAAGGGTCTGCAAAAAAGAAGACCCATAAGGCTGACAAGCTTGATGTTTCGAATGGAAGGAGACTACTTCCAGCAAGTGTAGTCAGAGTTGGAAAGACAAAAAGTTTGTCTAATCCCATGTGTTCACCCAGAAACAGTCTTAACTTGGTTTCCAAACTGAATGATGAGGATAACGTTGAGGATCTGGCATTTGCTCCTACAGATACAAGGAATATGGGGAACTGCAGAGAGTACATTGATTTGGAATGTAATGCCCAAGAGAATTCAAGGTAAATCAATTTCCTAGTGATAATTAGGCTCTATAAAGTATAAACTTCTCGTGTCTACTGTCAATTAAATTTAGATATGTTTCATATCCATTACTGTTGTCTCCCTTGTTTCAGTCATATAACGTGTCCATAATTTCTGAGAGAGTTGCAACCCCGTTTCATTTAATTAAATATATAGATATGGAATGTCTATGATTTGGCATATTAAAACTTTGACTCATTTACTTCACTTGGGTTCTATTATCCTGCCTTAGCATGCAAGAACTGCAATAATGACTTTTTGTGAGTTTAAATTGATGATTTCATCACATTTCTCTCGTGTACTGTGTAGGGTTGGTGGTTTCCATTTTTTTTCTGTGTGCTTCCATGTTATTGTTTACTTCAGAAGGGGAATACTTAATATTTGTTTCTTGTGCATGTCAACCAATACAATTTCAAACGTCAAATGCAGTCCTGAATCATTTGTTGTGAGGGAAACTCCTGGTCTGTATTCCAATGCAAGTGTGGTGGGCTCTGCAGTTGCATCCTTTGAAGAAAACTCAAATGCAGAAGTATTCCAAGCCACGAGTCATTCCTCAGACCAGTTGTCCTCCCATTCAGCAGCTGCAGAAAACTCATATGCAATGGTTTCCACACATTCTTCGATTGTAACACCTGTAAAACTGCCAGATGCAGACTTCTCCAACCTGAAACAAGAAATGGAGTCATCTCTAAATTTGAGCGTAAATTCTCATAAGCCTAAAAGGAGAAAGTCAATAGCTTTGTCATCAATTAACTATTCTCTTGTGACACCATTTGAAAACACTGATGCTAAATCTCCTTCCAGCATTCGTGATTTGACTAAAACAGAATTGGAAGGTGCAAATTCTAGGATTGAACTTTATCTTGGGGGAGATTGTTCGGAGAGCATGCATGAGGAGCCGGAGGATCAACAAAGGAATTTGTTAAATAACTGTGGGGCGTTCGATTTATGTTCAACTGCTATTACAATTCTTACAGAGAAGAGTCTAGACTTGTGTTGCTCACTCTGTAGAAACTCCTTGGGGCTTCCGAAGAACCAATACCTCGTTTCTTGTTCTGTGACTTCATCTTCTAAAGTCTACATAGCATCTTTTCTGAAAAGTAAATTAAGGGATCCATCTGTAAATGGGTCAACAAATGTACCTATTGTCATTTCTGACTTATCATTCATTGATCAGAGACTCTACAAACAATCGACCAGTGAAGCTGCTGAAAATCATGGTATATGGTGTGAAAAAGATGGTTGTGTGTTCGGACCATCTTTGCCCTTCTGTACCATCTCAGATAGGTTTCTTGGGCAGCAGATAGTGGCGACTGACGCGCAAAACACTCACTTATTAGACAAGGTAGTTATTCTCCTTTTCTTTAATGAGTTTTTTATTTTTGTTGCTTGAAGTTGTCAGTTTGATGTAACTGATTTTATTTGGAAGTCTTACCTTACAAATAGTTTCATAAGACCTGGTGGGTAATTTTATGAATAACAAGGTTGGTACTTGGTTAGTTCCTTTCTGCCATAAGTATGTGCACTGCTTCGTTTTGAATACATATTTGAATCATTTGATGGATACAACAGCTGGATTCTTGTTTCGTGTGGTGCTTCTCGAGGCTTGAACAATCTGAGTTCTAACCTTTGGCTGTTCTTTCATTGCAGATCTTATTTTACTTGAATCGCTTGGAAATCAGGAACCCTGAAGCATCTAAAGTTGAGGTAGGACTGAGGTGTTGGTGGTGTTTGACTATATAGCAATGTTTTCAAGGCGGCGTGGCAGTGTTAGGCAGTTTAGCCCCGACTAGTCTAGGCGGCGTCTAGGCGAACAAAAAAATATTACTTACACCTCCCCGAGAAATAATTTAATTTATTTAGAGACCCCTCAACAGTAAGGGGCTTATTTTTTCACCTACACAATCTCATCAACATTTTTTAACTCCACACTTTTTTTCACAAAAAAAATAAAATAAAATAATAAAATAAGTTTTGAAAATTACAAAGACCTCCCTAAAAAGTTTTTAAAAATATTTTCAGGCCCACTGCCTGCCTAATTAAGGACTAGGCGGTGAGCCCCTCTAAAGGCCTAAGGCAGTGCCTAGGTACCACCTTGAAACCACTGCGCTATAGATGATTGGCTTGGTAAAAGTACGGGTACATTGCAAGTATTCATCCCGTTCCAGCATTTACTTTCCAATCCTTTGAAAAATGAAGTATTTCTTGTTTAATTCATCCCTTCACATCCTTTTTGAAGATATAGAAGTTCTTCTGTTCATTTCTCTCCAATCTGGCACTTAAGTAATCTATTCTTCCCTTATATTGATTTTCTCGAGTTTTGTTAACCTTTTAAGAATTGTACTAGTGCATGTGTATCTAGTTTATTTGCATGATGTTGGTTTTATCAACAAAAGAAAGAACTGTTTAACTGCTGGATTTTGTTTATGAAGAAGAAGAAAAGGAGCTTCCACGCTTAGTTTTGGTTATCGACAAGAACTGCTACTGAACTTTCCTGCACTTTTCTTGTTCAGAACTTTGTTCCTACCAAAGACTTCGCCAGTGGAAAAACCAATAAGTCTGCTTATAGTGGTTCAGATCATGAACTAGTTGCAGGATCTACTACAAGCCTTAAAGTTTCATGTTCTGCCAAGCAGCAAGATTCTGGAGGATGGAGGACTACAAAATCAAAGGTTAATTTCTACTGCATGCACACTTTTTTTTTTTTTTTCCTCTCTTTTATTGGCAACTATTTCATGTAATTTTCTATAATCTTGCAGCTTAGACTACCCAAAAGAGCTTTACTTTGTGACACGGAAGATATCGATATCAGACCTGAATGACCAGTAGCTTCTAGACGTCTTAGTTTTGTTGCGGCCACACTATCCTGCATAATATTTGGCAGTAAATGCTGTTTCATAATCTACATCATCATTGTTGTCAAGGCCAAAGCTATGTCTCCTTTTAACATTGAAGCTCTCATGCCAACAATTGAGACAAAGCAAAGAAAGTTTTCTTCAATGGAATTCAAAGTAAATTATAGGCCTTGGTATCTGTCACGGACATGTTATCCTTACTCCTTTGGCTCTACAAGACCAGGATATTTAGGATGTACATCTTCGTCTGCGGTGATATCTGGACGGAAAATCCTTAACAGATGGCTATGCTCT
The DNA here is from genome assembly GCA_039657325.1 of Stephania cephalantha. Lineage (NCBI taxonomy): Eukaryota > Viridiplantae > Streptophyta > Magnoliopsida > Ranunculales > Menispermaceae > Stephania > Stephania cephalantha. The sequence goes on from CM077574.1 coordinate 45,938,658, forward strand.
CTGTTCGGCATTGCGACGCCATGAGCAAGTTAGATAAGAAAGTAAGTACTGATTATTGATGTAAATCACTTCGTGCTGAAACTCTGGCGATAAAGAAATGTTGGTATTCTTGTACATTTTCAGTCACATTGATTTGCAGTGGACGCCACACTTAGTTCTTCGTGTATAGAAGATTCTTGTTCTGCCATTCTTTGTCCAGAATCAAATGAATATAAAGCTTCGTCTTAATTACTATGGTTGATTGCTTTACTAGCGAACACTTGGCATATTAAGATTTTCTGTTCTGCAGAAATGGCATATAGAATTAGCCAAAACTTTTGCTTCAGAAAATGTATATGTCCGAACAGAATCATTATACACGAGAAGTCACTATTCCTCACATCCTGTTTGCCTAGCTAAATTCACAGCCATTGCAAGGATAATCTTAGTTTATGCAACAAAATCTGCATTGATGGAACATAGACAAGAATTGGGTAGAGTCAAAACAATTTTTGTTGATAATATTTCTTTCTACCAGTAAATTTGATGCAAGTAACCTTTGGATCGCAGAAGTTGGCGCGCAGCATAAAGCGATGTCTATTTACCTAAAAATGCACTTTTCCAACAAATTATACATTCATCAAATCCTAACAATGGTGAGGGGGAAAGAAGCAAATAGCCTGAAGTAACAACTGATCAACAAACCTTTCTCCTATCACATTTGCGGCACCGTATAGAACTACTTTAATCAATCAGTCCATCGACGGCCGAATCTGAGTGATGCTACAAGACTGCATTACAAATCACCAAATTCTCCAGCAATGTAGTTTGCATCATAATATACATAGAATTATAGAACCAAAAAAGGCAGTCAGCATGATTCATCATTCACTTGATGGGAAAAACTAAGTTAGGTCCAAGGACCACATAACTATTTACATATTCTAAGGGAAGAACAACCATGCTCTTCCTTTTCTTCTACTCATCTATAAATTCTAAAGATCAGAAACTTAAGCCTGACACATATAATTAGATTCTACAACTACAATCATTTACTAGTTTAAAGTCACTTTAAACTTCCAGCGATGCTTGAAAATATGACAAACCCTACTCGTTGAATTTACTATGAAAGATAATCCTTATGATTAATCCGGTAAGAACATTCTTATGCTTCAACTTCTGCAGGGTTGAATGTCACCTGATCATGTCATGCCTTCTCTGCGAGCTGCCCGACGCTTCCATCTGATTCATCATATGGCTCATTCCTGTGTCAAACAACAATTTTCTTTCAGCCTAAATCACTCTTCAAGAAACCGAAATAATAAAAGTTGTTTTTTGTCACTTTAAATTAAGAACTTTTTTGTCATAACTCTGGAAGAATTCAAGCATGTTTCACCAATCAAGTCATTTCAATATGATTGAAGAAATCGAGAAGCTTCTTCATTATTCGCTTCCCTCCATGAACAAATCGAGAAATAAAGTGCGTTAGCAAGTGCGCACCTTGGCAGAAAGGTATCTGGCCTAGACTTCCAGAGGACTGAGAGCAGCCACCAGATGGATATGTTGGCATTGTTTTGTGCACATCTAACAAGTGCACTTCGGAGCTCATCTCAGAACTTGGAAAGCATACATTATCCATCCTCGGAGCTGACTTTTCATTCGACAGTTCATTGTCTGATTTCACTTTCTTTTCTTTCGGAGATTCAACCTCAGTCTCCTGTTCCGATTCAGCATTGTTATGAGCTGCACCAACCTGCTTCCTTTTAGACCTGGCTCGCCTGTTTTGGAACCAATTGTAAACATTCGTTTCGGAAACTTGGCCATGTTGCATCAGTTCATTGGTTATCTCTTTAATCTTCTGCTTAGTAGGAGTCCCGTTGCCTTCATCGAATATGCCTTCAAGTATTTGAAGCTGAACCGGAGTTGGTGTCCAACGCTGTCTGGCAGGAAACTTGTGAATGTGACCCGCAGATGCCATTAATGGATCGCAATATGGATTTCCCAGTCTTGTTCCTGCAGCAGTATGCGAGTATTTTATCAAAAGAATAAAAGCCAATTTGATACTGACAGATGAACTTATATATCCTTCATTACAAGGAAGATGCTGCGAGTGTTGGCTAATTAGGAATATAGTTGAAAAAAAAAAAAAAAAAAAAAATCACGGCGGATCATCCCGTATAAGCTGAATTAAAACATGTAAATATATTAATTGCTTCTCATATATTAATGTGCATATGGTAGATATATAGCGTGGAAGCGTAGGGAATTAATTAAACTGGGAGAAGCGGTTTTCAAACTTAGCTCTCATTGTCTTATAAAGATATGATATATATGCATGAAAGAATGTAATCTGGCTTTGCACAAAGTAGAAGGCGATAGTTGTTAGACTTTTGTGGGAATTCTGTCCAATATATTGAACATATTGATCGGACGCACACATAAACCAAGCTCTTATAGGATCTTCCTCTGGTGATGTCGAAGTCTTGAGGATTGCTCCAACAAAAAGTAGAAGTTGAGAGTTAGTCTTAACTTAGTTAAAATCCAGGGATTAAGTATTAGTTCATATTACTGTCACTTAAAAGCTGGAACTATCAGAGAAAAGCTTTCAGGGTTCTGATCCAATTTTCCGCGAACTAACCATATCTAAAACAACGATAACTTCAGATGATCCGTAAATATGACATTAGAATGTCAAGCTAATTAACATTCATACTAGATGACAGATCCCAGTGATGCAATCATTTACTAAATCAGCCTACATAAACTGCAATTGCATGCTTAATTTTACCATTAAATCCATAAATTAAAGTAAAACAATGGTGTTTCTAAGTAGTCTTTTTTTTTTTTTGAATCGCATTAAGTCATAAAAAGAAAAAGAAAGTAAATCAAACATATTGATTTTTAGCTTGATCTTTTCCAGTCTACTTAACAACCTAATTTCAAAGTTCAATTTTCATTTTCTCAAACCTCATTCAACCAAAATCAATAAGAGAAAAGGGCACACTTAAAAAATCAACAACCAAATAAAGGGTAATATTCCACTTCATTTACATGAAACAATAAATTGACTGTCTCACTTAATTAGACCTATCTTACCCAAAACAAAAATGGAAAAAAAAAAAAAACACGCACACACACACACACGCACACAAGAACACCAAATAAACTACCCAAAATAACTAGAAACAAATTATTACAGAATCAGCAGAATAAGACCCATTAGAGACAAAAACAGAATGAAAGCAGAGAAATAGATGAAGAGAGACCTGAGAGGTCCTGCTGTGCAGTCATGGTTTTGTGCATCTCAACCAATCTCTCACAAATGGTTCCATAAGCAGAGATTTGCCATCTAAGCACCTCCATCTGCTCCTCTGTCATCACTTTCATGTACAACATTTTCCCCATTTGTTGTTGTTGTTGTTGTTGTTGTTGCTGCTCTAGCATTTCATAGTCCATGATTAACTAACTATACCATAAATTGATCTACTCACTTGTTTTTCACCATTTTTGATTCAGACCCATCTCTGTAATCTACCAAAATTGCATGATTAGAGTTTGCTTTGACATGGGCAATTGCCAAAAACAAAGATTTCTTTTTTGGAAACAAAGCAAAGCAAGCACTGTGAAGTTCAACATGGACACAGGCGTACTTTAGAGGCGTCACGGACGGTATATTTTAGCCTTCACTAGGCGTCCTAGTGTTGCATGCGCCGTTTAATTAGTCCCGTAATTGTTTTTTATTAATGCTACAATTACGCAAAATTACACACTTAAGGTCACAAGCCCATTGAAAGTAGTGTGATACGCATAAAAAAAATATGTGCCCGCATAGCTCAAAAATATCGTGCGGTTTTCAAGAGGGGTGTAACTTGATGCGTGATCTTATGTGCGTAAGAATAAAATTTTCGATCAATTTTTCTTTAATCCATTTTCTCTGTTTCAGTATTGAATTATTAATCCAAATTTATTTCTAAACTTTATCACTTTATCACTTTTTGACATTTAGTAGTGCCTTTTTTACTTTTATAATGGAGTGTAATTTTTATTTCTATTTATTTTTTTGAATTTTTCACGTGTTTTAAGGTTTAGTATTATTAGACCCTATATAAGAGACAATCATCTCAACTTCCTTAATTATCACACCAACCAACCGATTTTGAATATATATATATTCAATTAAAACTAATTAATGGTAGCTACAACACCAGACATATATATCTCTATATTGCAAAATTAAGGTCTTCGTCAATTTAACTACTCATTATAGTGAGTACAACACTTGTATCTATTTTGTGAGGCCAAAGCCTTTTGATTGGCGAAGTTTCTTTTTCCATTTCATCTCGCTACCTACCCTAATGTTGCAATATATCTATATGCACATTTGTTGATTTTAAATTGTGCATACATATATGTTTACATATATTATGTTTTTTAATCAATATGCCAAGTGGGTCCGCCATGTCATGTCATGAGCCCTTCCTTAGCTTTATGGGAAGAGTCAACATTTGAGGCCAAGTTTGGTACCAAGTCATGATCTCTAAGTATCATTAAGTGAATAATTGTGTTTAAAATATTCGGTTATATATATGTTCCACTTGGTTTATTTTGAGTGGCTATCATGATAGACTTTTGTTTGAGTTTTCACACTAAAGGGCTTATATGATCTTCAATGTGAAAAAGGAAAATTCTTACAAAGGTTGATTAATTATTACAATTATTTGGAAGAGCTCCTCCGTATGTTTAGGGTTTAATTAGGGTTTCAATATATAAACAACAAAGTGAGGTTTATATAGTGATACCATGTATATTTTAAAGGGTAGAAGTGTTTAGGGTCCCATATCAAAGATTACTTTAGCACCATAAGATCAATTAACAAAAAATATTTTAAAGGGTCAGCATAGATTTTTTTTTTTTTTTTTTTTTTTGTTGAACGTAATTAGGATAGTTTTTAACTTACAACCCTACCACATATATTTTTTCTTTGCGTCAGGAAAGATTACATTGTTCCATTCTATATCATCATATAATTGATTTGCCATTGCGACGCACTTCAGTCTTAATTGCCTCTATCTCGAACTTGTTTAGCACATATTGAGTTTAAACCTTTTTCAAAAAAGAAAAAAAAAAAAGGTTCATAACTAGTTGTAGGGGCACTCTTTTTAGCACAAATTTGGTCTGTTATAGCAGTTATGCTTATCAATAATAGCTCTCTTGATCAGTAGTTAACTCTGTTGAAGTCATGGACTAAATAGATAAAAATCGACTTTTGTAAATTGTGATCATTTTCTCTTTTTTTTTTTTTAAAGTATGGGAATCAAATTCACGACATCCATAAACTTTATCTTTTGACAAGTGATGTATCATCCATCTCGTTAGAGATGCTTTGTCATCATTTTCTCTCTTATGTTACACATAATTAGTACTTGAAGAAGGCAAGTGATAATAACAAATGAAGTCTATAGGTGGTAACTATAATTATTTCTTTAAACATAAGGCAAGCAACAACTTGATATATGAATTGAAATTTACAGAGAAATGGGTCCCTTTTGGTGGCATGTTACTGAAACATTTTGATTGGGAAGAAAGGAACAAGAGGACAGAAGAAACAAAGAGTAGTTGGAGGTTATGTTTGGGCTCTTTTTCCTATAAAGATTGAGATTTGGTGCACCTAACCAACACACCAGTCTTTGGTCCCTCCACAACTGACACTTGCCACTTGGTGGCCTTTCTGAATTATGCATATGTATTTTTTCGAAAGTGACTAGTGTGTGAGTAGTGGAAAATTTTCACCTGCAAGCGTCTTTTTTTTTTTTTTTAATAGGAAATTGCTAGGTAACTCACTTGGATCACCGAGGCTGGGCACAGGTCCATTGAGTGCCCGTGCAATACACCACGAAATATGCGCGCTCGTGTTGAGGTGTATTGCATGGGCATTGAGTGGGTCGATGCCTACATTGTGTTACCCAAATTTTTTCCTTATTAATATTTAATTATTGGTAATTTGAAAAAAAAAAAACATTTATTGGTAATGATACACGAGCTTGACAATAAGGAGTTCTCCAAGTTTTATTTACAAAACATTATCCCTTAATCGGTACAACCTTCCATTATTAAATCACTAAAAAAACGTCGACCCAACTCATTATTCTATCCACTAAAACGTCGACCCAACTAGTCTAACCCCACGCTCGGTGACACCTCACCCTCGTCGATCCAACTAGCTAGGCTAGCTGCGCGCACACTCGATGAGGTGGTAAGGAAATTCTTAATCCCCTATCAAAGAGTGGGTAAAATCACTCTATCCTCATCCTTCCTCAATTAATACATGATGAGAGAAATGCTTTTGTAAGCAGATAAACTCAACCCACCTATTTGAACGCCAACCATTTCGGAATGCACGCTTACGAAAGCGCATTGTAGGTCATGCGGACGAGTTGGGTTAAGTTTGTAGGTTATAAAAGCATTTTCCTTTTTCTTTGTCTTTAAGTATTGGTAGAATGAAAAATTAGTCAAGCATTGGTTTAATCGAATATAAGCAATGCTTAATCAAGATTAATTTATTTTTTTATTTTCTTTATTACACTAAAATTGCTTAACTAGTACAAGTATTTTAGACCTAAATCCACCCCATCATCACGACAACAAAGCAAACACATGAAACGCGACACTAGCTAGTACTAATGGTGTGTTCGGTTCGCATGACTACTTAAGTAATCAGTTGGATTAGATGTAATCTGTTGTTCACTTAGCATGATTAGATAATGTCATCAGATTAAGTTATCATACAAACTTTGGACTAAACAAAGTGGACTCTCACCCTATCACTAGCTAATCCAATCTCTCCCGATATGTGTAAAGACCGGATTACCTTTCACTTACACCGATCCTCTCCCGTCCTTCCCTCGCACTCTCCCTCTCATTCCACCTCGCCAAAAAGCTCTCATCCTCCACCCTCCTCTACAACCTCTTCCTCGACTCTTTCACACACAACCCTGACCTCCTCTCCTCCGCCATTGTAGTCGACCCCGCTCCGCGCGCCACACGACCCCACTGCTCATCCTTCTCTGCTGCCTCCTCAACTACAAGGGCTTCCTCGCACCGCCAAGCCCACCGCATCTCCCACCTCCTTTGGTCCCGCCGCGCCCCCTCGCCCTCCACTCTCGCGTCGCCGACGTCTTCTCCATCGACATCCACCCCGCCACTCGCCTCGACAGCAGCATCATCTTCGACCACGCCACCGGCGTCGTCGTCGGAGAGCTTGTTGTTGTTGGCAACAACAATGTAGGGAACAAGTCTTCAAATAGGTAGGGGTAAAATGGACATTTTCATTAAATCACTTAAAACCCTATCATGCCAACCAGAACAAGTCTCCAAATTCGGATTACCCCTAATCCATAGCAATATAATCCAATGTTTGTTAATCCGACCACTATCAAGACAACACAATCTACCCAACCAGAACAGACCATAAAACCTCGGCCACACTTGACAACAACGCAAACTTGAGCGACAATAATGTAAAAGAGAAGTGTTATAATGACAACACCATGTCACATCGCAAGACACATTGACTCACAAAAATCATTCATATGTTCCTCGAGATGCGGATATATATATATATCATGATGCATAACACGCCGGTGGAGGTCGCATGAAAGGCTCTAGCTTGTGAGTCAATGTGTCTTGTGGTGTGACACATTGTTATTATGCAATCGGACCCCTAATTAGGGCATCGGCCGACCTAAATTACCTTAATTCCTTGATAATCTAGCAGCCTTCACCTCTCCATCAATAAACATATAAGATTAAGATCTTGTAATCATCAATTATAAAACTTTTATTAACCACAATCGATTTTAAAGTGAATCTTAAACCGCAAAGTACATTTAGATCATTGTTGAGTTTTTGGGGTTCATACGCAACGAAAAATTGAAAACAAATTTTGAAAAACACCAACAGGATCGAAAATATGTTCCATTAAACTAAATCTACGAAAGTAAATCATACCTTATTCCGTGATTTCTTTTTGATTGTTCAATTTTCAAGACGTTCAAGTGCGCGTCCTCTATCAGAAATTCACACACGAATAGTGACCACAATTTGGAGTGCTAGCCTCAAGAGAGATTGAAAACGATTTTTCTTTCTCTCCCTAAATCCAGAGAACTCGAAAATTGTAAAACGAAATCTTATTTCGTTTTTAGGGTTTCACCCTTTATTTATATGTGTAGATAAGCCCTCACTTAAAATCATATTCGTAATACAATTATTATATTTAAGAGTTTAAGCAAATTACACATTCGCCCTTATTAATAAGTTATCATATAACAAATCGTAAGAGGATTTATGTCATGAGTTTTATCATATAAAATTCATTACTCTAGACTAATTGAAATTGCGCAAAGCCATTCTTTGTGTGCGACCCAATAGTTTCATGCGATGTTGGTAGTGAACAAAAAACCATTTTGGTACACTAGTCATAAGCGGTTTCTAGCAAGGCATTATGACTACTCAAGTAGCATGAATATCAACATCGATACAACCTAATTAATAACGTATATCATATCCTTTTGTCGTGCGATATCTTTTGATTAAACATAAGGCATGAAAATCACCCTTAATGTTCAATCGTACTAGTCTCGATCTTTAGGTAAAGCGAAAAACATCCAAGTGACATTGATCATATTAACTCACATGGATTTGGCCATTATCGAGTCTATCTTATCGAGGGATCCATCGATATCTCTCTCTATACGAAAGTGACAAATTATATCTTGATTACACACCTTCACATATTATTCACACGGTAACCAATCACAATCTTTATAATTGTCCGATTAAAGACAACATTTGATTGTGTCAATTATCATGCTCTTAATATTGAAGTATATGGTAATCTCAAGTCGAATGACTAAATGATATACCTATTATGAGTAACACCTATAAATTAATTCTTGTAGTGTTCTCATAGCGGGTCGATCATGTACCTTATTCCCTAACAAGTATTCATGATCTTGATTCGTATCCTATCACGTATGATCATCACATGACCATCAATAAAGATTCACACTAGTCTTAATTCATTATACTTCCCGATATAATGACCGACTAGGGACATTTAGGATATTTCAACAAATACCTATGGATCTTATTATAAGGAAAACATGCAATCACTTATAATAAAACGACAAATAAAACCTCTATTTTATTAACTAAAATTATAAGATAAACAATGTTTGTAGATTGACCTAGGGCACATGCCCTAACACTTGACAACAACGAGCTTGACAATAAGGAGTTCTCCAACTTTTATTTACAAAACATTGTCCCTTAATCGGTACGACCTTCCATTATTTTGTCCACTAAAGACGTCGACCCAACTACTCTAACCCACGCTCTGGTGGCACCTCACCCTTGTCGATCCAACTAGCTAGGCTAGCCCTGCGCACGCTGATGAGGTGGTAGGGAGATTCTTAATCCCCTATCAAAGAGTGGGTGAAATCACTCTATCCCCATCCTTCCCCAATTAATACATGATGAGGGAAATGCTTTTGCAACCGATAAACTCAACCCACCTATTTGAACGCCAACCATTTCGGAATGCACGTCATGCAGACAGTTGGGTTAAGTTTATAGGTTATAAAAGCATTTTCCTTTTTCTTTGTCTTTAAGTATTGCTAGAATGAAAAATTAGTCAAGCATTGGTTTAATCGAATATAAGCAATGCTTAATCAAGATTAATTTATTGTTTTATTTTCTTAATTACACTAAAATTGCTTAATTGGTACAATTATTTTAGACCTAAATCCACCCCATCATCCTGGCAACAATGCAAACACATGAAACGCGACACTAGCTAGTACTCTAAAACCTCGGCCACACTTAACAACAACGCAAACTTGAGCGACAATAATGCAAAAGAGAAATGCTAGAATGACAACATCATGTCACACCGCAAGACACATTTACTCACAAGAATCATTCATATGCTCCTCGAGATGCGGGCATATATATATATATATATATATATATATATATATATATATATATATATATATATATATATATATCATGATGCATAACACGCGGGTCGATGTGGCATGAAAGACTCTAGCTTGTGAGCCAATGTGTCTTGTGGTGTGACACATTGTTGTTATTTGTCAGACCCCCCTAATTAGGGCATCTGACCGACCTAAATTACCTTAATCCCTTGATAATCTAGCAGCCTTCACATCTCCATCAATAAACATATAAGATTAAGATCTTGCAATCATCAATTATAAAACTTTATTAACCACAATTGGTTTTAAAGTGAATCTTAAACCTCAAAGTACGTTTAGACGAATACAATAATCCTCAAAATCTCGTAAAAATTTTTTGACAGCGCCTCCTCTGTTTCTAAGTCTACATCGAGAATCTCGGCCTTAAAAAATCTTCAACAAAATATGCTCACTTTGGTGGAAATCGAAGGACTCATAATACGTTCATAACAATATATATTGAATCAACTAAATTATATATTCATTTTAACTTAATTTAAAGTATCAAAATTCTTAAACTAGCATTACCTTAACTCCAGAAATTATCTCAATTTGTCCCAGAATCGTTCGAGGCCATTAGAATGAGATCCTAATCACACTCGAACCCAAAAACCTATTTATACAATATAATATATTATATAAAAAATAATAATACATGCATAGAGAGAAAAAAAACCTAAACAAGTCACAGTCGGAAAGCTTTCTCTTTCCCTTGTTGCTGTTAGAATATGTCATTATCCAATTATAAAAATTCGATAATTTCAAATAATTAAATCTCACACTATCCAGTACACCTGTAATAATCAAATGCATTGTATTCCAAAAATTTAAACGAACAATAATATCACAAGGAATCATAAATATACAAGTAAGCAATCTATCTCGTTTACGTTTACCAACTATAATTAGAAGACGTCTTTCCAAAAGTGGTGGGTAAACGGTAATAAAGATTTATGAGTTTGAGAGGAAGTCCCTCGAGAAGTCACACCCTCGACTATCTATGGAGTATGATCTAACCAAGCATTACAAAAATAACCATCTTAAACAAGTGTCTACAATGATCAATGACTCCAGTCGCAGAGCACCACGGTGTTAATCCTACCACACATATAGCCAATGAATACAATGGGACCCCCAAAGGCATCCTTTCTCTCGTGTCGTGAATGCATGATCAATAAATATGCGAGCGATAAACCATGCATGCAATTATATCAGAAATACTCATACAATGTAAAGGTTACTATGGGATTTACTTAGCCTTACAAACGCGATATCGCAACTCCCTTGCACTCAGAGTCGGTAAACTAGTCTACACGGGGCTCCAATTGCGATCTTACGGTTCATTTATAAGTTCGATAAGTTCCAAAACAGTTCCACAATTTTTTTCCCTTAATTGCGGTTCAATTGACCCAATCGCTTCTCGAAACTCCTAAAATACTTCCAAAATAATTTATCCAGATGCCGTACTTTATTTTTGACTCAATTATTTTCGGCATCGAAAATTACATTGTTTAGGCTAAAATATATTTTTTTTCAATTTTTATATATTTATTTATATATTTATCGGTCCTACCTCGACTCGAAAACCTTGAAATCACCCCCAATCAACTCCTCAGATGTTCGAATCTCAATTTTGACTCCAAATTGTGATTCGGAATAAAAAATTAACCTATATTAGGTTTTAAAATAATTTTTAAATTTTAGGCATTTTCGAGTATTGTAGAATGCTTTACGAGGAAATACCTCGGTATAAATCCTCGAGAAAATTTCAAATTCCTTATTTTTTTTATAAAAATCCATAATTTCAATTTATTTGGCTCAAATATTTTTTTTTAGTTTTTCTCATTTTTTTTGGATTTTTTGTTAATTTCTAGCATTTTTCTCTTTTTTATAATTTGGGTGGTTTGACCCTGAGCAGACCGATCCGATTTAGTTGAACGGGACTCGATTCGATCGGCTCGGGTCAAACCTTTCTTCCTCCGGCGACCGGTTTCACAACCAACAATTTTTTTTTATTGGGGTTGGGGGGGCAACCTGAAAGGTGTTTGGGCAAGGGAGACGGCTAGGAAGCCGTCTCTTTCCTCGGACCAAACTTCCCCTGACTCCATCTCCTCCAACCTCCATTAACAAACCAACAACAAAATATACAACAATGATCAACAGCTAACAAACTTTAACAACACGACTCACATTATCTTGTCGATCTCCTCTCTCTATCTCTCTCTTGGTCTCCTCTGTCTTTCTCCCTCGAAATTGAAACACGGAGGAGAAGATTCTGATTTTTAAAAAAATTAATATTAGATTTTTCGAGATTCGCATCGCACTAATCTTAAGACAAATTTAATGGTTTCATTTCATAATATCAATTTGATCTTCCTCGAGATACGTACTACGTGTCTCGATATCAATCTTTAGCTCAAAATAAATTGATGAGGCGGAGTAAGTTTTGGTTGGGATATATATTTGATTTTTTCGAGATACGTACTTGATTCTCCTCGAGATTGGACAACATGCATCTTGAGGCGTAAACTCATCTTACCAACAACAACGTTAAACCATTTTACCTCCTCGATGATCACGCTACGTGTATCTCGAGGCAAAGTCAATGCTTACTTTTATTTGATTTAAACTATATGATTGATTTATATATATTTATATATGTATAAATTATATTATATATAAAAATATATAAACACATATATATATTTTCGCGGCTATAAACTCGCCACGTGTGCAAGCGACCAACCTCGGGCATGCACGCTATTGTACATCCAACGCGTGTCACCATCGACTCCGCGTGTCATTAGGCGCCCACCAATTTATTAATTATTTTTATTTAATTTCGTGATTATCTCTTTAGTTTACATCCAAATTAAATTTCGAAAAATATACAAAAATTAGCAAAAATTAGAAAAAAAAATCTCCCAATGCGCTCCAGAATTCACGGACACTGCACTCTACTTGACCCTATTTCACGTCGAAATAGTGTATAATACATCAAATAGGCACACGACACATAAAAATAATATTAAAACTTATGATTTCTGATCCATAACGCGTGATCCCACCTCGGATACGTAAATCCCAAATTAAATTCGAAAATACTTAATTAGCCGCTTAATCCAAGTTTATAAAATTTTCGGATGTCAAATTGTCATTCTAATATTTTCCAATGCCAAAACATTGGAACAAACTAGCTAAAGCTGATTTGGCAATAACCTCTAACTAGCGACATAAAAATTCCTGACATTAATTTTTTTCTAGAGTACCCTCTATACTTTACGCATGTATATTACATGCACAACAATATGTATGTGCATTAGGGGTGGGCAAACCGCGGTTTGGTTATTTTGCAAACCACCACCAAACCGCGAACCACCAAAACCGCAACCAAACCGAACCGCGGTTTGCGCGGTTTGGTCGGTTTGGTTTCGCGGTTTTTCTTGTTACATGTTTTCCAAAAAAAAATAGTGGTGGGTGGCGGCAATGAGAGATCCTTTGGTGGGAGATGGCGATGATTGGTGGGAAGCGGCGTAATTTGACGACGACTAGTGGAAGGCAAAGCGGACAACGGATGGCCTCAGCTGGTGGATGCGAATATGTTTAGGATATTGAGATGGAGATGAAAAAATGAAGCATTGTTGTTTATATTGGTTAATGTTTTAAAATGTGAATTAAATAAATTTACTAAATTACCCTCGGTTTGGTTTGGTGAACCGCGGTTTTTCAGAATTGAAAACCACCACCAAACTGCGATTTTGCGGTTTTCAAGTTTTTCAAACCGCCCCCAAACCGCGAGTTTTAAAAACCAAACCAAACCATACGGTTTGGGCGGTTTGGGCGGTTTTAGGGAAACCGATGCCCACCCCTAATGTGCATGGCTCCCCAGCTCACACCTCCCTTACTCACCCATTAATTTTTTTTTATTAATTGGGTGGTTCTGGCATGATGATTGGAGAAAATCGCTATTCATAGTGATTTAAATTTTTGTTATTGAATTTAGATCGAATAAATAATATGGTTTCTTGGTACTTATGCACACATTTATGTGTCATTAATGTAGCTATCAAATTGGCTATTAGAGCATCTCCAATGGTAACATGGATTTAGACCGTGGATTGGTGTCACATCATGGATGTGGAGAGAATGTCTATCATATGTGGCACTAAATAAACATTCACCTCTTAAAATGATCTTCAATAGTAATGTGGATTTAGACCATGGATTGATGAGTTGACACTTTTATTTTCAATTTTCAAAATATTAATAAAAGTTTCAAAAAAATAAAAACTTTAAAAGAATTAATAATGCTGACGTGGCAGTCTACCACAATGTCTAGAAATAGACATTATAGTAGACATCATCCACTTTGATTCCATGTCACATAAGATAGACATTATGAATCTATGGTCTCATTGGAGAGCATTTTTTGGGTTGGATGTGGATTGCATCCTAAGTGGATCTATTTGCACCCCAATTCATGGTCCCATTAGAGATGCTCTTAGATTCATATCCAATTTTCAAAAATTTAAATAACCATAAATGGTGATTTTATCCAATCATTATGGTAGAACTACCGATCCGTTATTTTTTTCTCTTTATTTTTTTGTAAAAAAGAAAAAAAAAGTTGAGTTGGTTTCAACTACTTCTAGTTAGTTCCCACGACAAACACGTTTTCGAGATTTATCTCATTCTCTGTATGTATCAAAACATGTGTGGAGAGAAAATAAATACACAGAGAGATTTGAGAGAAAAAAAGAGAGATCAGGAAGTATAGGAAATTTTGAGGGAAAGAGTTTGATACCGAGACTTTCAGCCGAATTCGATACCACTTTGTAAACTTTCTTCATAGTGGATTTTTCTGCTCTATGGAGTCGTGGATGTTTCACAATTAGGGTTCTACTACGTAAAAAAAACTCTTGTCTCTTATTTATTTTGATCCTGCGAAATTCTATTTTTTATTTTCTGTTCATTGGGATATTGGGATCAAGTTTTTGGTATCAGAGACTAGTTTTGACGATCTTTTTCTTCTCGAATTTATTTTGGTAGGGGTTTCGTTGAATGCACGAACTCTGATCAAAAGGGGAAGACGTAATTCCAATAAATGCTGAAATCGGCAGAAAAAAAGAGATCAACGATGTCCACTTCGCAAGATCCTCAAGGGATGTCTATTGAAAAGCTTGCGAGAAGACATGAATTAGATGAAGAAAAATATAGGAAGGACGATGGAAATCATCCGAGTCTTTCAATGTCAGCGACAAAGGGTCCACAAGTTTTTGAAGCACTAGAGGTTTCATCTTCAAATCTTCTAAAACATAATACTGAATGATGGATCTGACTCCGTTCAAAGTAGAAACGAAAATTGATATTCATGTCTATAACAGAGAATTATATGTTGAAAAACTCGATGCTTGGTTGAAATCTCTGGAGGTATACTTCAGTATTAAGATATATTCAGATCTGCAGAAAGTCAGTTTTGTAAGACTAAGATTGGGAGGACATGCTCTTACTTGGTAGGAAGCACATACCACAAGGTTGGCTCTCAACAATGAGTCTCCGATTACTACTTGGGCTCGGTTTGCAAGCTGCATGATTAGAAATCGGTTCTACCCTATTGACTACAAGGAACAACTAAAAGAACATTGGCGAGTTTCTCAAGCAAGGAAAAGGCGAGTGTGCAAGATTACATAACTTAATTCGAGAAAGCAAGTAGCGGATTTGAATATCAATCTACGAGATCCTCAAATCGTAGATAAATATAAAGGGGATTTGTTCTCAAGTCTTCGAATAGAATTGTCGCTCTTTCCAACTATGAACATTGACGATGCTTCGAATAAAGCAATGTTTCTTGAGATGAAAAATCATCCTCACAATAATCGGCAACCGAGAAAATTCTTAAGAAAATAAGTTTTCAAAGGAGTGCAAGAAAAATAATGTAGTGGCAAATAGGGAAGCAATATTGTGACAATTGCAAGGCAATTTGTCATGCCAAAGAAAAATGTTGGAAATTACATATGAAGTTGAGATTGGTGGAAAGATTACAAGAAAACAACAAAAACTCCTTGTGTTGAGTGATTGAAGGTTCCTCAAAACCTAACGAGAAAGCGATATTTACCACACTGCAAAGGAGAGTCGGGCACCTCGAAGGAAGTAGCTTGTTCTCAAATTCATGTTGATGTACTAGAATTCTCTAAGGAAGAACTATTTTGGGTATATACTCAAATTGGCGAGAACTCCGAGTAATCACCTAATTTGATAACGGATCACGACGGAATTTGATTGCGGAACAAGCTGGTGAAGCGGTTGAAAGTGGAGACTTCACCACATCCTCGACCTTACCTCTTTGGGATGGTTGAAGAAAGATTTGGAGTTGCAAGTAAAAAGTTAATGCACCTTCAAATTTGCAATTAATGAAAATTTTTATGATGAGGTGACTTGTGATGTCGTATCATTGAATATATGCCAAGTTATTTTCGGTAGTCATTATTTATAAGACCAAGATGCTACTTACTACCAGCGAGAGAATATTTGGCGGTTAGTGAAAGATGGCAATGGATACAAAATTATGGCATCAAAGGAGAAAAAATTTTGTAACTTATGATTGCACAACGAGACCAAGCATATGGTTAACTCCAGCCAGAAATTCAATTTATTGACGATTCAACCAACGCAGGATGAGTTTGTCAATTTAGTATGACTTAATTTTAACGATTGTTCAGATGATCAGAAAAAAACTTCATCAATCATTGAATGACTTTAAAGGTGTCATGCAAGAACCTACGAGTTTACCACTTCAGATGATGCTTTCCAAAAATAAACTAATTATATGGGATTTGAAGGGAAAAAAAAGCATTGAAGACTTTGAAGAAAATAACTTATAAGGCAACAGCTCTTTGAAAAGTAAACGATCTAGTTCCAATTGAAGCAACTACAAAATACTTGGTTTTATATAGGAAGGCTCGAAAGACCAGAAAGAAAAGTAAGGAGTTTTTTTAGATCTGTGAAAATGTCGGTTTTCAAATCATGCAAAGCAGTAAGAACAAGTCAGAAAGAAGTTTTTCCACTTAGTGGTGGAATGCTTTCGAAGGACCAAAAGCCTCTTATGAGGAGTTCGATCCGTAATTTTATTTATTTATTTACTTTGTAAAAAAAAAAAAAAAAGAAGTTGGTTTTTTCAACTTCCCACTACGAACACGTTTAGAGGTTTATCTCTTTCTCTGTATCTATAAAAACATGTGTGAAGAGAGAAAATACATAGAGAGATTTGAGAGAAAAAAAAAAAAGAGAAATAAGGAAGTACGAGAGAATTTTGAGGGAGAGAGTTTGATATCGAGGCTTTCGGTTGAATTCGGTACCGCTTTGTACTAAACTTTCTTCATAGTGGATTTTCCTGCTCTATGGAGCCGTGGATGTTTTCCAATTAGGTTTTACTACTTAAAAAAAAAAAAATGTCTCTTATTTATTTTGATTCGCAAAAATCTATTTCTTTTATTTTACTGTTCGTTGGGACATTGGGATCAACTTCGTTACCCTACTTAATTTATTTTACATATTGATTAGCAGCGGCACGTTATGAACATGTATTAATAAGCAAATCAGTGATTAAATTCTTATGTCCATGTTTGATTCTAGAGAGGCAAGTTTAAGCTTAACAGTTAAAAACATCAATCATTTTCTTATATTATGATAGCTAGCTACCATTGATTAACATGACATCATATAAATGAGCGTTTACAAAGCACAGTATACTTCATAGTTTTTACCGTGTATTGTGATGAATCACCGCGAAATACTCAAGATCACTATCATACGAATACACTCAAAGATAAACAAATCACAAAGAAAATGAACACAAGAATTTACGTGGAAACCCCTAAAATCAGAGAAAAACTACAGGCAAGAAACAATGCAATCCACTATCAATAGTTTAGTACACAAAGGAAAAACCTCCTCTATCTAAACCTCATACGAAGCCCATTAAAATCTCATAGTCACGCTAACCCGCTCGCAAGCCCATACGCTACGACACACATTTAGCTCTCAAACACCTCAACACTATATCTAACCAAGCACACTAATATGCACATATATACTTGTGCACTTATATGTACTCAGGACACTTATTCGTACTCACGTACATCAACATGGAACTCAATTTAGAGTTCAAGTCCAAAATAATAACACCGTCACACCTATAGGTCT
Organism: Stephania cephalantha; assembly: GCA_039657325.1. Lineage (NCBI taxonomy): Eukaryota > Viridiplantae > Streptophyta > Magnoliopsida > Ranunculales > Menispermaceae > Stephania > Stephania cephalantha. The sequence goes on from CM077574.1 coordinate 45,956,876, forward strand.
TGCACTTTCAATGACTAAGATTCACAAACTAATTAGAAGTCCATTTTCCAATTTCATGCGTAGAATTTTTACAGAAGTACTAAAGTTTTTACTTTAAAAGAGGTAAGTACGGGTGAAACTTTTTTTCCCCACACTAAGCAATCTCGCCTAATGAAAAGGCGTTATTGCTGATGTGGCCACTGGGAGAACCAATAGCGCTTTACGAGCGCCTTCGGAGAAGGCGTTATTGGTGTCCACGTGGACTTCTTGTCTTGCCCCGGTCCACATGGACTTCCAAAAGCAATAGCGCCTTCTCCGAAGGCGCTATTTGTTATGCCCTGTCCACGTGGATCCACGTGGACTTCCAAAACCAATAGCGCCTTTGGAGAAGGCGCTATTGTGTGCCCTGTCGACGTGGAGGCACGTGGACACCTTGGGGGGTGCTTGGCGATAGCGCCTTCTCAAAAGGCGTTATCTGCGCACCCCACTTTCGTCTTCCGAAATCGACGCGAGAGAATATTCTGCATCGGTTTCGGTAGGCGAGGTAGGGATACGGGGGTAGGGGTGGTAGGGGTCACGAGATTACTATCCACAAGTGAGGTTTGCGTCGGCTATATAAGGAGGGGACGGGGAAGAGCTCGGTGGAGAGAGACCACGGAGGGAGGAAGAAGGAGGGCGGGTTGGGTGAACGACGTGGTCGTGGAGTGCACAGACGCGGCGGAGAAGGAGGAGAGGAGGTTGTGGGGGCACCGGAGTGAGGAGCGCGGCGGTGGTATGTGGAGTGAGCGGCGCGCGAAAGGAAGGAGCATCGGCAATGAAGGAAGGAGCATCGGCGGCGGAGGAAGGAGCGACGGAGGAGGAAACTGCATGCGGCGGAGGAGGGAGCCCCCGGCGGCGCAATGAGGAGGAGGGCCAGCGTATGACGGAGGAGAAGGAGGAGGTTAGTGTAGTTTAGTAAGTTGAGGTAGTTAGTTTAGTTTGTTAAGTTAGTTTAGGTAAATTGTTTAATTTAACTTAAGTGGTTAGCTTAGTTAGTTAGGTGTAGGTGGTTAGGTTATATTAGTTTAGTTTGGTTAGGTTAATTAGCTTAGTTAGTTAAGTTAGTTTAGTTTAGGTGTTGAGGTTAGTTTAGTTTAGTGTAGTTGAGTTAGGGTATGTTCGTTAGTGTAGTTTAGTAGAGTTTAGTTTAGTTAATTTAGTTTACATAGTTAGGTTAGGTTAGGTTAGTCGAGTTTAGTTCACATAGTTACGTTAGGTTAGGTTGTTAACAAGTAACTCTCGAGCTACTTGGTTGTTTGTTTAGTTTCGTTTGGTAGTTTAGTTAATCATTTTTTGGTTGTTTGTTTAGTTAGTTAAGTTAGTTATTTTAGTTTAGTTAGTTTGTATTGTTTAGGTGGTTAGGTTAGTTAAGGTTAGTTAGTTTAGTTTGGTTAGTTCCATTTAGTTAGTATGTTTAGTTTGCAATTAAGTTAGTTTATTTTTTGTTGTTTGTGTGAGATTCGTCACGGCCTTCATTGAACTTCGACACAAAAAACACCACAATGCCATGCACAAAGTTAGGTATGCATCAATGCAGCTACTTTTGATTCTTTTCAACTAGAGTCGAACCCAAGACTTTTCCGAAACTTCTAATCTATGTTTATTTGGTTAATGCTGATAACTGAGCTTATATATATATATATGCAACTTTGAGTTGACAATTATATCCTTTATGGAAATGCAAGCCAATTCGAGGAATTTGTCATAAAAATATTTAAATTAGACCATACCAAAAATACGGTCGGGTTCTCGTTGTTCTTGTTGGCTCTTTAGTAATAAGATCCGCTAAGCCGTCTTTGGCTACTCAATGAGCTACTGTACATGGCCATTATGGGGAAATCCTTTACGAATGAGATACATTAGTTACATTTATATATGAAAAATCTAGAAGCTGGGGATATAACGCAAGGCCTTCAAAAAGTAGAACAAGTGTTAGAAGTGCGTTCGAGTGATTCAATATCAATGAATTTAGAAAAGAGAGTTGAAGGTTGGAACGAATGTATATATATATATCATGACAAAACTTTTGTCATGTATTTGAAAATCATGTTAAGGATTTACGCATTTGTTTTGAGCATTTATTTTGACAAAACTTTTGTCATGTATTTGTATAATGTGTGAAATAACTTAAGTTCGTACATATGTTGCTTTTGAGCATTTACGCATTTGTTTTGTGTGAACATTTATTAAATATTTATCGTTTGGTTTCGTACAACACTCATATTCTTTTTCTAACATTCATTTGTAGTTGCCCTTGACAATGGATCCGGGTCCTTGAGATCCATCACTTTTGCAACTCCAATCTACACACTGTATGAATCAGCGCGAACCTGGAGGGCGAGGTAAAGCTGTTTTACATGAATACGTCAAATTTACAAGCAATAATGTATCAAAAACATACATTAATACATTATCAATTATAAGGTGTACGAAACAATACGCGTACGTCGAAGACGTGGGGTCGTTGATCGAACGGTGCAGTATCATTCTAGGATGATCCCATATCTTCGTTCCAGTGGGTTCTATGGGATTTCCCAGGTAGCATTTTTCAGCCTTGATTGGGCTTTGATTACTGCGTTCGTAGAGAGATGGCGCCCTGAGACGCATACATTTCACATGCATTGTGGGGAGTGCACAATTACACTCCAGGACGTGCAGGTACAGCTTGGATTACCTATCGAAGGTATGCCTGTGACGGGAACGACAGATACAGACTATGCTGATGTCTGCGAGAGGCTACTTGGACGAACTCCTGTTGGAGATGACGTGGTTGGTTGTACACTTAAAGTCGATTGGCTTGAGCGTAACGTACCAACTATAGATGATGATAGCGAGGAGGAGTCGGTGCAACGTTATGTTCGATCCTACATACTACAACTTATCGGTGGTTGTCTTTTCGCAGAGACAAGTCCAATCGATTCGTACATTTGATGTTCCTACAATTCTTTGGAGGATTTCCAAGTATTTGGACAATATAGTTGGGGAGTGCATGTTTGGCTTATTTGTACGGGGAGTTATGTCGCGGATTTCGCGCGGGGCACATGAGGTTGCGGGCGCGTCAATTCTTGTACAAGCTGTGGGCATGTGATGATTTCCATTCATAGCATGGCGCTGCGTGTTTCTACGAGTTCAACCGCGAACGGTGGATGGAGAACATATGCTTATGGACGTTCAGCTTTGGGACACAAGTAATACAAATATTTTTCATAAATTTGCTAAAAAACCTTGTCCAATTTCATTTATCTTAACTTATTGTTTTCTACACATATGGCTCGATGCATTTTCGGTTTCACAAAGTGCGACGCACATCGTATCGCCTACCGTGATGCACTCGACTTGCAAAGGCATGAGGATGATGTGGTATGGCAACCATATACCGAAGTCATGGGGTCTCTTCCCAGATTCTTGTACTAACGGTCACGGTAGTTGGCTTTCAACGTGTCCCCTTATTTGTTTCCACATAGTCGAGTGACATCGACTAGAAAGGGTTATGAGACAATTCGGCATGGTACAAGTGGTGCCACCAAATTGTGCTTATGACGCCCAACTACACCGCCTCGAATTGCATGGACATCATCATGAAAATTGGATGACTTTTCACGCAAGCTATATACACATGTGGGAAAATCGTGGGGACACCATTGCCACTGCGGCACATAATGAAGGGCACGATCATCAAGACTACATGACGTGGTATCGCTCGGTCACTAGGAGATTCATTGGACACGACGGGGCTTTACGTGACTACTCGGTAATCTTCTAACTCTTACTTTTCCTCGAACAACTAATATCTTATATTGCGTGCTTTGAGCTCATGTTTTTATATCAGCGTAACTTGGTGCATCGACTGAGGCGAGTGTTTATTGAGGATGGGTACGAGCAAGGCCTTGCTTTGCGCTTGACGAAGGGATTAAAATTTTAGACGAAGATGAAAGGCAAAGGTCTTCTCTTTCGCATGACGGAATTGACGTCGATCAAGACATAAATGAGGATAATGAACAGGAAGATGAAGAAGACGATCAGGGCGAAGCAAACAGAGAGGTGAGAAGAAGACGAACACGACCAGAGACTGTGCGGGAACGCACCGACGTCCTCGTCCACCACGTCCATCTACTCATGCGAGATTGTTGCGAGAGAGTAGCGAGACGTTCTCCTCCGACACGTTCATCTCGTTCGAGAGCGAGTAGAAACAGAGGCTGATTGGCGAGAGTAGCCAACGATCATCCCCACCAACTCATTCTTCTCATGGGTACATTCTGCATCATCACACTGACAGAACCTCAAATGTTTGTACCCAGGCCGCCGATCGTGAATCTTCCTCCTTACCATTTTGATCCTTACGCACTGGGTCGTCGTCTTCATATGTGGACCATGGAATGCCTTATCGTCAAATGTATCCGTCACTGCCTCAATACATGCCGAGTCCATATACTCCACCATGTTATAATTATAATATGCCATATAGTGGAGATGCCTCATTCATGAACTTGTTGACCATGCCGCAGCCTCATGTTCCTTTCCCCCGACCCCATACAGGAAGCCAGTATTTTGGGATGGTTCCACCTCCTATTTTTGGGAGCATCAGTAGCAGAGGTGAGTCGAGTGAAGCACCAGAGGAAGAGCATCAATCTACTCGACGTCATTCAATGCAAGACCAGCTACCTCAACAACCTCAATGGGATGTACAAACACATTGTCCAACTAGACAAAGAAAGTACGTCCATTTGCATCACCAAGCAACAACGTCAACGTAACCGTCGTAATAGACCTGCATGATGAGTTTTCTTGATGTTATGGTGATTTGTAGATAGCTTATATTTTGGGTGAACGAAGTACGTGTATACAACCTTCTAATTGAATAAACTTATTTCTCATGTTTTCCATATTATTATAATGTGGTATCTGTGATTACTCTTCAATATTCCATAACAGAAACTCATCACTGTGAAAGATATATATATCTCGAAACATTAGAAGATTCGAACTTATAAGAGTTATTTTGCAGTAGAAAAAGGATGGTGAGGTGCATTAAATGAGAGAAAAGCGGATGGTGAGGTGCACTAATCGCAGTAAAGGTATAAGAGTTATTTTGCAGTAGAATTGAATTTTTTTTAAGATTGACTTTTTCGTTAGAGTGCCTTAAGTAAAAGGTGGGGTGCGTCTAGCTTCGCTCATGTGCTTTCGTATAGATAGGATTGTGTATTTTTATGTTGTTTTTGTTAAGCTCCCATTCAATTAAGGACCCAACGAGTTCAACAAGTCCAACCTTGCAAGAATAGCGCGGGCTCCTGAAGGTCCGTGTACGTAAAGTACATGCTGTATAATTAAGTAAATGCACGAGCTAATTTAGATTGTCATCGTGGCATTGTCCTTCAATTATTCTCGTAACACTTTCTTCAAGGAGGAGTCCTATACGTATATCGGAAGCGGCATAAATCGTGTTTTGATATGCGTGCGATGTCTTCACGATACGTATCATGCACATCTCGAAGAGCATCGCACGTACGGATGTGTGTTTTGACGTGCGCGTAGACTTTTCCTTTTTCAATAGGCTAGAGTCTAGCTAGACCTATCGGTTATCTTGGGAAAAAAATGATAGTAGATAGCAATTCGCAATTCAATATTGAATCCCACGCAATTAGACCTAATCGCATGCGTGCTATTAAGAAGATAGAATTACTATATGATCTCAAAGTAAAAGAGAGACACCAGTTTTAACACGGCCAACATGTGCATCCCGATTCAACGCATGCTTCCCCCATGATGCACCTACCTCCAATACACAAAGCGCACAAACATATATGTTCTATTTTATGTTAAGGAAAGCCCCAAAATTAATGAATCCATATATATAGTAGACTAAGCTCATTTAGGCGCTGTGAATTCGTTGTGAGGTGGCGGTGAGGTGGCGGGGCAAATGTATAGATAGCTCCATTTCTCAAAAGGAGATATCTATACAACCTTTACAAATTATGTCCCCCTATGCCTCGCCACCTCACCGCCACCTCACAAACTTCAAAAATAGCCAATAACGCCTTTTGAAAAGGCGTTATTGCTTTTGAAGTTTGTGAGGTGGCGGTGAGGTGGTGGTGAGGTGGCGGGGCAATTGTATGGATAGCGCCGTTTGAAAAGGCGCTATCCATACAATTGCCCCGCCACCTCACCGCCACCTCAACGCCACCTCACAAACTGCAAAAATAGGCAATAACGCCTTTTCAAAAAGCGTTATTGGAAGTTTGTGAGGTGGCGGGGCAATTGTATGGATAGCGCCTTTTGAAAATGCGTTATCCATACAATTGCCCCGCCACCTCACCGCCACCTCACAAACTTCAAAAGCAATAACGCTTTTTCAAAAGGCGTTATTGCCTATTTTTGTTAATTCAAAGTACACCACCCTATTTTGTGAAATAAATTGTAAATGTGCCTTACTTTTGGAAAAACACCTCATGCTTATCACATGCACTGCACTATACGTCAACACAAACAAGACAATTGGAAACTTCTAACTAGTTTTTGACACCACTTTAAACTCTTAAATTTGAGCCACCGTATCTCAACAAATCTTGACTTGGCAAAAATTCACTACCTTGTTCTTGCCCCACCATTTGTCTCGGACCACCATCCTCAACATCGAGAATGAACCAAGTCAGCCTGTTTTGGCTTACCAACATCCGGAACTCACTTCTTGATCAACTTTTGAGGCTCAGATCTTGCTCCATGTTTTTGCACCAAAACGACCAAGTTCTTCTCCCTTACACCTTTCATGACCAACAAAGATTTTCGGAATATTTTTAATACTTCACCTTGCCCGGAGTACATGTAACCCTTAGAATCTAATTCGGAAAGAAAAATCAGATTTTGAGTACAACTTGACACATGTCAAACATTCCAAAGCATTATGACGTGTCAGTCAAACGACTTCACTGAACTTCAGCGACTCTAATATCAGTCACAAAGAGCCGTCAACCATCGACATAACTTTGCCACCCGTACAACTTGCATAATTATTAATCCATGCCCTATGTATGAACACATGTCATGTGGCCTCTCTGTCGATTACCCATTCTCTCTTTTGATCACCAATCGTATTCTTTGCTGGACACATTGGATAATTACTATTAGTTTTGAGAACTAACAAATTGCTAGTGTCATCACCTTCAACATCAGAATCCCCCTTTGTTGAGCCGGAGCTTTTGCCAAACCCGCTCTTTTCCTTTCATATTCCTATAGTTTATCCTAAGACCCTGGTTGACATCATCAATGGCCGCTTTCATGTACTTCTTGGAACCCTTCCCAATGACTACCAAACCTAAGCTTTCGGATGAACCGTCGTTTTCACCTTTCATCAATTTCTCTTGAGATATTAACATGGCAATGACCTCGATAAACTAATGGTTTCTTTCCGTACATCGGTGTTGGTTTCATGTGCTTAAACGAAGGCGAAGTGTCCGGATGAGTTTGAGCGTCTAATCCTAGTCACTTACTCGCTCTCCCAACTCCTCAAGTTATGAGACAATCTCGTTAAAACACTAAGATAATTAGTAATACTTGTACCTTCATCCATCTTCGGGTGATGGTATCGCTCCTTTAGGTAGAAACGATTTGACATGCTTTTCATCATATGAATAGTCTACAATTTCTCTTAAAGACCTTTCGCTGAAGAAATATTTCTCATGTTCGAAAAAACATTCTTTGCCAAATTGAATCTTATGACGCTCGCCGCCCTCAAATCCAACTCTTCTCAATTCTCATCATTTTCCTTCCCGCGACCCTTCAACGCTTGGCGTAGCCCAGACTGAATCAACAAATCTTTGACTTGAATTTTCCACAAGTCAAGATTTATCTTCCCATCGAACTTCTTCACATCGAACTTCATCGCACTTCTGTACTTCAACATCTCTGAAAACTTCACCTTAATTATGTAACCTCTTAGATTTGAATCTTAGCTCTCGATAGCAATTGGTTGTGACGAATCACGCATGAGAATACCTAAGATCGCAGTCACATGAATGCACTCAAAGATAAAAAAATCATAGATAAAAGATGAACACAAGAATTTACGTGGAAAATTTCAAAACCGAGAAAAAAAAAAAAAAAAAAATGGACAAGCAACAAAGCAATCCACTATCAATAGTTTAGTACACAAAGGAAAAAAACTTCCTCTATCTAAACCCCAGATAGAAACCTTAATAAGATTAAATCTCTGTAACGACCCAGAATTCACTAATAGTAAATTAGTCTCTAATCGGCGTTATCGACTCGTAACATGGGACTCGCATCTAGTTACGTACGATTGCTCGAGGCAATGTGACCAGAGGTATATGTTAGTTTTGTTGTGATGTATTCCTAGTGTATTATATATGTGTAGACTACTAATTCACTCCTACTAGTATATAGATGTGGAGACGTGAGCGGGACGTGCATCGAGATGCGTCTTGACGTGGGACCGAGGGTAGAGAGTGATGTGGTAAGTTATGATTAAGTTATTATGGCTTAAATAGCTAATTCGATGTGGCTATAATTTGATTTACATTAAATGTAATTTAAGTTAGCAAAATAAAATATTAATCATTTGATATTCCATGAGATAAGTGTGGACATATCACAAGACCAATTGAGTTGCAATTGGTGTTATCAATAGTGAGTTAGTGGATTTGAAACAAGATGTGAGTCATTAGATTAGCCTCGAGATGTGTGAATGCATTAAGATCAATGGCCATAATTCAATCTTATCTACTTATATATAAATGGATAGATGAACATGCAAATCATTCACATAATATAACTTAGGAAAGAAGAAAGATGCGGAGAGCGAGAAGATCATAGAAGGAGCAATAGAGGTGAAGGAAATCGATGAATTTGAGAAGGATTAAGCAAGACAAGGAAAATCTACAACTAGGTAAGCTAGTGTACATTTTCATTTTATATGGGTTTGTGAAAATTAACTTGATGAATATATATATGAAGTGTATGATGTTCTTTTGGTTATGGTGAATGTATTAGGTCTCTGGTGGAGGGTAACAGAGGTCCAAGGCGAGGGTGAAGGCCATTTGAAGAAGGAAACCCAAAAATTCAAAGTGCAGAGTTTTTGGGATAGCGCGCTAGGCGTGCTAGCGTGTAGCGCACTAGACATATTACCCACGCGCTAGGTTCTATGACAACACAATTTCTGCATTTTCTTGATTAAAACCTAAACACTTTAATAAAGTATAATATTTTAAGTAAAGGTCTAAACGCACTCTAAAATACGTAAAATAATAACAGGAACTTAAGGAAAAGTCTCGAGGGTTCGGGTACGTGTTTTGAGGTGTTGAAAGGCCGGATTAGCCTAAGAACTTGGCGTGATTTGTAAGTAAACTAATTGAGATATTTCTCTTCATTTCTTTTCCATTATGCTTCTAATTTACAGTCATTTGACTCATGTACCTTTTGTACTCTTGATGCCATGACTTTATTGTCCTATTTCATTTTATGAGTTTATTATCATGGAAATTGGTTTATGTTTAGATGGTATTCATTGACACTTAATCATGTGCTATGTCATTCTTAGTTGTTTAGAGTGTTGATCAAGTAGTCCAACATGCTATTAGGTGAATGATTTTTGTGTTGTAAATCTTATTCCTTGCTTTGTTTTAGCCATTGCAGTATACCTGTAACGGCCCAAATTAATTAAACTAGGATTAACGATCGTAATTCGGGCGTTACGTGGACAACTCGGTTGACTCGGACACGAGAACCGAGGAAATATGTTATTTATGGATGGTGGTTGTGTATATGTGGTGTTTTAAAAATTATTATTATATCGCACCGCATGTATGTATGTTGTTATCGGACGAATTTGTGTGACGGGTGTTCGCCTCGAAAGGCATGTCAACACGGGTAGTGAGTATGCGAACTACGGTAGGAAACTAAACTAATCCATGTTAGGATGACTAGTTAATCAATTAAAATGGGTAATATGACCATAGGCCAAGTAAAATTCAATGAAAACAATAGGCTATGGCGTACCTCGAATTCCGTGTTGAGACATTTGGGCATCGAGTGCCGAGTAGTCAAAGGTTAGTGGGATCACAAAATTTGTCAATTTGGTGAATAAAAACACTAAACATATATATTATAATGGGCATAAGCTAATGTAATTGAATCAAATAAATCAATGCCTATAGTTTAGTTATTTAAATTAGAAACCATGAGATTGTCCTAGAGATACGTGTTGACACATCTAGGAACCATGTGAGTAGCAAATTAGTGTCACTTTGATTGGGTTAGTGGGAGTTAGTGGGATACATGTCAAGGTGTGGATCATTAGATGAGCTTCGAGATACGTAAATACATGGAGATCAATGGTCAGGAATCAATATTACCTTAATATATAAGATCAACACACGCAAGGAAACCATTTTCATTTTCAACTTATGAATCAAGAGAACTTGCTGGAGAAGAAGTAGGTTGATGAAGAGAAGGAATCCATGGAAGATTGGTGAGAATTTCTCAAGCTAGGCGGTACATCAACTAGGTACACATCTATTTATGTCAGATTGAAATCATTTTTAATTAATATAAGTCTAACACCCTATGTTTAGAACCCCTAAGTCAGTCCCCAAAACCTCAGGAAATCTTAAGTAAATAACAGTATAGTTATTGTTTTACGAGGTGGGAGCGTGTTCTTGTGGGTAGGGTGCGCTCCACCAACTAGGTTCATCCCAATGATGAAGGGAGCGTGCTCCTCGGCTAGGAGGAGTGCGCTCCACCTATCTTGTCTCGACGATAAACAGTCGACAACCTTTGTTCCATCCACAAATCATCATAAAAACATTCAACACTCCCAAAATACATCATGGAGGACCTTTAGTGAGGTAACAACCCATTTCCGGTGATCAAACACAACAATTCACGAGAGAAATCATCACTAATTATTGAATTCAACTTAAAACTCAAAACTAAACTCACCAACAATAATGATCTCGACCCAATAGTTGTTTGATCTCCTTGAATCAACTCGATTGCCTCCTAGATCAATCCTCCAAATCAAACCCTCATTTGCTTGGTTTTTTACTCTCTCGATTGATCGATGAAATGAGAATAAGTTCGATACTTTTGATTTAAATATATGGATTTTTCTTGAGATACGCATCGCATTATCTCGAGGCTAATCAAGTGATTGATGTGTTAGAATGATACTTATTAAGTGACACACATTTTGACACCGTCAACACTCACGCTCATCTCGAGGCGATCTAACAATCCATATAATTCAAACCAACTTATAGTTTTAATGTATATATTTATATATCAAATATATATAAATTTATATACTTCATGTATTTTCCCGCCAATAAATTCACCGCAATCCCTACGAGTGTTCTCGGGCGTGCCCGTTCATTTCACGACCCCCTCGTCGCACTTGGTGTACCGGCTATTTATTATTTAACTACTTATTTTTCAATTATAGGGTTGTATATAAATTCTCTTTTATATTACAACCTATAAAATTCATTAAGCATTCCAAACAAACATAAATCATCACACAAACTCACGCACACGCTAATCGAGAGGTACGTCGAACTTAACCACAAGCCTAACTCGGGTCAGTTAGGATTTGGATTAGCACTAATCACCAGCTTAAAGTAACGAGTCGTTACATGGGCGCGTCACACTAGGTCACTAGATTCTGGGGATGTCAGGATCTCACCACTAACTTGAGCAGCACACGGGATATGGGGCCTAGGGTTGTCGTCAAGTATATATGCAAAATGGGCAATCACGAGCATATTTATGCTCTAAATAATGGAACAGAGTTGATGTGATGTGATTTCATAGTCAACCAGCCCTAGATTATTATTGCTTAGCTGAGTGTCAGTGTTGTTTAATTGAAGTATCTTATAGCATGATTCTTTTTCAGCTTTAATTGTTATTGTTATGCTCTCATATACTTGTGTATTTGGAAATGTGGATAAATGTCTCTCAGTGTTACTTTCTACATTATTGTACTCATCGTCCTTTTATGACGGTGGGTGCAGATACATCAAGTAGCAGGTCAGGGAAGGAGAAGATCGACGATTAGTTTTGAGCCATCGGTGGATAGTTTCTGCTACTTTTGTAGCTAATCATTTTGTGTATCTATATACTTATGTCTTTTTGTATAATTTTGGATTATATATTGGGTTGAGAAACTAGACTTCCCTACTAGTTCATGTATTATTTTGGTTGATTTATATGATCGTCTGTTTACCTAGTTTTCATAGTATATGTTTTATAAATGCTTCCGCTAATTTTATTAAGTCTTAAATTTGAAAATTAAGGTAATGATAACAATGTCTTAATGAACTTTATTAATATTGAAATGAATAGTAACTATGTTGATCGTGTGTAATGAGGTGAATGAATGTGTGACACACAAATTGACTCCAAGTTGAACTACAACTCCTAAGAGTTTGAGCCACCGATTCAACATGACGAAACTTAAAAAAGAGGCATTGAGTAGTGAAAATACTAAAATGACAACAAGTCTATATGTAATACATAGGCTCACAAAATCTCACAAAATCTGTCTATACGACCTTGACCGCGTGTTACACACATGAATCTATATATATTCATACTTCAAGGCACATGGATGGCTCAAAGACCCGATATGATTTTTCTTTGTGACATATTCGTTATCATTTTAACACTTCTCTTTAATCATATCTAGAAAGGTTGCCCTATTAATTGGTTCAACCTTCAGAAAAACAGTTTGACTAAGAAGAAAAGATGTTGGAGGTGGTGGGCCAAGCAAGGAAATAAAAGTAGTTAAAACTTGCTTGTACTTTTCTGTAAGGTTCAAAACATTTAGAATTTTAGTTCAATAGGGTGGAATTTGGTGTGTACCGACGACCCCTTCTCCTCCACAGAAAGAGAGACATGGAGTCCTCTTAGTAGGACATATTATTTGACCTTTTTTTTTTTTTTTTTTTTTTTTTTTTTTTTTTTTTTTTTGGCCAACGTATTGTAGTATTAGAGAATATTCAAGGCTTCCTTCAAATTTTAGATGCTGAATTTACTCGTTGTTCCCAATCTTTTTTTTTTTTTTTTTTTTTTAATCTTAGATACAGATTTTATGGCCCCAAAACTTTTCAAAAGCAAAGTAGAGCCTATTTCAATATAAAGTAATACATAAGGAATCAAAGGTGCATCGATAATTAAGGTAGTGGACATACGACTACAACGGACTTTTTGCTTGATTAATACAAATGGGGAAAATTTTATCAACCCAACACACCAACAAAACTTTTTACCAAACTAACACATTTTTTGCCACGTCAGTGCCACGTCACCGCCACATCACCGGAGTGTTGTTTGGACATACGAAAACGTGACCTCAAGTCCCGATTTGCATTCTATGCAAATCGTGACTTGAGGACACGTTTTGCATAAAAGTCGATCTTTTTACACCCAAACAACACCTCAAACCCCCAAAACTGTTTCCATCTTTAGTTCTGTTTCGTGTTCGAGACTGAGAATGTAGGTGTATCGGGTGTTTTTGGTTCAAGGAATTCGATTCGTGTCGAAGCGGAGGAGATTGCGGCACAGTGCGATCTTTGATGATGATTAGGCTAGAGGATCGTGCAGATGAAGTTTGTACCTTTGGTTTTGTTTTGGGTTTGAGACTTTGAATTTAGGTGTATGAGGTGTTTTCAGTTGGAGGAATTCGATTTCCATTGAATTCTTGTGGAAGCCGAAGAGATTGTGGTACAGTTCGCCCTCTGATGATGAGTCGGCCAGTGGATCTGTGTTGATATAGTTTGTATCTTTGGTATTGATTTGGCCCTTTTGGGGTTTGAGGCTGAGAATTTTGCGGTGTGGTGTGTTGACTGCACTGCCACCGCCGCCGCTGCGCGCCTCGCTTCAAACTTCCAACGACCGGCGGGATATGGATCACGGGGGACGACGGACGGCCGAGCTTCCTTGCGCCGGACGGGGAGATGGATCGCCGGTGAGAGAAATTGAAAGGGGAAGATGGAAACGATTAGGGAAGATGGAAACGATTTTCGGGGTTTTAGGTGTTGTTTGGGTGTAAAAAAGAAGACCTCAAGTCACGATATGCATGGAATGCAAATCGTGACTTGAGGTCACGTTTTCTGTACGTTCACTACCACAGTGACCACACCAACACTCCGGGTGATGTGGCGATGACGTGGCACTGACGTGGCAAAAAATGTGTTAGTTTGGTAAAAAGTTTTGTTGGTGTGTTGGGTTGATAAAAAATTTTCCCATTTGTATTAATCAAGCAAAAAGCCCCGACTACAACAATATAAACAAAAGCCTCGATCTCAACCAAGTTGAAATCCGCATAAAGTATCAATTGGACATGAACTTTTAAGTTTTTGTTGATTTGGTCATCACGCTTTCATCAGTTCACTTTTGGTCCCTAAATATTTATTTATCTCTACTTTTGATCATTTTGTTAAGTTTGAAGAACAATAGTCGTTAACAAACGCTTCGCGAGCAATTCACGAGCGGTTCACAATTGACTCATCAACCCAAGAAATTGATCGTGAATAGTTTCATTAGTAACCGTTACTCTCCAAACTTAACAAAAAGATTAAAAATAGAGGAAAATGAAAGTTTATGAACCAAAAGTAAACGGATTAAAGTTTGTGAAAGTTTAAAACAAAATTCAAGTACAAATAAACAAATTCAAAGTATAAAGTCGCATCGTCCACATCGACAAGTAAGTCATTTCACAAGTGATCTGCTTCTTTATAGGATTTTCCAACTTGATACCTTTACCATTATCTAAACTTTGTTGGGCATCATCAGCATTTCTTAATTTTCATTTCTCTTAAGAAATGAAGTGTTCGACCTTGATTTGATTAAAAGACACTAGTGTTGAACTTATAACTCTATTACTCTACTCCCTCCTTCTGAAAATATAATTCATTTCAGCGAAAGTTTCATTTCAAAAAATATAAGTCGGTTTATCAATTCAAAAGAACATTTATACATCTTAAACCTATTTTACCCCTTATTTAACCAAGTATTTATACTGTAACGACCCTAAAAATTTAACTCGTGCTACGTGTCATTTCAAGGTCGTACGTGGGACCCACTTGTCGTGATACACATGTCCAAATCTTGGGAGTCGACACCGAGGTATAATATTTTTGTTTGATGCATGTATTCTTTAATATACCAAACAATTTAAACTAATTAATTTCGGAAATGTGCGGGTAAGGTAAAAGCAAGCGTATCGGTGTCGAGGCAAGCGGAGACGTACCTCGAGTCGCATGTCGACATAGGACCGAGGTAGCGGCATATGGGGTAAGCTGAATTATTTTGAACTAATGTTGAATTTATGGCTTAGTGGCTTAATGTGGTCACATTTAATATAAGCATTAATGTACCTATAGTTAGAGAAATAAAACAAGGTTCATTTGATGTGCATCGAGACACCCATTAACTCATCAAGAGACAGGGAGTCAGCTTGTGAGTCATTTATGCATGAATTGGGTAGATAGTTGGGTGAATGTGGACCACAAGATATGTCTCGAGATACGTCTGCACAAAAGATCAAGGGTCAAGGTACAAGCTTATCCATTAAAGCCTCCTAAGTAAAAAAAAAATTGATCGTTTCTCTCTCTCATCGATTCAATAGGCAATGAGAGAAAGTGAAGGAACTGCTGGAGAAATCTTAGAGGAGTAGAAATTCAGTGAGCTTGGAGAGGTTTTGGTGATCAAGCTTGCCATAAACACCAAGCAAGGTAACTCCATGTCCATAACTTGGTCAATTCACTAATTCATGAATTTCAGGTTGTGGAGTGTTATTTTGAGTTGTGGTTGATGTTAGGGACTTAGTATGTGTATGTTATGATGATGAATTAGTTGTTAATTGGGAGAAAGAGGGAAAGAAGAGGTGAAAAAAAAAAAAAAAAAAAAAAAAAAAAAAACAGAGGCGTTTTACTCCTTTGTGAAACCCCGAAATATGTTTGATCCATTTCATGAAAAGTGACAATGGAAAAGTTTGATCCATGTAGGCGACCCTGGTTAATTTGGGGTGAGGCTATGTTGTTGTTGTTGTTGTTGAAACCCCAGAAAGAGAGGGAGATGGGGGAGCGGAGCCACGGGCGGGCCGGCTCGGGCCGTCAAGTAAGCTTGAACTAGGCCGGTTCAGCGGCCCGGTTGAGGAAAAGGAAGGGGCCAAAGGGCCCAGAAACTTAAAAAAAAAAAAAAAAAAAAAAAAAATTAATTTAAAATTAAGAATAAATAACAAAAAATCAAATAAAAATCAAGAAATTCAAGAAAATTCAGGAAAAATTGGGAAAAAATAGAAAAGGTTGAGGAAATTATAGAAAAATTGGTGTGGAAGTTGTCGGAAGTTTTTACAAGAACAATTTCCTCGACAAGTGTGCCACCATTAAGATTTTCCTAATTTGAACAATTTTGGGATTTAAAAATCTAAAATTTCTCAAATAGGCTCTAACGCAATATAAATTTGCTCATATGATTATCGGGGGCATAGTTTACTAGTGTCGGGTATTGGGTACGGATTTGGAGGCGTGTCGAGCGATTCGAGTGCATATTAGCTTGGATACGGGTAAGTAAACCGGTGAGAAATTTTACAGTTATTTCATGAGCTTTAATTTGTTGTTATTGCTTTGTTCATCATTTCTTTTGAAATTTTCATTGGTTGAGTCGTCAATTAGCAAGTGAGTCATGGTTACTATTTATACGTGATATGAGCTCTTATACGGACGCCGTTGATATCTCTCAATTGAGTGTACGTTGGGGGCACTTATCCGGGTATGTGGATATCTCACAGTCGCAAGGGTTAGGGTTGGTAGGTTGTGTCTCGTCCTGAACCAGAGTCTACTGGGCTTTTGTCGCGACTCAACGACATTTTGGTCGGGACTCCTTGCTATTCGGTTTTCGTATTCGGACCCTCACTTATCGATTGATTTATTTGCGAGCTTTTTATATTCATGCGTTCTCTGTTCCTTTCATTCTATTTGCATGAATTAGGATGATATTTTTATTTCAAAATGTTGTATATATGTCACGCTTGGCGTTACTTATACGGGCTCGTCATTCTTGTGTTTGACGAAGTGCGGATCCACGATCCGACAAGGGAAGGCTCCATGACTAGGAGATATCATTTGAGGATACTGGAGCGAGTTCTTTCTACTTGTCGATATAGGTGATTCTTTTTGTATTATTAGATATACTTGTTTTGAAACACTTGGATTTGGGTTTTTGAGAGAGCTTGAACATGTATATCTTGTGTTTAGTCTCCACTTGTTGTTCATTGATGATGACATACATATGCGGGGTTTTCACACGTTAGGTTGTCTTAACTTGTGTGTCTTTGAGGTTTTTCATTTAGTTTGAAGTTTAATTGCTTCCGCTATAACTATGATAACTCACTAAGTGATTAACTCAACTTTAATTGCTTGATAAATGGTAAATGGTAATAGAAGGTGACTAGGCTTGCGTAACTTAGCGAGACAGGCTCGGAGGTCCACGTAAGTCTAAGCTGTGAGCCCAATTTAGGATTGTGTGGTGAGGCCGTCACATACACCCTTTTATGTAATTAAAGCATTTTGAGTTTTGTGTCAAGAGATAACAATGTAATTTAAACTCGTCACTGAAGCTATCTTTAAAGCTATCTTAATGAGTGTGCTCCAACCAAAACTACTTATAATTTTGGATTGAGGGAGTATTAGATAAAACCTTTATGAAAAATTGAGGTACATTGTGCATGTTGGGCTTTTTAGGATCTGAATGGTCTAATGCTCACGCTGGTCTTAATTAGATATATAATATCAAGCCATGCCTACCAAACCTCTTCGACATGGACAAGAAATCAAGATACGTTTCAGATTCCACGAGCATGAACAAAATGGGAGTGAGAGTAATATCAATTAGCAGCTGCAAGTGTACAAGAGAACCAGGAAATACAGTGCATCATCAAATATAACACCTTTTAGCTTACAGTAGAACCGGGTGCGGTAGCGGCAAAGAAAATTGAGCACAACAAATTCACAATTATACTCATCCTCTGCAGGTGAATTGATGATTCTAAACCCGTCGACGATCATGAACAATGCTTTGGTGCTCAGACTGGCAACCTATTTGCTTTCAAAAGTACTTCAACAGAGTCCAGCAGCAATAAGTAAAAAGGTATGGTGCCAAATTTTGAGCATTTCAAAAAACCATTCATTCATGTACTTCCTGGAGCATCACTTCCTGCAGTTGGCTTGCGATTCAGATAACGAATAACAGCGTCTTCAACCCTATTGGAATTAAGCAGAGAAGAAGATTTATTAGAAGATGCATCGAGCAAGCACTAGATAATTATTACTCTACGCCTTTGATATCAAGAAGAAACCCTGCGAACATAAATCACTAAACAAACATGGTGTGCAAGGGGAATGAATGTGATTATTAGGCACACGGTTTTGTCGAACGGATGAAAATTTATCCGATCACTCAGACAGATTCCATGGTCCAAGAGCCAAACTAACAAGTTTGCATTATAGGAAAGAGTCGCTAACACCCAACAAAGCAAAGAAGAATGACTTTAATTGCCAGAACCTTGAAACTTACACCTAATTGGCCAAGGTAAGGATTTAAAATTGAACTTCCCACAAGCTTTTAATCATTTAAAATTTGTGATTTATTCAAGGAATTCAAATTTGATGCAGAGAAATTTTCAAACATCAAAGCCTCAATCCCAAATTAGTTGGAGTCGGTTGCATGGATCAAACTCTTCCATTGCACTTGATTTAGTGATGATATCCCAACTCCAATTGAACTTTGACAATAGAAACCAAACCAAGTAGAACAGGATTACAGACTTGATTTGTCACTAAGAACGAGAAGAAAATTTGTGTCAGAAAAAGAACAAGAAAAACAAATCTCTGTAAAAACAGAGCCTACAACAATTAGAGATGCCGAAATCTCCCAAATCACTGAAAGAGTGCCGAAGATTACAACCATAATTCAGAATGGCTAATACTACTACTCTTTAACTTCCATATAGCCCATTGATGAGGGCAAAATAACCTTGGTTAGGTATCCATATAATGGTTGACATACAATGTGCTACACAAACAATCTATAATTTTTGGTTGTAATATCTAAATTGGATTGATGAATTAAATCAACTAATTTCTTGTAGTGCACAACACTTCCTTTTTTGTTTTACATCCAACTTAAGAGTTTCTATTTTTGAGCATTTCTTTCAAATTCATACAAGAGATTAAGGTCTTGCTTTGCCTTCTCTCATATATTCACTCTTCATGAGCATCATTTTACATAAATAAATGCTTTCCATGATTTGTTTATTTCCTTCTAAGTTCACATATAAAATAAATCAAAGGATTTCTATTGAATCTAGCACATTATGTTGTTTCCATAAATAAATTAAGTGGAATCACTAGGGCATTTCGAGTAAGTTAAATTCATAATTTAGCAACTACGTCAAGCCTCAAGCCCTAATTGGTTTTGATTGGAATCAATTACATGGATCAAACTCTTCCGTTCTACTCCAGTTAATGCAGTTGATGTCACACTTTCATTTTTAAATCCTTCCCAATTAATTTATCCAAGTTTTTTCAGGTCTACCTTTATGGCGTCGAGTTCTTCAATTTCTGCTATGCCAAGTTCTCAAAATGGGGCATTTGCAAATTATCCTAGAATGTGTTCAAACAATCACAACTGACCTTTCCTAAGTTTTGCATCAGCTAGTGCTACTCCTACTTTTTTGAATCACCGTACATATCTTTATGAGTTTTACTAGATATTCACCTGACCAAAACTATTTCTGCAATAAGCGTATGTTAATTCATAATTTAGCATTCATAAAAAAAGCTAAGTTGCCGAATAAAAGGTCAAAGAAACATGGTCCACGGCATCTCAATTGACACAAACACTATAACAAATGACAGAAACTCAGCATTTGCAAGGGGACGATATATCAAGTATAATGCCCTTACAAACTCAGCATGCATAAATAGAACTTCAAATGAAATATAAACACAGTGCAAACAAATAAATCTGCATACCATGGTTGGTTATAAAAGTCCGAGCGTCGCTCTTTTTCAGCATTACGACTTGCTTCCCCAGCAACAAGCTTCAGATCTCGACTCTGAGAAGCAATCAAGGCATTAATGAACTCTACGGGAGACTGACTAAAACCAAGAAAGAATGCTCTTCTTCTGCGGTGCTCATGAATCTTCTTTATAGCAGCACAAATCGCTTCTTCACAGGCCTCAATCTCCTTATGCTTCTCTGCGTTAGCCAAGAAAGCAGACATTTCCGCTGTAGCGGAAAAGGAACATCAACCAGTACATCATAACAAACACTCCCTGCTGGATTGCTCCCAGAGAGCTTGATTTTATGGTCCAAATGAATAGGTTGTGGAGGAGAGAGGTGCTGCGAAATTTTTGAGGAACCATGGCAAACTTCATTTTCTCTTCCCCAAATACCTTTCGCAGGGGTGGGTCACAAGCAAAGGATGAAGGATCATTAGGATTCTGCAATTTTCTCGCTTTCACATAGTGCCAAATTGCAGCAATTATTTTTTGGCGGGTTTCAATTTCAATCCCAAGAACTTCCATCAAAGCTGGTGACAACTTGAATTTCTCTGGCAAATAATTCATTTCCATCTTTACAGCCACAGTGAATTCTTTATCTCCTTTCCTTTTAACTTCAAATCCCTCTTGCGGTATAGAAGATCGAGCATTTTCCCATATAATTGTTGGATTTTCTGGATATAGAGTTGAATCCAAGGAAATTGTAATTCGCTTGAAGAAACTAGAGAACTTTGGGTATGAAGGGTTTGACTTCTGCATTGCACTAGAATCTGGATCTACCCCATCTTCTAAGATCCTCCCAATAATCTTGAGTGACCATGTAGGTGGCTCTAGATTGGGCTTTTCAGGTATAGATCGATTTTGATTGGCATAAGTATTGAAAAGGTATATTCTGAGTGTCTTCTGGATGCAAGGAGGGTTCTTGAGGGATTCTTGAATGTCCATTTTCTTTCTTGCTAGAGCAGCATCGACACGAGCCTCAAACTCTAACAGCTGGGTGTACAGAGCAGATTCGGGTAACAACGCCGCCACCCTATCCGGCAACTGCTTCTCGGGCAGCTTCCTCTTCTTCCTTCGAGCAGCAGGAGTAAGTTCCATTGCTTTAAATGGAGGTACAGGGTTAGTGACAACAGTGGCACCAGGAGGACGAGCAGGGGGCTTCTGCGGAACCCGCTTAACACTTGCATTACCGGAAGCCAAAAGCGACGGCGCGACGCCCTAAAGGACCAAGCCCAGGACTTTGACCCTGGGCAATAGATTGTGCTTGAGCCTGTAACTGAGCTTGAAATTGGGCGTGCGCCGCTTGTGCTTGAGCTTGCGCTTGCGCTTGCGCTTGGTGTGCCTGAGCCTGAGCATGAACATGAGCCTGGGCCTGAGCTTGGGCCTGCGCCAAAGCTTGCGCTTGAACCTGGGTCAACGCCTGGGACCTCAATGGAGACTGAAACTGATTCTGAAAATGAGACCCGTCCGGCGTCTGACCTTGCGATTGCGGGTGAAGATGAGACGGGTGGTTCATCGACAGCGGCGAAGACACCATTCCAGCATTGTTGCCCAATGGAGATGGACCCCCAACATTCCTTGTTGGGGTGATGTTGTTAGCCGACATCGGAACCAAACAGAACCGCCCACACTGCAAAAACCCACAAACCAATTCAACAACCACCCAATTTCACACACAAGAAATCCCAAAACCCTAGCTTTTTCACAAAACAAGCCAAAACACCAAACTTTACACATCACAACAAAACCCTTCACACTCTAAACACCCTAAACAACAAAACCACTCAAATTCACTGAATCCCAAGAACAAAAATGAAAAACCCTCAACCCTCCAAACCCACATCTCCAAAACCCTAGCTTTTTCACAAAACAATCCAAAGCACCAAACTTTACACATCCCAACAAAACCCTTCGCAATTTTCAACACCCAGAACAACCCAAACTAGTAAAATTCACTGAATTCCAACAACAACAACAACCCTAAAACCTCCAAACACAAATTTCAGACAATCAACCTAAATGTGTTAATCATTCTGAGTAGAACACCAAACAAGCCCCCCAAAAAAAAACAAACATTTTGGCATGAAGAGAGAGATTGGGAGCGAAATTGAAAGGGAAAGCTTGAAACTGCGCTTACAGATTGTGTGGGGAATCGGGTTTGCTAGGGTTTTGGTTGATCCAGGTGTCCGTTTGAGCGTCTCGATCGATGCGCATACAGTCAGGGCGTTAGGTCTTCAGATCTTCGTTTCAAATTGCAAAGAAGAGATTACAGAGAGTTTGTGCGAGCTTCGATGATGACAGTGATGAGTGGAGCATAAAGAGAAAGAGAGAGTTGTAGAGGAACTTCCAAGCCCTAGCTTTCTTTTCTTTGTTTTCTTGCTCCATTTTTCCCAGCACGTGCTTGCACGTGACCGACCTCAAGTAAAAAAAGAAAAAACAAAATCAACTTTTAATCCTAATTATTTCCAAATAGTTGGGTTTACTTGGCCGGCTATATGAATTGAATTCTTTCACTCTCGTCAATTTAATGACTTGATAATTGATAGTATGCTTTTCAAAGTCTTTTATATAATATTTGAATGAGTTTGTGATTATTTTAGGTCTACTCTTATATCATTGATTTATGCCGAAAGAAAATTATTTAATTTGTAACTTGCTATTGTAAAGAAATTAAGGAGTTATGCATAATATTGATGTTACCATTTAATTAGAAAAATTGGAAGTAATAGATAGGGATTAACGAGCGTAATTGAAGAGTTTGATCTATGTCTCTGGCCTCAACTAATTTGATATTGAGGCTTTGTTGTTCTTATTATTGTTGAATAGTAGTTAATTTAAGGTCTTATTTTTCTTGTTAGGTTCAATTTAAGGTTTGTAAAAAGGAACTGCTAATATAACCCAACAACGACATGTATACATCAATACGAAAATAAAAAGATGCCAACAGGTGTCTGTCATTGCTAGCATTTTTTTATTTTTATTTTTTGGATTAGAATGAGGCAAACAACGCCCAATAGTTATACGATATAAAATTTGGGCAAAAAAACGCTTGCGATGTCTTCAGTAAGAATAACACAAATCCCCGTCGATCGAATTTGTGTAAACTGGGTCCCAAGTGACATTATCTGTTGCCTTAAGTAAGAAACTACTACTAGTGCATTTGCATAGTGAACTCATCAAGAACTGAAAGGAACCACTAAAAATGCCCAGTTTTATTAGAAAAAGAATCAATGTTTTGCCGAACATCATATAATGTACAATTCTAATCCTCCCCGTGAGAGAAAAACCAAATCCCAATTGGCACAAACTGCATAGATACACCAAACATACACAAATACATACATTCTTCATGTACTACACAACCAAAACCCTGCCAAACTAAATTAGCAGTGTTGTTTTTTTCCTTTTTCGCACCATAAACCGGCAATATCGCTTGCAGGAAAAATAAAAATAATGAAGTTAAAGCAAGCATATTCTATGTTGAGAAGGGGAGGAATCTAATTTACAACTTCTCCCCATCAGTATAAACATATTTCCTTCACAGTTTCCTCTATTAACTCCCCAATAATCAAATCCTCGCGTCCCTTCCAATCAAATCAACACAATCATGCATCGTGTGCGACCAAGGTATTGTTTCAAGATCATGGGTTACCAATGAATCTAAAGAATAAAAAGAGTCTTCGCGTGGAGGGTACACATACTTGTGGATCATCTTCCAGACTGCATGAATCAAGTCCTTCCCATGTGGAGGTAGCGCCAACACAGGTCCAACCACATTTTTCTTGAATGTAGACATGGCCATTGAAGGTCCAAGTATTGTTGATAGTGATTCATTCAGCAAGTCAAATAGAACTTTGTGGTCTATATTATTGTCTCTTACATCCTTTTTAGATGTGTTCTCCTCGAAATTTTTCCGGTAGGATTCTTCGACCTTATCAAAGACCCATTTGCAAAGTTGACTTGAGAGTGAATCCCATCCCGAAAATGTTTGTTTGGATAATCTATCATACAAACCTGAAACAACAAGGAGATCTTTGATGTAAGCTTCGGCTTGTCCTTCTAGCTCAACAATTTCAGCCCGTGGAGACTGAGCTATGTTTCCCAGGTCTTCGGAGTTGCCATTCTTGAGTTGGTTCAACTGATTCTTGGATTCTGTGCATATGTAGAGTTGGTTAGATTCTGTCTAAAATAATACTTTAGATTCTGCATTTTAATCGTAGTAAGTTACATTGAAAGGAACAAGGGGCGAGGGCAATACATGACCACCTTAATAAAACCAGAAGTCACATCTCAAGCATCATTTAGAAACTTAAAAAAATGATTCAGGTGGAGAATCCACCGATGATTAGAAAGAAAGACTAAATGCCTTCATTACTTGGATGTGAATACATATCCATTCCTTTGATTAAATCTTGATTAGGAGTTTTAAATTTTGTAACTGAGTTAAACATCTTGATCGAATAACTTGTACGCATGAAACTCTTAAGCATTGATCAAACCTTTTGAATCAAGAAACTTACCAGTGCATTCTCAATTTCTAGAACTAAAGGTTATTCAAAGAGAATGCAAAAGCAAAACATGTCGCAAGTTCTCGAAACAAGGTATAATACTTACTCCCCCACCCTTAGCTTTTGGTATAGGACAAAAATAGATGCAAAACAGCTTAAAACCATATTTACCATGAAGATTGGAGCTGATCTCTGGGCGAGTCCGTGACACCGTATGATCTTCCATCATCGGAATATCTAGTATGGAGATGGGACTTGGCTGCTCCACTACCCTGCAAAACTCGTCACGAGGACTGCTGCACACTGAAGCAGGACTTGGAGGCACCTCAGTCGAGTTTTCCTGAAACGCAGCAATAAAATGTTGAAATTCAGGTAAAAGCAAAAGGAAAGGCGAGAAATTGAAATCCAGCTTATCACTCTGGATTACATTAAAAAAAGAAACAAAATATTCCTTTACCTGTGCATTTCCGAGGTTTACCAAAAGTGTCGGTCCGCTCATGATATCTTTGACAGAATCAGAATCATCACTCCATGATTCGTCTACTGATTCTATCTTCCGGCCAAACAATTTACTTTTAAGAGTAAACCTATATCTAAAATTTGAGACCTTTCCTTTAAAACTAAACCTGTCTTTCCTGGTTTTTCTTACTTCTACTGAAACATTTCCGGTATCTTCATGTTTTCTCCTGATGTGAGCCCCAGTCAAAACATGTCGATCCTCTAAAAGAAGCTTTCCAAATGAAGTTCCTGATACTGGGGCGGACAAAGATCTGAGAAGGTTCCTTGGTGACGCATTTCCAACATGAAGAAACTCGTTCTGGCGTTGGTATCTGAAAGAACTGGATAATAAGTCTGGCTCTTTCGCATTTTCCCAGTAGCTCAACCGGTCATCGATATTCAAAAAATCAGCAGATTTTTGTCTGCTCCTCCCACTGTTCAACAGGGAAGACCTCATGCCGCCATTTTCAATTGGAGGGACGTCTAGATGCAAATCCTCTTTTAGAACATTCCTCAGTCTTTCAGACAAGAATTTTCTGGTGTCTCTGTTGATGAATTCAGGGGAGCTGGGTCCATCAATCTGAATTTCACTTCTATATGATCTTATTGATTCTGATCGGATCAAATTCATTCCAAGATCCCTAGTCACACTTTCCCTGACTTGCTTTGCTATATGACGAGCAATTTGCCTTGGGCTTGATGGCTTTTCCCCCAATGGAGTCTCAGTCCCAAGCTGTCTGGCCACACTCACTCTTTTAGAGTTCTTTCCTTGTATTTCAAATTTCAACCTTTCTTTCACTTCCTCTAGAAAACCTTCGATGCTGCTTCCTTCCTCCACAATCTCGGATGAACCAGGCCACGATTCTTCAGTGCTGATACTTCTATCGGGTCCAGGCCTCAATATAACAATCCTTGTTGGGATTGCAGATCGATCCCTTCTCTCATCACAATTTACTGATGGGACATGCTTAAGATCACACGTCCTGGTTCTATTTCTTGACGCCATTGATACCTTTTGGTCATTTATGAGTGGTTCCTTGTTATTGAATCCATGATCTTTTAATCCACTTTTTTCAAGTGAATATGACAGATGCTGTACAGGCCGTGAATTGTGACCCTTGGGTTCTTTGGGCTTCTCAATTAATCCACCTTTTTCTCGTGAGTATGACGGATTCAGTATAAGCTGTGAATTGCAGCCTCTGGGTTCATTATGTTTCCCATTTGCAGTTCGGTTGTTGGAATCTGTATTAAGAGCCATCTTTTCCAAGTAAATTGGTTCTTGAGCAAGACATTGTCTAGGAACACAACCATCGAGATCAAGAACCCTTGAATTCTCCCAAACCCTGGCTGCCTGCCATGCTTCAAATTCTTTTTTGAACTTCTGAAGTTGCTCCTCTTGGGGATGTTCTCGAGGCCGTGGTTTCTCAAGTATTAGATCATCACTGAATTCATCAAGGTCTCTTCCAAGGCAATCAAGAGATGCATCTTGCAGTGAACACTTAAAGTCAAGAGAACTGTGCCGGATAGCACTTTTCTCAGTTTGTTTTCCAGAGATACCATTTCTACTTACTTCTCTCTTTTTCTCCTTTATGTTGACTGTGGGTTTTGTTTCTGATGGCAACATATCCATTCCCATCAAACGGGCCACGACACTGGGTACATTGTGCTTAACCTCTGGTTCTTTTGATATCTCTGCGTCGATCAATTTCTTCATTGGAGCTCCACTAGGATAAAATTTCTGTTTGGAGGAATTTTGCTTCACCTGATATGAATACTAAATGTTCTAATTGTGTAAGTGAGTCATGAATAATATGCTAAAGTGAAGTAAAGAATCAAACTATAAATAGCTTATCCTCTAAGATCACAACAAATGAAGGCAAACAGCAAAAACTCAAGTTGTTGAAAATAGAGAAGTAAATGGAAGACTATTTCTAAGAATGATCATGTTGATATGGAGAGAATTCTTCAAATTTCCGGGTAACTGAGATTTTCTTTAAAAAAAAAATAACTCTTAACTGTCGAAGGAACATGCATTTCGTATAAGAGGATCAAAACAAATAAAATCTGTGAACAAACAACAAAACAAAATAGATAATAAGAGCCTACCGGTATGTACTCATCCATGGCATCATGGGTTTGTTGCAAATTTTCCTTCGGCATATCCAAACTATTCCGAGGAGCTTCTAGACCTGCAGAATCGCCAAAACAAGTATTGGGATCTCTAAGGTAAGAAGATATTTGCAATTAGAAAGAGCTCTTTTATTTACACATTAAAGCACACGAAATACCTAACCTCAAAAAAAAAAAAAAAAAAAAAAAAAGCACACGAAATAATTGATAAATATGCTTACCATCATCGTGTCTATTCTGAGTTATTGACTTCCAAGAAATGCCAATGTGGTGAAAGTCAAAAAGGTGCAGCAAGCCTCCCATGTGCTTGGATAATCCCTACAAGATCTTCGTTTTCCTTGCTTATGCAGCTAAGAGTTACCCCATGACAGCCCAGGAAGGTTATTCACTAGAAGGCATAAATGTATTGAGAGACCATGCTCGGAACCTGCAAAATCAATGATAACAATGGAATAAACAAGACAAAATGTAGAAATCCATAGGCCAATAAAAGATCACTCTTAACTTGAGTTCATGGAAACGAACACATTGTTTTTTGGACAGCAGTCATTTCAAATCACTAGGAAGCCGAAATGATTTAAAGTAAACATTGGTTGAACTGTTGAAGCAAATGCTATGGAATTAGATGGTAGTATCACTAAATTGTCTTGCACTCTAAAGTTCTATCAGATACATGAATGTATTTCTTTAGCTGAGTGGGAGCGCTTGATCCATTTAACCGACCCCAACAAATTTGGTATATAATCTTGGTTGTTGTCATTGTATATAAGTGTGTTTCTACTCAGAAAATGCAGATTCTATATCCATACTGTCATGGTAATTAGACAGAACAAAATTAACAGCATTATCAAATAACTTCTAAGAAATGCACAAAAATAAGGAACTCATCCCTCATAAAAATGACTTAGACCGCCGCGTTACAATCCGAATTAAATCGAATTGGTTTTTAGCGTATTCGCAAAGACGAAATTCCCATCTTTTGCTATCCAATCCTCCTAAAATACATCACAAACATGACGGAAATCGATCGGCGGGAAGAAACATAGGCAAATTAATTGAACCAGCTAAGCTAAATTTAGGATTCATTCTGCACATTTTTTTAGCACCAAAAGCACATCACATTAATCATCTGTCATTTTCATGAGCCCTTCAAGGGCTATGAATTTTAATGAATCATAAGTTGACTTTTTTGAGTAAATTAGCAAAAAATATAGGAAAGGGAAGTAATAGAAATTCATCCTAAAAATAGAAAAAAAATTTGAAAACTCATTTTCTAAAATCCTTACTCATTCACAATATCAAATGCCCATTGCAAATTAAGACACAAAAAGGCACCATTGAAGAGAATTTGACCTTTTAGATTTGACAAAATCAGAGCATGAGAAGATGAAAACAACCCAAGAAAATCTTGTGAAAGAAGGGTGAGGAGAAACACAGGAAGAGAGAAATATGTGACTGACTGACTGACTGACTGACTGACTGACCTGATTGGATTGTGGGATCAAGCGTGGGCATGATTGATGAGGAGGAGGCGGTCCGTCCACTTGACAGGAATCATCAAAAACATGGGATTGAGAGAGGAGTGGAGAGCAGAGGAAACACTAACAGAGGGTTGAAGAGATGAAAAGATGAGATTTAAAAGCTGCAATTGGAGAGGCAGAGTACTGGTAGTGATGGAAAGGTGAATTGAGAGTCCTGGTGGAACACAAGCTTTCTAAACAAAAAAGCTCTCCAATTCATTCTCTCTCTCTCTCTCTCTCTAATAATTATATATATTATTATTTTCATTGTTTTTTATTTTAATGTATTGTTATTTTCGTTATTACTAATTTTTGACCTGAAAATCGTCTATATTTATTTTTTCTAAAAAAAAAATTTTAAAAAGTAAAAGATATGAAATATATGATATTATAGAGAAAAACATTATTACCAAGCCTTTTTTGTTGAAAATAATATTATTAAGTTTTTTTATTTTTTAGTTAAGTAAAAAATAACCAAGCTCCTTTTTTGCTGTTATTATAGGGAAAAACGTTTATTTCATTTATTTCATCCATTAATAAAGAGTGACAACAATGTCAACGTATACATAAAATGAACTTATCAGAAATAAAGATGTGTGGTGGATTTTTGGTAAAACTAGTAAAAATATAATAAGAAATACATAAAAGTAAAAGTAAGAGCAACACTAATTGACACGAAGATTAGGGGAAGATAGTTACGGTGTTCAAATGGCTAAGAAATGTCTCTACTAAAAAACTCGATTAAATAAAGCGAAGAAATTTAATAAGATATGAGTAGCCCAGAAGCTAACTTGAGGCATATTAATTAAAAGAGATTTAAGAATTTGGAAAGCACGCCATCAATTGCATTAAATCAAGCGCTAAAAGAGTTTGATCCATGTAGTGGACTCAATTAATTTGAGATTGAAGCTTTGTTGTTATTGCATCTCGTAATAAGCTAATTAAGTTAAGGCTGAAAGTTACATATATGTTATTTTTCAGTAAATATATAGAAACTTATATATAAAGAGTAATATATATGCCCTATTGAAAGGTGTGTTCTTGAAGGAAGGGGGATTCGAATTTGCAAGACATAATTTTGTGATTAGTTAGTTAATTATTATTAAGGTGACTGGAACACAGCTAATGAACAGTTGCTTTAGAGATGCATAAATATAACGACAGGTCCATTTGGCGGCATATCAAAACGGTATGTGAGCTTGGACTTTTCTGCTTGGACCCTTCTAACATAAAATAGACTGAAATATTGTGAATGCATGGCTGCTCTTAACATTTACTCCCTTGGATCGTTTATATAAGTCGATTTAGCAAAAAAATTTATTCAAAATTTAAATTATTTTTAAAATCTTATAATGTATTTATTACATTTTTACCCATTTTACCCTTATACGATTCAAAAATTTATGATTCTTCAATTCTTCAATTCATTTAATATCAAAAGACATATATATAAATTATACTTGTAATTAAAGTTGTCTCAATTCTTGTGTCCTTACCTTAAATGACTTATATAAATAACCAGAAGGGAATATTTGTTATTGTCGACTTCCATTCTATCCCACAAGTTAGTTACTTGATTTTAATGTTGGTTTATAAACATGAAACAAATATGAAATATCATCCTTTATCAAGACCATTGTTGTTTAGTAACTTAAGTCCTCCAACATTTATTAATTACAAAGAGGTGAGCATCGCAACTTTGATTGATATAGATATATTGCATGTTTTATTCATAGCTAGCGACTACATGATATAATAGATATATTCTGTATTTTTTCTCGATTAATGAGTCCAACATCTAATTAATTTTCACGAGATTAGTGAAATCAAAATGACGAGGGCCTTAAATAGTTATGAACATCTTAAAGGCATTCTTAAACATAAAAATTAGATCAAATAGATAATTACCTGCAAAAGCGATTAGATAGAATCGTAAAATTCAAAGATCATATCGCACTCATGAACCTCAACACATTCGACACTTTGTTGGATGGTTCAAGTGTCTTTTTATAGGCTTGAGGGAGAACCTTTAGGTTTCATACATTAATATCAATTCTCATCAAATTGATAACGTGAAGGAAGCTCAAGATAGAGACATTAAATAATTCATAAGTTACATAAATTAAAACATAAGTTTGAAACACATAATATGGTCTTACACATCCTTCGCTGTAAAAAATAAAATAAAATAAAAAACAAAATCAACAAAATCAACTTCTATATATTATCAGCTCTTGATAATTAATAATTTTTTTTCTTCTTTTGAAAAATGCCACTGCACAGGTTATTTATGAAAATGATATTAATGAAAGATGAAAGAAGCTTGCAAATATATATATATATATATATTAGTACAAATCCCCTCACGACCACTCACGAGCAATCAATGAGATTGAGATTTAAACTCATGTCAATATTATAATATATATATTACTAATTATATATAATTTACCGCACATGAATTATAATTACAAAAAATATATATGGACTCATAGAGCTTTTTCAATTTTTTTTTTTTATAAATGGTTGTATTTTTAGGGCATCTCCAACCCATGAACTATAAAATATAATAACTCAAATACTATTTACGTCTATTTTAGTGTAAATAGTGACACTAACACTATTTACATCTCCAACCCATTAACTCTATTTTTTACAGTATTCACCAAATTGGAGTGATAATTATAAAGAGGATCTAACTTCAAAGAATAAAGAGAAAAAAAAGGTCAACAATGTTATATGGTGTGAAGTGTGAACACGCTATCCCACGAGGATGGGTTAGCGTTGGAATTTTGGTGCTCCATTGGAGCACGGAAATGCTATCATTGTAGCTCCAACCAGCGCCAAACCAGCGCCATTTTGGCACTGGTTGGAGGAGCTCTTAATTAGAGGGTTCTTAAATGAACAAATCGAAAATTGAAAAATGAAATTTCAAATCCCCTTAATTTGTAGAGGGATATTTGAATAATAAGGTAAACTTTGGAGGACTATTTCAAAAAAAAAAAAAAAAGGTTTGGTTCCAACTCATGAGTTTAAATAACAGTACCCTTATAATTAATCTGGTAAAACCTTTTAGGCTTAATTAATATTTTGTTACTAGGATTAATTAGTTTGGATATATTAAATGAAAAAAATCCATATAAGTATGTGTCCATGATAATAGGAAAAATCAACATTATTGAGAGATCCCAACACTTCATTATATGGTGCGCGACTAAAGTAAATTTGAAGTAGTCGAATAGTCAGAATACTCGAGATGATTTAGATCAAATAATAATAATAATAATAATAATAATTTCAAAAAAAAAACCTATACTAATAATTGATAATTGACCAAAATAAAGGGTCACAAATCACATGGACATGGTGTGGAGTAGGAGTAGGAGTACGTGTTGGTGAGTGGTACGTGCACAGCTTCACCGGCGCATGTCGCTGCGTCAGAACTGCATGCGTTACTCTCATATGCGATATGCCACTGCCAGCCAATTTGCAGTGTAAAAAGCCTTACATACTTTACAGCAAATGCAATTCTCTATTGTACTTCAAAAAAGAAAAAATAAAAAATAAAAAATGCAAATCTCTCTCTCTTAGTCTTAGATCACTTCGTATATATCATCAATTAATTAAAAACACACGTGCACAAAGACAAAGTATCTCAAGATCTTTGAAAAAAAAAGTATCTCAAGAAAAAAAAAAAAAACAAAGTATCTAACCTATTCCATTCAATTGCTATATATTGTAACATTTTTTTTTAAAGATGCTGTAGTGATTATTACAACTTCAAGCAAATTGGAGACAATATTAATTTGTGGGGTTAGTTCTAGATGTACGATCTTTTTAAATTAATTTATTTTATTTTTTACTATGGTGTTGAAAAAGAGTTACTTCAAGAATTTGCCAAAGCATCTCCTAATGAGATATCTTAACAAATGTAACGGTGTAACCAAAGTTTCCAAGACTAAAACAATTAATGTAACGTGAACTAATTATTATGTATTAAGGGATGAAAAGAATGTTGTTGTGGATCATTCGTGAAAGGTAGCCGCTTCTTTGTCTCTTGATTTGTTATTTTAAGAGATAATTTATGTTATTTTATATCAATTAATTAGTTAAAGAAATATAAATGGATCAATTGAATGAACAAACTGTTTTTTTTTTTCATATCAAACATTTTGGAAGCAAATCAATGATCACTCCACATTTTTCAAAGAAAATGAAAAAGAAATTTAATATAATATACATTGATGAATCTATGCAATGTCCTGATGTCCGTGTACCTAGAGTACTTGTGTTAAATCTGATTGAGAACAATTGACCCTATGTGTCATCCAATTTTTTTTTTTAATGATATATAAGATGTATTATCCATTTTTATTATGTATATACATAGTAACATCATAGAAAAAGTAACTAAGATGGTAAAAATAAAGGTAATGACTATGTTTTGATACATACATTTGCTACACACTTGTTGGTGTACTTTAGACATAAACCGAGATACTTATGCACACATCACAATTCACAAGAATTTAATGTGTAGCAAAAGTATGTCATCACCATGCACCTAATCTTTTTGCTTAAACTAAGGCGCCTCTTGGAAGAGCTATATATATATATATATATATAGATTCTTTTTTTTTTTTTCCCTATTTGAGGATTGACATATACACTAGTTTGTTTCATTAACTGATCTGCTAAACTAAACAAAGAAACAAATAAAGGAAAAAGAAAGAAATGGACTTGAAAGAGAAGTGGGGTTGTGTGAGAGTTGTAAAGGTGTGGTTCCAAAAGTGAAAGAAAAGAAGATATTGCAACTGGTCATGTGGGGGAGAGACCCACTTCTTTTGGGATCCTTATAACTATACTAAACAAGCTAGCTAGGTTAGGCTAGCTAGAGAGATCATAAAGTACAGTATATAATTAAGTTTCATCACTTTACTTCACTAATGATGAAGAGAGAGTGTGTTCATGTGCTTTCAAACTCCAAAACATGGGACTCTTAATCATAATCCCCCCAAAGCACAATTAATTATTTGTTTTTGATGGAATGGTCTCACCTTCAAAATCCATGCATGAATTTCAGCTTTTTCTTTTCAAAGAAAGATTCGTTCTAATTAACAACCTAGTTCCAATAATTAATCCAGTCGCATCTGATTTTAATTAAGTGGCTAGCTCGTCTTGATGACTATATATTAATCATGTCAATCTCTATCAAATTATACAAACTATTTAATTTATATAGCAAAATTATAGTTCTTTCAATGTTGATTATACTAATCAAGTGTATCTGACTAACTAAAATCCTTGTCATACCAAATAATGAAGTTAATTGGCTTTATTTAAGAGTGGAAGATACATACATAATCCTAATTAATTAACTTGGCTTCCATAGTTCTATATAACTACCAAACTAAAGATGTAATTTTGACATTAAGTAGCCAAAAAGGAAAAAAAAAAAAAATGAGATATCCTTAATGGGAAAGTTGGATTTGGGTAAATTATTAATTGCCAAAATGAATTTAAAGATGAAAAGTTAAAACACCAACAAATAATATTTTTGGACACATAAAACAATCACATGTGTGAGTAAAACAATAAGGGGCATCAAATGATTTGATCTCACATTTGAAGGGAGAGTACACAAAGATGTAGAATTCTCAAATTAAGGGTAGGGGTGGTGCATATAGGTGTGGGGTTTATCGTGCTGGTTGTTAAATAGGCATGTGTACCCTCCATTCTGTCAAATCTTGTATCTAAGAAGAGTTTCAACTCTATCATAATTTTTTTCTTTTTTGAAACTATAATTCATTCATTTTTTTATTTTATTCTTTCATTTCGAATATTCTCTTCTAGAATCAACTTCAGCAAACAATTGCCTTGTGAGAGCAATCTTGCGTTTTCTGAATGAAAAAATGCTTTTTCGTCCCACTTTTCACACGCACTTGATTGTGATAGTTGGTTTTCCCATTGATGTTTGTGCAAACGAAAATCGACGTGCATCTAAAGGACTTCCAATGAGTGCTTGTGAAATTAACGTCGAATTAGCAGGGCTCTTTCTGAATTTCACAATCATATTTTTTTTTGACAAAAAAAATCCTCAAACAAAAATTGTGTATTAGAAGGAATTACAAATAAGATCTTTTATACTAGAGTATTACAAAAGAAGTTTTTTGAATGAAGAAATCAATCCAAAAATATTAGTGCACAAAGAAGGGCTGATCGTCATGTTACCTCTTTTTTTGTGAGGACTGA
Organism: Stephania cephalantha; assembly: GCA_039657325.1. Classification (NCBI taxonomy): domain Eukaryota; kingdom Viridiplantae; phylum Streptophyta; class Magnoliopsida; order Ranunculales; family Menispermaceae; genus Stephania; species Stephania cephalantha. The sequence goes on from CM077574.1 coordinate 45,991,877, forward strand.
TTTTACTTTACAGGTATAAGACCAACAGTTCTCAGGTTTCCAAATATTGAGAAGCTCATGATATTTGACAAACTAATTGTACGACTCAATTTTCTTTCCAGATAACTTAGTAAATCAAAAGATCAGGGTTTATGCAACAATTCTGAAATCTGGGAATAGATCTGCTCTTTGACTGAATCCCTGTTGGTTTTATTGAGCGTAAATAAGGCTGCGCCTGGATGATTCTTCAACCTTGCAACTGCCGAAAATTAGCAATCACCGTTAATTATAGAACAAAGTCAAGAACAAGGCACTAAAAAAAAACGTCTGCTTCGGGATTACTGATACTGCACGCAAGCAGCCTAATGTCGCAAACCTAAAAAGGAGCAATTTACTAAAACAAAACATCACGTGAATTAACGTAAGGATTAACATTAATTTTGATCAATGATGTCAAATCTTTAAAGAAGGACCGGGAAACACAATAAAAATGAGAAATACCACCAGGTATGTCGCGACCAAACTTAGGAATCGGTACAGTTGCCAATAGTGGGATGTTGGAGTTCAGGACATTTAAAACTGCAGGGAAGAATGATGAGCTGAACAACTCCATTTTACCAACTTCATCAATAACGAATAGATCAGTATCATCTTTTACCTGATAAAAGACATTAATAAATCTATCATATCACAAAGAAAACAAAATAAGTTAAATGCAAATCCCACATCTATAAGAATTTCACACAAAAATAAAGCAAATACGAACACACAACCGATCAATCTAGTCTACTACTAGAAAGAAGAAAGATCCAAATGTCTGGAGCACTCTAATAAGTTTCACGCTGTCGAGAAGGATTACCTCCATGGTTAGGCATAAAATTGATCGAGTCAGAATGACTGATCAAGTGCTCATCAATAAAGAATTCAGCCATCTGGGTGCTAATAAAGATTTTAATGTTGTGAAATAGATGTTTAAAATATATACCAAGTCGGCAAATCAGGAGATTGGCTAGTTGTGTCGGATTGCCAACAGAAAAATTTGAAATCCAGTTTCTGAATGCTCGTTCAGAGATATAATTCGTGATAGAAGATAAAAAGATAGACAGCTAAGAGTTGTTTAATTCTTTGTATTTATAATTGCTTGGTTGATGACACAATAAAAATTGAAGAAATTCGACAAGGTAGGGGTAGACCAAAGTTAACATGGGACGGATTAGTTAGGAGGGATTTGAGAATTTGAAGCTCACCATCAATTGCACTTAATCAAGCACAATGGAACTCACTCACTCACTCACTCCCTCCCTCCCTCCCTCTTGAACGGCTTTTTTTATTCTATTTCGGTATACACTCTCTCTCCCTCTCTCTCTTGCACGACTATTTTTTTCTATTTCGGTGAACACTCTCTCTCCCCTCTCTCTTGAATGGCTTTTTTTTTTTTTTTAATTTCTGGTGAACACATATTATTGATTGTAGACATATTATTGACCATTTTATCCCGTCAATGGCGGTAGAGACGAGATTTTTTTTTAAAAAAATTTAGAGGGAGGAGCCACAAAAACAATTTTTACGAGAAAAAAAAAATAGAGATTTTAATATATCCCCCAAGTTTTCCTCAAATATATATATATATATATATATATATATATATATATATATACACAAGGTTAGGTAATAGAGATGGCGAAAAATATAGAGAAGCTAGAAAACAAGCTAAAAAAGTAGTTAGTCAAGCTAAAACAAATTTCATGGAAGATCTATATACAAGGTTAGGTAATAGAGATGGCGAAAAATATATATATAGGCTAGCCAAATTAAGAGATAAAAAGAAACAAGACCTAAGTCATGTAAGATGTATTAAGGATGAAAATCGAAATGTTTTAACGCGCGAGGAGGATATTAAAGAGAGATGGAGAATTTACTTTGATAGTTTATTTAATGATGGTCAAGTTGATACTATAATAGATGAAAACCCACACCAAGAAAGAAATGTAAACTATACACGCAATATTAGAATTGTAGAAGTTAAAGAGGCATTGAAAAGAATGAAAATAGGAAAGCATGTGGCCCGAGATGAAATACCCATAGAGGTTTGGAAATGCTTAGGAGAAATTGGATTGACTTGGTTAACAAAATTTTTCAATAAAATTTTAAAATCAAAACGGATGCCAATGGATTGGAGAAGAAGCACGCTTGTGTCAATCTTCAAAAACAAAGGAGACATTCAAAGTTGCTCAAACTATCGGGGAATTAAACTTATGAGTCACACTATGAAACTTTGGGAGAGGATAATTGACAATAGGCTAAGGAGAGAAACAACAATATCAGAGAACCAATTTGGTTTCATGCATGGGAGGTCAACTATGGAGGCGATTTTCCTTGTAAGACGATTGTTAGAAAAATATAGAGAAAAGAAAAAAGATCTTCATATGGTATTCGTAGATTTAGAAAAAGCATATGATAGGGTCCCTAGAGATGTTCTTTGGTGGGTTCTAGAAAGAAAAAGAGTGCATGCTAGATACATAGACACTATTAAGGATATGTATGATGGAGTAGTAACGAGTATAAAGACATTTGGAGGAGCTACAAAAGAATTTCCCATTACGATAGGACTACATCGAGGATCGGCTTTAAGCCCATATCTATTTACTTTAGTTATAAATGAACTAACTAGACATATTCAAGAGGATATACCATGGTGTATGCTATTTGCAGATGATATTGTCTTAGTGGATGAAACTAAAGATGGAGTGAATAGGAAATTAGAACTCTTGAGGAATACATTAGAATCTAAAGGCTTTAAGTTGAGTAGGACGAAAACCGAATACATGCACTGTGAGTTTAGAAACACTAGACATCGAGATGACGGAGTGGTAAAATTAGGGGAAGTAGAAGTTCCTAAGGTAAATCACTTTAGGTACCTAGGATCAATCATACAAAACGATGGTAACATTGAGAATGATGTCACACATAGAATTCAATTTGGATGGAAGAAATGGCGGAGTGCAACGAGGGGTGATTTGTGATCGAAATGTTCCTACTAAGTTAAAAAGAAAATTTTATAGGACCGCATTTAGGCCAGCTATGCTCTATGGAAGTGAATGTTGGGCGGTAAAGCAACAACAATTACATAAAATGAACGTAGCGAGAAATGAGGATGCTTAGGTGGATGTGTGGTAAAACTCGTAAAGATAGAATAAGAAATATAGAAATTCAAAGACAAGTAGGAGTAGCACCAATTGATACAAAGGTTAGGGAAGGGCGGTTGCGGTGGTTTGGTCACACTGCAAAGACGGCCTACAAATGCCCCAACTAGAAAACTTGACTCAATAGAAAGCGTAGAAATTCGACGAGGTAGGGGCGGACCAAAGTTAACATGGGATGCATTAATTAGGAGGGATTTGAATGGTTTGGAAAGCTCACCATCAATTGCACTTAATCGAGCACAATGGAAAAGTTTGATCCATGTAGCCGACCCGGTTAATTTGGGATGAGGCTATGTTGTTGTTGTTGTATATATAGGGAAATTCTACAATGGAGTCCAAATAAACAACCATGCTATGGGAACCCTTGAAAATGTGTTGTGCGTTTAATCTTTTGTGCCTTTATTACTCATGTATTGTAATAAATGCGCCAAAATATTGACCATTGGATTAAAATCCAATGGTTGTAAACAACGTTCTCATGACATGGGTAATTTTATAGATATCGCGTTTATAGATATTCACACCTACCTAAAGTGTCGTACATAACCAACCAACCAACCAAACAATTATATACAAAGAAACAACTCTTTGTTTGGCGGATGACGAAGTAATGCACTCTATCGATGTTCAATCCCAAATTGGTTGGGGTCGGCTACATGGATCGAACACTTCCATTGTGCTCGATTTAACTCTCAAAGAAACAACTCTAAGCCTTCTATCTTTTTCTTCTATCACTGATTATATCTTTGAGCAAATATTCAAAATCGTTACTGGATTTCAAATTTAGAAGGGTCAACCATTATTGTAAGTAACTGTCTTCATCTTAGATTCTTAGTTAATATTTATATTTGTATTTTTATACTTAACAATGCATGTTGTATTATTGTAGAATATTTTTTAAGGATATCTAACTTAATAATGTATAAGCTTATTCCAAGATGTCTATCTTTTTTTTCCATCACTAATCATACCTTTAAGCAAGCATTCAGAATCGTTACAGAATTTTAAATATAGAAATGTCAACCATGTAAATAATTGTCTTCATCTTAATCAACATTTATATTTGTATTTTTGTTATCAAAGACAATAATGCATGCTGTGTTATGGTAGAATGTTTTTTAAAAGATATCTAACTTAAAATGTTATGTGGCTCTTGAAAAACAGATGGATGAATACTTTATTGATTTACATAAGAAAAATCAACATTGATCAGATAAGCTTCTTTTTTTTTTTGGAAAACAGATGATAATAGTGATTTGCATCACATGCTAATATATTGTACACGACTAACATCTCGCGCATGTCTCATATAAAAGTGACCTATCATTGTTATAAACATTAGGCAAGGCAATACAGTATTGAACGATTATTAGAATGGTTACATCAAAAGCTAAAGAAGTCGCATTTCGATTTACTAGAACGGTAAGATAACTAAAACAGTTTTCTAATGCAAAGTAAAACAACTATTAACCAGAACCGGATATCAAAACGACAAGAGACCCTTTTCATTTTGAACACATTCCCTAACAATGTGAAATTAAATGAAAGGTAAATGTCTCACATCTAAGGTCCATCTATATTACTTTCCAAACCACAGCGAATACTGAATACTCAATAACTTACCTGCAACTCCGGCATCACCAATGATTCAAATGATGCTACATCTACTCTGTACTTCCCGACACTGGGCCATCTTAAAGACTCTGGGCTGTCATTTTTAAATATGGTTTAGCTGAAAGGAAAAAAGAGAAGAAAAAAAAGTTGACATATTTACATTCATCAAGAAAGATGCAACAACGTAACGTAACCTTTGTCAAATACATTTGTCCAATATTTTTCATGTTGAAGATGAAAATTTGGTGAGAAATGCACTTAATGCAGGTGTGCAACATCAATATATCTCATCTCATTTTTATAGTTTAAGAAAATCAGCAAAGAAACAGCAAATGCTCATGGATGGGTTGAATTTCACGTGGAATATCATGAACAACAAAAAACCTTTATAAATGGTACCAATAATGGATAAAACATGCAACATCAATGATTTTAAACATCATACAATTTTTAGGTTTCTTTCAAATGAAAATCAATCAATTTGGCAATAAATCTTGTTTTCTAAGAGAACACAAACTCGTGAAGGATTGATGTGAATCTCGCATCGAGTAAATAAGTTGCAAAAAGTTCCAAGAAAATCACCCAGTGATATTTCCGCACAATGCTGTTAGGACATCAGGCCCACCTCCCATCACCAAGGTCTATGTGAGAAGGAAGAAAGGTAGCACAGGATCAATCCAGCAAGTGAGGACCCCTAACAACTTCGGGTTAGTTAGTTCAGATGATGCGAGGCATGAGTGGTGTGTGGAGTGACTTTTATAAGCAAATGTAAGTGTGAGAGGTGCGCATAGTCGATGAGAGTATAAGTGAGTCTGTGTTGTTGTGAGTGGTGCCGTTCATTTCTCTTTTGATTGGTAGACTGTAAGTCTGGGCTGAGAAGAGTCTCCTTCTCTAGTTTTGGAGTTCTCTATCAATTGTAATCTCTCTTTTTCTTGGCTAAGGAATAAAACTCTGAGGTACCTGGTAGCTCCCAAACGTGCAAGAACGAGGGGGTAGCCTCGGTAATCTTTATTGATGAAAATGAAGGGACGGATTACACCGCTGAGAGCACAACTAACCCCAGAGACACAAGAGACTCTCTTGTGCTCTCCCAAACCACAATGGTCTCCCCGAATTACAATACTCTCGATACCCACTCTTATCAACAATACATCTTATATACTAACTCACTCATACCCACCCTACGTGCTCTCATGCGTGACTCGATACAGAAGACTCTAGACCAGACGTCGGCCCACTGCTAAACTAATTCTGCACAGTCGCAGCTGGATTTGATCCAGTGCTCTTGAACTTCTTCCTTTGATAGACTTTTATCTTGGGCTTGGAAACCCCATGTTGGGTCGGGTTGTTATCATTACTCCTTCCCTGAACAACCACCTTATCCTTAAAGTGGAAGGCTGGAAAAGACTTTTTGATGTGCTTGACCAACTCCCACGAAGCATCCGATGGCGGGAAGCGAAACCCACTTGATCAGTACCTCAGGTCCAACCGACAAGCAACGATACGAAAGGACTGATTCGGGCTCGACAACAGCCACCAAGGAGTCCGAGCGTAAGGGAGGAAGGGTGGACGACACCGGGATTGGTCCCACATATATCTTCAATTGGGAAACATGAAACACAGGGTGCAGAGAGGAAGATGGTGGCAGCTCAAGTTTGTAGGCGACAGCCCCAATACGAGCCAACACTTTGTAAGGACCAAAGAAGCGAGGGCTCAGCTTCGAGTAAGACCCCCTGCCCAAGGACAACTGCCTATAGGGGCGCAACTTGAGGAAGACAAAATTCCCAATGGTAAACTCCACATCTCGGCGACCAGAGTCAGCACGCTGCCTCATCCTGTTATGGGCAGCCAGCAGCTGTTCGCGCAATTCCTGCAGCACTTGATCACGGGACTGGAGCATGGCATCGAGGTCTGAGGGTGAGGGCAAGGAGCTCGGGCTATGACGAATCAACGTCGGGGTCACGCCCATAGACGACCTTAAAAGGGGAACACTTAAGTGATGTGTGAAAGGAGGTGTTGTACCAGTACTCGCCCAATGTAGCCAAGCCGACCATTCTTTGGGTCATTGAGAGATGAAACATCGAAGATAAGTCTCCAAACAACGATTTACCACTTCGGTTTGCCCATTGGTTTGGGGATGATACGCGGTGCTTCGATTCAGCCGTGTGTGTTGAAGACGAAACAACTCCCGCCAGAAATGACTAAAGAAAACCTTGTCACGGTTAGAAACAACGCTGACAGGGAAGCCATGAAGTTTCACCACGCCCTGGATAAACAATTCAGCCACAGATTTAGCAGTAAAAGGGTGCTTCAAAGGAAGAAAATGAGCGTACTTACTAAGCCTGTCTACCACCACCAGTATCGAATTAAACCCACGAGAGGGGGGAAGACCCTCCACAAAATCCATGGAAATATCATTCCACACAGCCACAGGGATAGGGAGAGGTTCGAGAAGACCACCCGGAGCCATAGTTTCGTACTTGTGGTGTTGGCATACGTCGCAGGACTCGACAAAGGATTTCACATCTTGCTTCATGCCTATCCAGTAAAGCTCAGCCGAGACACGCTTGTAGGTCTTGAGAAAGCCACCGTAGCCCCCAATAGGGCTGGAATGAAACTTCGAGAGGATTTGGTGTTTGAGGCTGGACGAGGCAGAGAGAACTACCCTATTACGATAGCGTAACTGGCCATTAATTATTGACCAATGAGGCTTGGCTGATGCATCGGCCGACACCGCTGTCAGAATCGGACTAAGGATTAGATCTGCTGCCACCACAGAAGCGAGAATCGAATCGTCAGTGAAGGATAGAATGGATAGGGACTGGCACTCGACTGTGATAGGATACCGAGAAAGTGCATCGGTGATGACGTTGGAGTGACCCGGTTTGTAATGAATGTCGAAGTGGAAGCCGAGTAATTTGACCAGCCATCGTTGGTACTCGGGAGCAACTAATTGTTGTTCCAGGAGAAACTTGAGGCTCCGTTGATCGGTTCTGACCCAGAAACATCGACCCAACAAGTAATGACACCACTTTTGGATGGCGAGCACGATAGCCATGAGTTCTCTCTCATACGTTGATTTGTTACGAGCTCTAGGGGACAAAGCCTGACTGAAAAAGGCAATTGGTTGATCTTGCTGAGATAGGACAACACCCACCCCTACACCCGATGCATCAGTCTCCACAACAAACAACTCCTCAAAATTTGGTAAGGCGAGAATGGGGACTTCCTTCATAGCCTGCTTCAGGCGGGCAAAAGCAAAAGAAGCAGTATCGGTCCCCTCGAAGGCTTCTTTTTTTAGCAACTGTGTGAGGGGGGCAACAATCTTTCCATAATCACGAACAAAACGACGATAGTACCCTGTAAGGCCGAGGAAGCCACGCAAGTCCTTAGGGGAAGAAGGCAAGGGCCACACATCCATCACCTTAACCTTTTCAGGATCAGCCAGTGCACTCGCTTGGGAAATGATGTGGCCCAAGTACTCCAAACTTGTCCTGACAAAACAACACTTCTTCAAATTAATAAAAAGAGAATTAGCTCTCAAAATAGAAAGGACCTGTGAAAGGTGAGTACAGTGGTCACTCAAGGACTTGCTTTGTAAACTAGATATCATCAAAAAACACAAGTCCGATCGACGTAACGACCCCTTGAAAATAGAATTCATCAACGATTGGAATGTGGACGGAGCATTCGAGAGCCCAAAGGGCATAACCAAGAACTCGTAATGTCCTTCATGAGTGCGAAAAGCAGTTTTGGGCATATCCACAGATCGGACACGAATCTAGTGGTAGCCGGAGCGAAGATCCAACTTAGAGAAGAAACACGCCCCGTGGAGTTTGTCGAGCAACTCGTCAATATTCGGAATGGGAAATCTGTCCAGAACAGTGGCTACATTCAAGGCCCTATAGTCAACACAAAAAGGCCAGCTATCATCTTTCTTTTTGACGAGCAAAACCGAACTGGAGAATGGGCTACAGCTGGTTTGTATAATGCCTGCGAGCAACATCTCAGAAACCATCTTTTCAATCTCGAATTTCTGGATGTGCGGGTAACGGTAGGGGCGCACTTGAACAGATTCAGTTCCCTCCTTAAGGACGATGGCATGATCGCAGTCACGGGGAGGGCGAAGTCCAGATGGAGGAGCAAAGAGGTCCTGAAACGAGTCCAGAAGCGCCTGAATGCACAGTTCAACAGGCTGGGCAGGAGCAGCAGTACCCATAGCTGAGACCTGAAGATATTCCGCCAAGAAACACCCCAACACATACTCCCTCGAACGTTGAAAAACCTTGCACGAAACAATGGCACGATGCAGTGTCGGGTCCCCACGCAGTAACACTGGTTTGCCCTCAAACTGGAAGGACATTGTCAAGTTCGGCTAATCGTTAGTGGTAATACCCAACGAGTTCAACCAAGCCATACCCAGGATCAGATCAGAACTGCGCATACCAATGGGATAAAAATCCACAGTAAACGAGAGTCCCTGGAAGGAGACGGTAACACCATTGCAAGCCTTTGACCCTGAAATACGTGTCCCACCTCCCACAAACACACCGTATTCCTCGATAGGAGACAATGGTAAAGACAAAACAGAAACTAAAGCAGGAGATATGAAATTGTGGGAGGCACCACAATCAATTAAAACTACCACTGGCTTACCTTGCACTGTGACTATAAGCTTGAGTGTGTGTGACGCAGGCACTCCATTCATCGCATGAGTCGAGAGCTCCATTGTGACCATTTCAGGTTGTTCCTCTGTTGTGTCCCCCGGACTCTCCGAGGACTCCTCATCTTGATCATCACATATTAACATGACGTTTAGAACTTTAAGGTTACAATGGTGGCCAACAAACCACTTGTCATCGCCGTAATACAACCCCATCTTTCGACGTGCCTGGGCCTCGAATTCGGTAAGGCGTTTGAATTTTGGGGGAGAGATGTTGGGTGTAGCATTTGTCGATGCAATTGGGCTCGAAGATCCCGAGGTCGCCGGGCTTATTTTAGGTCTTTGGGCCGCTAGTGGAATTGGGCTTGATTGAAGTAGAAAAAGCATTTCGATTGGGCCCGAGATAGTGTGTGTGACACCCAACCCAAAGAACGGGCCTCGGCTTTACTAGGGACCCCGGGAGTCGGGGGCCCCTTTGCCCCGTGGGCCGGGCCGACCAAGCCCATCACCCTCCTCAAACTTCTTCTCTAAGCTCTCGGCCCTCTCCGCCACCGCCGTTTTGTCTTGCTCGTTCAACCCCGCGAGATGTAGTGACATCAGCTCAAAGTGTTTCCTATACTCAGCCACAGTCGACTCTTGCTTGACGGAGAAGAACTGCTGGTACAGATGATTGGGATCGGCCTCCGTAAACCATTGTGCAAGATGTGCTCGTAAGTCGTGCCAACTCTCAAAAGGCTTGATCATTTCCTCAGTCTGTAGCCAGATCTGCGCTGCCCCAATCAAGCAAATCCGAGCAGCTCGAAGGACACCTCCGGCATATCATGCAACGCGAAGTAGTGTTCGAACTGATTCAAGCACACGATCAAATTATCACCATCACATGTAGGCATTTTGATTTTCCTTACTTCCGGACTGGATCTATAAGGGACGGCCATTTGATCTAAGCTATCTTCCATCGCCGATTCAGCCCCTAACCCTAGATCTTGTGGATTTGGGCGTTTTGCTCCATTGGACTCACCGATCTGATGAGATCCGCCTCCCATTGACCTGGCGATGCGGTATGGCTTCCATCTTCCGGGACGAGCCAAAAGCTGCGACTCCATGGAAGATCGTTGTGAATCGACGACAGATCGCAACTCCCCCATCAAAATCTTTGTCTTCCCGAGCTCGGCCTCCAGTGCCTCCACTCTGTTGTCTCCTTTAGGAGTCATGACCGCCGATACCGGTTGGTAGCTCCCAAACGTGCAAGAACAAGGGGTTGCCTCGGTAATCTTTATTGATGAAAATGAAGGGACGGATTACACCGCAAAGAGCACAACTACCCCGAGAGACACAAGAGACTCTTGTGCTCTCCTCCCAGACCACAATGGTCTCCCCGAATTACAATACTCTCGATGCCCACTCTTATCAACTATGCATCTTATATACTAACTCACTCATACCCACTCTACGTGCTCTCACGCGTGGCTCGATACAGAAGACTCTAGACCAGACGCGGCCCCTTTCTTTGAACTAGTTTACGCACAGGTTGATTCTGTTGGATCCGATCTAGTGCTCTTGAACTTCTTCCTTTGATAGACTTTTATCTTGGGCTTGGAAACCCCATGTTCGGTTGGGTTGTTATCAGTACCATCCTCTTTCTTGGTCAATTTAGTGAGAGTTCTAATAAATGCTGACTAAAGGAATCATCAGAAAAATACCTTGAATATTATTTATAAGTTTTGTTGCAAATCATTTGTATCTCTCTATATGTAAATCAACTAACTTGATTTCATGGTACTAAATCCCAAACTTAAATTAGTTTTTTTTTTTTTTTCAAGAACACCAAACTAAAAATTACATGCAAACCAAATTTTACAAATTTTCATACCGCAGTAAGGGACAATGAAACAATTTACAAATTGTAATACTAGCTTGTAAGAAAAAAAATGCAACTAATAATCATTTTTTTAAAAAATATTTCTACTGAACTAAAACACTCCAAATGTATATGATTCCTTCTTCTGAATAATATTACTTCTTTCCTTTTTAAAAAAAAAACTGAAAGTCCTGTTGAAGGAGATGCAATAAACATGGAAAATGATTTTCTGACCCATTTTGACACCGCCAAATCGACACCAAGTGTATCTGCACCGTCTAAGGTGACGTGCACACACATCTCGAGGTGTATCGCACAACGCGGACCCACTCGGTTTCGATTAGACGGTGTAAAAATGGGTTACTCTAGCATTTTCCAATAAACATTCAGAGGTGAGTTCGATTGTACAATATACCATTTCTTTCCATAAACATTCACAATAAACATGTGAAACATTTAAACGAAATGAATTTTAATAGCTATCAATACTATATTCTTAGAAATCAGCATAGCACCATTCAAACCTTCATGGTAAGATCACATGTCAAAACATGACAAATAGACCAAAACTTTCTATCAACTTCACAATGCATGCAAATAACTTCAACATTTACGTGAAAATTTGCTGATCTAGACTATTTCTCTAAACTTCTCTAAGTCAACAAATGTTACAACCGGTATCAAATTGCACTTTTTCCAATCAATTCAAATATTTTGGTAATCAAAATATCTGATCGGCGAATTCGATTAATCAATCCTTGCCAACCCATCAAGTCCAAACCATATATTCTTGATTAATCACAAACAATAATAATAAACTTAAATAAACACAGAATTCTGAAAATAGGACAACAAATTAAGAAGAAAAAAAAAACAAGAAGGATACCTCGAGATCGTCGACGAAGCAAGAGATCCCTTCTTACCATCCACAGTGACCACTTCAAACCCAACTCTCTCACTCCCTTCCCTCACTTCACCTATCACATATCAAACCAGAAAAGAAACCAAGCAATTCAAAACCACAAATTATGAGAACAACAACTGAAATCTAGGGTTTGATTTCATAACCATGCAAGCAAAGAATTAGGGCAAAGTTTGCAGCTTTATGAAAAAATGCAAAAAAGGGTAGTGAAATCTGCGATTTACAGCATTGGAGATGGACTTACGAGAGTAGAATCCATGAATCTTCAAATTAGGGTTTGATGTGGACAAGGTGTCCAGTACTCTCATCACCAGCGTAGTCTTCCCAATGCCCTAGAAAAATGGAGGGACAGTGAGAGCAGTGAAGATGATGAATTGAAAGAAGAAGAAGAAGAAGAAGAAGAAGAGATCAAAGGGGTTTGCTTACAGGAGGACCTGTCACGAGGAAGCATTTGGACGGTGCAGATGCAGCCATGGCTGACTCTGTATCAGCATGGCACTCTTCTAAACAATAATAACAAAGCCTCAAAGTTAGACCAAGACAGCGGTTGGTCCGAGTGGCTCAACAGAAACATTTTGTCACAAAACTATGCAACTTCGAACTTGATAATTGTTGGATATCAACTAATTTGAAATTTAAACTTTGTTGTGACGTCTAAATTTTTTATTTTATTTCGATTACATTCATATAACTCGGAGACACTTTTTTGTCCACAATATGAGTTACCAAACTATGCAACCTCAAACTCGATAACTCTACAAGCAATCTTTGACTGCATCATCTAAATAGTTGTTCTAATAGTTCAAAGTACTTCGACAAACACCCTACAATCTTATTAGAGAGGGATTGAACCCATAACTTTAAAAATGTAAACATGGTAGGTTTGCCTCTAGCATGTGCTCCAAGAAGGAAACCAGGTGGCGGACCATCTTGCCAATCTCAGTTCTCCCTCTTCTACCTCTGCTCTATTTTTTTACCGTCATTAGAGGGCGTGTTATGTTTATAACCAAAAAAATAAAATAAAATGAAAGACTAAAGTGCTAGGTGTTGTGAACTAAGTTGTAAGCCAACTAGAACTTAAGTTGGACTTGCTAGAGACTTAAGCATAGAAGACATAAACTAAGAACTACTAGAACAAGTAGAGAAGAGGAGACAAGAGAGAAGAGAGCTAGAGATGAGAACGTAGAGATTTCATTCATACATTAATGTGTTCTTTACAAGTGAAGGAACCCCCTTATATAGGCCCTTAGTCATGATGAGAATAAGTACTTACACAAAATGTGCAAGTTACACTAAAGTCTCATGTCATACAAGATTACAAGTTACATGACAATACATAGACAAGTGATTATATATTGGAGTTGAATACAAGTTATGTAGAGTGTACAAGTTACATTCAATGTAAAAGTCATACTTGATGTTACAATTCAATGTGAGAGTCATGCTTGACAATGTGATCATTCATAAGCTTGGTTAAAGGGTCATCCAATTTACAACACTCCCCCTTGGATGACACTTGCTGAGAGAATATGCCTCGTTAAAACCTGTACTAGAAAAACTTGTGGGAAAAAATCTAGTATATGAAAAAGAGTACAATGTTCTCGTCAATCTTGATTTGTAGTATAATATTGTTGATTGCCTCATTAAAAACCTTGCTAGGAAAACTCAGTGGGATAAAACCATAGCTAAGGAAAAAAGTGCAACACATTGATACACTTTAAGAGAATATATATATGCCTCATTAAAACCTTTACTAGAAAAACCCTGTGGGAAAAAAATCTAGTATAGGAAAAAGAGTACATTGCTCTCATAATTTTTTTTTTATACGGAGTATAATAATGTTAGGATTACTTCATTAAAAACCTTGCTAGGAAAACCCAGTGGGATAAAACCATAGCGAAAGAAAAGATTGCAATACACTAATCAATAACTCATTTTGATTCTCCCCCCCCCCCCCCCCCAATGTTCACATGGGTGAGACATCTTGTGCATTTTGTTGCACATGGACATCGTTTTCTATATAAATCATTTAATGCTGAAGCATATGATTGTCACTCTTTTGTGTATAGTACTTGCATCAAGTAATTGATTCATAACTTGTTGCTACTGAATGATCATTTGAACTTTGAGTTCATATTAATTTATACATGGATCATAATACAACAAATTTAATGCAATTTGATGTGTTTCAAGCAATTTCACGTCATTCCTTTTGAATTGCCTTATATATCCCCATAATGGTGAGAAAATTGATTCATCAAAGTGACAATTAACAAAACTTGCTATAAATAAATTCCATATTAGGGATCCAATGCATCTTATAATATGATTGATGGAGAGTTAAATCAATATAAGTCTCATATTGATTTGCCTTGAGATAATCTCCAGTTGATAAAAAAAATCCAGTTCGATAAAGGATGTCCGTGCGAATTTACGATATTTTCGCATTATTGATGATTATGGATAATCAAATAGATCTTTCCACATTATGAATGTCATTTGATTTATGACATTCGTTTTAATGTGCCTTATATATTCCAGAAGTTAAAGCCGAGAATATTATACTCAGATTAAATCATATTCATATATATAAATTTTCTATTATTCTGAGTAGACTTCTTTTGAACAAGACATTAACAATAAAATTGTTGTACCGGATATTGCCTGAACATTAGCTTCCGCTAAGTTCGAATTCGATAAATATTCACTTTTATATTATAATGTACATGCAGGTAGCACGATACATAAGACATAAACTCATCGCCCATATTTAGGTCACGATTTAAACACATGTCGATGTGCCTGTTTTATCGAGCCATTTTCAATGATAAAATTCATAATATTTTACCTTTGATTTTGAAGGCATGGTAAATGTCACAAAAATTTTCAGGTATATATATGACAATATTTAGGCAAAATAGCCTTTCATATATGACCAAAAATGTCACAATTATGAGCACTCATTGTCAATAATTATTTTCCCTTTGTAGTGGTGCACCATTTTTGTTCCAATTTTTTGTGGAATTGTCAATACGACCTTTACCTGATATTTTCACATTTTCCACGTCCATAAATTTATTATTGCGATCATGATCATTATATGCAACATATGCTTCTTAATTTGAAGCAGAACTAATTGGATGGGAGCGATATTATATTTATAATATCTCATTATTTTACTCAGCTATCATGAGACAAAAAATCAATCCTTAATATTTATTGGATTGACGTGCGCACTCGATATTTGTTGCAGCAATAAATCAAGGCGGGTCACGTGACCTTATTTTTATTGTCTCATCAGTCATATTTCCACATAGCCTCAACATAGAGGTTATTCAAATTGCGGAATTATAATTAATATTTGAGTGATTAAATTTTGTAGCTTGAGACTCAACCGCTCATTTTGAGCTTTTGGAGCATTACCCTTTTGGTATGTATATATATAACTCCATAAGGTGAAAAGATATATAAAGTGAAATATTCACTTTTCAGATCTCTAAAGAGAAATTGGCGAATGATTGTGTATAACATACAGTTTTGCATATATGCTTTATTCACAAATTGTAGTATCTAATTGTCAAGAAATCAATCCTTAATATTTATTGGATTGACGTGCGCACTCGATATTTGTTGCAGCAATAAATCAAGGCGGGCCACGTGACCTTATTTTTATTGTCTCATCAGTCATATTTCCACATAGCCTCAACATAGAGGTTATTCAAATTGCGGAATTATAATTAATATTTGAGTGATTAAATTTTGTAGCTTGAGACTCAACCGCTCATTTTGAGCTTTTGGAGCATTACCCTTTTGGTATGTATATATATAACTCCATAAGGTGAAAATATATATAAAGTGAAATATTCACTTTTCAGATCTCTAAAGAGAAATTGGCGAATGATTGTGTATAACATATAGTTTTGCATATATGCTTTATTCACAAATTGTAGTATCTAATTGTCATGACAAATAATTCTTGTTGGTAATATAATAAGGCAACAAATTCAACTATGGTTGACTAATATTTTGAAAATAAATGTAATATAAAATAATTTTCTCTTTTTATGTAAGAAAAAACATATGATTAAATATATGTTCACAACTTGATTCATTAATAAACAAAATGTACTATTCGTATGAGTTGGTGGGACAACCTCCAAGTTGGGTGGCGAGACATAGTTAATACCATGCCTTCTCGAACGGGATAACACATCTTCCTTTCAATGTTTAACTTTACCGGGGACAAGACTTACCCACTATCAGCTCAAACTTATAGCATTTGTATTATAAAATCAAGAATAGAACAATAACTAATCGTTTGCAGTTTTAAGAGAAAAATTATATGTCACACATTGACTTTTGATTTCTGATGTAGAAGATCGTATAAGACGCAACTACAGAGCATACTTTCGCAATTGGTGACGTTATAATGCATAGTATATGAATAAAATATGCATATAGAAGTTATGCATGTAATAAAAGGAAGCAACCATGATAATATAGAAATAAATTGAACTCATTTAAATAACAAAAGTTATATCATCCTAGCTTTGTCTCCTTAACAAGCCTTCTTGAACTTCAAGATCTCCTTAATGCTAGAGCATGCTCGTGTTGATAACGTGTTGTGAACTAAGTTGTAAGCCAACTAGAACTTAAGTTGGACTTGCTAGAGACTTAAGCATAAAAGGCATAAACTGAGAACTACTAGAACAAGTAGAGAAGATGAGACAAGAGAGAAGAGAGCTAGAGATGAGAATGTAGAGATTTCATTCATACATTGGTGTGTTCTTTACAAGTGAAGGAACCCCTTATATAGACCCTTAGTCATGATGAAAATAAGTACTTGCACAAAGTGTGCAAGTTACACCAAAGTCTCATGTCATACAAGATTACAAGTTACATGACAATACATAGACAAGTGATTATATATTGGAGTTGAATACAAGTTATGTAGAGTGTACAAGTTACATTCAATGTAGAAGTCATACTTGATGTTACAATTCAATGTGGGAGTCATGCTTGACAATGTGATCATTCATAAGTTTGGTTAAAGGGTCATCCAATTTACAACATCACCCAATTTTGACACCTAATTGTTGAATGTCCTACGTATATACATCGAAACTCCTACATACACATATATCTATTAAAATTGGGTGTCCAAACTGGTTATTAACTTACTATCATTTTCCTTTTTTTTTTCTTTGAAACCTACTGTCATTTTCCTTAATTAAGTTTTCATTCGTCAATGCACGCTACCAACTCTCTTGCGAAAAAAAAAAGGAAAATGATTTTTTGACATTCTTTGTTATATACATATGCTGCACAATGGTGTAGATTCCTTAAAAATTTGTGGGGTCTACACATTTTAATCAAATCTACATCATTGTGTAGCAAATGTATGTCTTCTAGAATGTTATGTAAACATCCAAACATTAAGAATAATAGATCAATTATAATTACCTACGGAAGCGATTATGTAGTTGAAATTCCTTAAGAACTACACCAAAACCTTATCACCCTCATAAGCCTCAACACATGCGACACTTCATTTGATGGTACAAGTGCATTTTTATAAGCTTGAAGGAGAACGATTCAACTTCCACAATAAGTATAAATTTCCATCAAATTTGTACCGTCAAATAAGCTTAATGGATATAATGTTGATTATAACATAATTTACATATTTTGGATAATATGTAAACATAAACTAAAATTATGAGACATATAATGGTCTAACATGTTAAATTATCATCTTCCAAAAAAAAATACGGGACAAAAAAATACCATCATTATTTTTTTTTGGAAATGCTAGACGTACTTTGTGAACATACTTACCCACCCAAGCTACCACACTTATTTATGTGGCACATTTTCGCAATAGGATTTACAAATTCCAAAGTGTATAACACAGTTGACAGAAAAAGAGTGTCACTTCAGTATTTCTAAAAAATATAGTTGTTTGAACGGTAATAACTTATAGTTTTTCTATGGCAAATTTTTGGTCTCCGAACTTTTAAACTTTAATGTTTTTGGCATCTCAACTTTTAAAATTACATATTTAGTCAATTAATCCTTCAACTTTTCAATTAGTGCATATTTGGTCGTTATGCTGGTCGAGCTCTCAAAATTGGTGATGTGGCTTACTGAACCGGCCACATGGCTAACCATTTTTTTTTCTATTTTTTTAAAGAACCTAAAACCAAAAAATCCAAACAAAAGCTCCAATCCATCTTTCGTGGGTCCGCATGGAAGACCTCGGACATCCTCATCGATCATTAAAATCAAACACAGCACATGCTCATTGATCATTGATGCAATAAGCAGTTTGAATTTGATTTTGATTTATTGGGTTATTGGAGAATTACATAAATCTAACTGTTGGCATCATTGAGAAATTACACAAGCACACATATGAAGCAGTTACAACCGTTCACATCATGGGGTGCCTTTTTGATAGACAAGTGTTTGATTCTTGTTAATTGTGGAATTTACAGAGTCATAATCAAAACTATTCAATTGTTGTATTGAATGAGTAATATAAATAGGAAAATGCTAAAATGACACCCCAGGTGACATCTTTTTGATGTGGCGTGTGGACTCTACGCAAAAATGAGTCTGCGCAAAATAATTTTCGGTGCATAACACGCGTGGTGTGTATGTTGAAGTGCGAACGACGACTCCCATGAATGTGGGCCCCACGCCACGTCACGTCACGTCACATGGATGTTATTTGAGGTGTCATTTGGAGTATTATTCTAACAATTTTTGTATATTTATATAAGAACTAATCAATTGGGTGGTCCAATAACTTAGTATGTGATTTTAAAGTAAGCGGTCATAGGTTCAAGCTTTAGTGGGAGCAAAAGTTGTTTCTTTTCTATAAATAAATAAATATAGAAGAAGAACAGAGGAAGAGTACCAATGCATGGTTTTCTTCATATGTGTTTCAATATTTAATTGTTGTATTATGTAAGGGTAGTGCTATTTGGACTCGTGAGTCCGGACTAAAAACTTTTTTTTAATTTCAAATACATCCTTGAGCAATTAATGAAGTAACCATAATCACTTGTAAAATTCCTTTGATACCCCTTAAATATTTACACAAATTTTAAAAACCTCCATATGAGTCCGGACTCATGAGTCAAAGTAGATTTATTGATTATGTAATTCTAAGTTTTGTGGTTTCTTTTAACAATCATAATTGATTGATGATTTCTTCATCAAATTTATCAACAGCAACACACAAAAAAAGAGATGGAGATCAAGATGTTTCGTTGGTACAACAAGAGATACAAGCATTTTAGCTTCTCATTGAACTGCTCCATGATATGCTTCACCTATTTCTTCCCACTCCTTCCGACAAATAACTTCTTTCTGTAATGATGGAAGATGTTATTATCGATCCTATCATTGGTTCATTTCTTGATTTAAGTTGCAATTTTTAACTTCATTGATGGATTGGTGCTTCATTAGGGTTTTTGTTTTAGGTTTTTTTTTTTTTTTTGTTTAAAAAAAGAAGAAAAAAATCGATTTAGTTCATGCGAACTATTGGTTCAAAGAAGAACCAGCCATGTGGTCGATCCAGTAAGCTACGTGGCTGGTCCAATAAGCTACGTCAACAATTTTAAAAGCCCAATTAACAAAATGACCAAATGTACATTGATTAGAAAGTAAACGAACTAATGTGTAATTTTAAAAGTTAGAAGGACCAAAAACATGAAAGTTTGAAAGTTTGGTGACTAAAAAATGAGTTTTGTCTTTTTCTATTGCCAAACTTTTTACTAATGCAATTTAAGATTCTCATTTTAGCCAACTTGCTGTAGAAGCCCTTTCTCGAGGAATTGGTGCACAGTAAAACAAATTTGATGCACTTCATTTACAAATACAAAAACTCGAGCAAGTAAAGTCGATTGTTATTTGTTGACCATGAAATAAAGGCTCTTAATTAGTACTCACTCCGGTCATTTATATAAGGAAGATGATAATTTTAACATTTTAGGAGACGTACATTTGCTATACAACGGTGTAGATTTTATTGAAATGTGCGGACTCAATAAATTTTAAGGGAATCTACACTATTTGTGTAGCAAATGTATTTAACAAAAGAATGTCAAAAAATCATTTTCCTTTATATAAGTCGTTTTAGCAAAAATTTATAATTCAAAATTGTAAGTCGTTTTCGGAATTCAAGAGTGTATTTATTGCACTTTTAACCGTTTTACCCTTATATAATTCAAATATTTATGATTCTTCAATTCTTCAATTCATTTAATGTCAATAGACATATATATAAATTACACTCGTTATTAAGGCTGTCTTAATTTTTGCGTCCTTACCTTAAACGACTTATATAAATGATCGGAGGGAGTACTTTTATCACACCTAATGGGGTTTGAAATATAGGTGCTTCCATTTGTCATAAATGAGCGAGTGTCGTGAGTAAGTGTGTTCACCAAATAAGTGTAACATTTTTTTCAAAAAAAAGAAAATATTAGAATGACAGTAACAATATCACACCATAAGACACGTTGGCTCACAAGATCCTTTCATATAACCTCGACCCGCGTGTAATGCATCGATATATGTATATGCCTGCATCTTGAGGTGCGAATGAATGACTCTCGTAAGTCAATGTGTCATGTAGTGACGTCTTTGTTGTTGTTTTTAAAAAAAAATCTAGTGGGCCCCAAAATCTTCCGTCAAGAGAGTAGCAATTTTTTTTTTTTTTTTTTTTTTTTTTTTTTTTTTTAATTTGAAAAAACAAGATCTAGTGGGGCCATAATCTTTCCTCTAACAGCTAGCAAATAAAAATTGGATATGCACAATCCCATGTTTGCTAATGTGGCTCATTCGGAAAAGGGTTTTTAATTAGGGTTTAATCAACTGCGGCGGATGATTACATTCTCTTAATTAGAGTCCCAAGAACTGAAAAACACGGTACACATGTTTCTTCTTTGCATATAAGTCAAAAACAGTACAACCAACCAACCATGGCGAACTGTAGTAACAAGAGGCAGAGGACCCCTGAAGGGCTGGTTGAAGCAGGGGACTTGTTGAGTGCCAACAAAGAAGTTAATAAGAGTGGTAATGGTAATGGTAGTAATAGTATGTCATTAGTACTGGGTGACCCAGAGTTGCTTGATTGCAACATCTGCCTAGAACCCCTGACCCCTCCAGTCTTTCAGGTCCGAATCTCAATCCATCTCTTTATAGTATATTACTGATTGTTTTTGTTTCTATGAGATCATGATTTATTGAAACCAAGAGGGCCGTGTGGGATAACACGGTTCCTCGTACCTTAACTAGATGTTTGGAGTTCGAGTCATGACAATGAAAAAAAAACTTTAAAACTCTTGGCTAGAGGCGCCGACTTTGTGGTCCCACGCGTTCCTCAAATCTGAGATTAATCTATGCCTCGTACCTAACAATAATAATAAAAAAGCATTGCATTTATTGATTTGGCTTTTTTTTATTAGCAAGTCAAAATCATTTTGGATGAGTTTTTCTTTTAATGTTAGTATATGATTAGAGTTTTTATTAGCGGTATAAAATGTTTGATCGTAGGCGATTCCAACTAATTTAGGAACGAAGCTTTCTTTTTCTTGTTTTCTATAATGCATTTAAGGTAGTTGTTGCAACTTGCAAGCATTTTAGAAACAATTGTTGAATTGATTGTGAGCTATGTAGTCATCAATTAATTGAGACTAGAAAAAAAATCATGTTGGACCTATTGTTAATACAATTAAGGTAGTTGCTAGCATTTTTAGAAAAACTTGTTAGATTAATTGTTGGAAAAATAATTGGAAGAGTTGTCCATGAAATGCTTCACCTGAATTTTATTTAGGATGCTTTTGCACTGCTATTTTCCGTTATCGAATTAATTCTTGGTGATTTTGTTTCAATTCTGTAATGAATGGTAATGTTTTAGGATTCATGTAACCGGGCGCCAACTAATTTGAAACTGAGGCTTTGTTATTGTTGGACTCTTGTTGGGTTTGTTTTGCTTGAATAATTTAGTTGTCTCTCACTGTGTGTGGTTTGGAATTGGGTTATAGTGCAAGAATGGGCACATAGCATGCTCTTCATGCTGCAGTAAGTACAACAACACATGCTCATATTGCTCGTCCCCTATCGGAGACATCCGTTGCCTTATAATCGAGAAGTTCATCGACTCTATTAAGCTGCATTGCCGGTATTCAAGTCATGGATGCAAAGAATTGCTTTGCTATAACCAGAAAAGCAACCATGAAGAGACCTGCATTTGTTCTCCTTGCAAATGTCCAATTTCAGACTGCAATTTCCTTGCTCCATTTGAGCCGTTGTCTCGACACATCCAAGGCAAACATTCGTCCGCTCGGATGGAGTTCACTTTCGGCAAAACTTTTTCTGTTTGCTTTCGCACAGATTCACCTTTCGTTGCTATGCAAAGTTCAACCGGGCATCTGTTTCTGCTGAACAATTTCAGAAAGCCTAACTCTGATAGCGCCATCACAGTGGCCGCCCTTGGCACTATAGACCCGAAGCCTAAAAACCTTTACCGTCTTACATTGAAAGTCGGGGACAATAAGCTTGAATTCTCGTCTTCCGCAAAGCTGGTTAATGAGAGGCAAGAAACATTGCCGAAAGGGGAGTACTCTCTCACCGTTCCTTGTGAGATTGTTGAATCTTTAAGGTTTCTCAAGTTGGATGTTTATATTTATCGTCAGAAAGCCAATTAATTAACCTGCTATATGATCAACTAGTTCAATATAGTTTATGTTAGTGCCCCGGTTATTTTGCGCATTCTTGTAAATGTTTGTGATTAATGTCTGGATGGATCAACAGAGTAAGTTTTCTTACTGACATTTTTTTTTTTTTTTTTTTCGAGGACATACTTTGGTCTGTATCTGACATGTACTCAATCTCTTTACTCATGTTGAGATTGATTGTTGTTCAATTTCTTCTTAGCTGCATTTGCATGTCAATCTTCATATTATTACTCATTCTTTACTGTTGTTATAAGATGAAGAATCAATGAATTTATATATATGGGTTTTCTGTTATCCAGAAATAATCATGTTAGATGTGGGTTTTTGATATTCAATTATGGACAATGCTAGCTAGGGTGACTTGTTTTGGACACCCCGTTGTTGTGTCCCTTTAATATACATCAATTTGTGTGCCAGTACTTTAATATACAGTCAAAACTCTTATGGTGTTTGGTTCGTGGGATTAGCCGGATTAGCTACACTTGGACAACATTGTTTGCTTGGAGGATTGTAGGCCCGGACTTTAAGAGGCATGGTAGTGGAGTCCAAAACTCTTAGTGGGTTATACCACTTTACCCCTGCATCCGAGCTCTCAATACTCAAGTAGACGCTCTCCAACCAAAAAATCTCGTTGAATGGAGACTAGCGCTAACATGCGCCTCGCCTTCTCTGCTCTCTCCACTTCCGCCTCTCCCACCAAACAAAACCCCAAATTCACTCTCCCTTCTTCTTCACAAAAACCTTGCAATCACTATCATCGTCGTCATCATCCTCTCGAGTCCGAGTTCTTCACGCCGCAGACAACCTCTCGATTTCCTCTCCAACCTCGTCTTCAAGCTCTCTCTCCGGCGAATTCCCGAGCTCCTCGTCTCAAGATCTCGCCGTGCTACTCGAAGTGGAAGGGTTAGTTCGTTCGCCGCAATTGTTGCGTTGATTTTGTATTCCTTTTGTTCGAATGTTGTTTTCGGCTACGAATGTGGATTCGTGATACATGCGTGCTTGGAGTCTTGTATATGTATAGTTGTAAGTTGGTAATATGTATGGTAGATTGGCAACTTTGCTTTGATAAAGAAAAGTCGAGCGTTTTTGGTAATATTTGTGTGTTGGGAAGCGAGAATTCGAGGTTGGCAAAGTGATGAATTGTGGTAAGATGCGTGACCACTCGATCGAGTTCGTGCATCTCTTTTATTTGTATTGTAGTTAGAGCATATCTTTTACTAGTTGGTTTTGAATCGATTTAAAGTGTACATATTTTTTTTGTTTTTGATTAAGTAGAATGGGGTGTTTTTTATATAAAGGATACTTTGGTAAATGTACATGTACAACCTCATTTAATCCCAACCTTAAAACTCCCAACCAAACAAGATACACAAATTGGATTAAACTATCTAAACCCATGTGTTAGTCCCATCACTAATTAATCCCATGTGTTTGGATTCACTAAAATGTGAACCAAACAGGCCATTATGGTGTTAATTTCTTGTCTTGCATATAAATCTTTGATGTATTGTAAGTTTGCAGGTATTGAAACAAGAGATATAGGGCGGCACTAATTATGATGAATCGCATAAAATCAAAGCCATCATATTTTACTTAATTGCATTCCATCAATTGCACCAAAACGAGTGCAATGAAAGAGTTTGATCTATGTAGCCGAACCTAATTAATTTGGGGTTCAATCTTTGTTGTTGTTGCCTTCTCTTATGGTGTTCTATAGAACCAGCTGGAAAACATAATTATAGATGAATTACTATGTGCGCTTTTGGATTTAAAGAGCTCATAGCATGCTAGTTGTGCTGCACCAAAAACAGTAACAAATGCTCTTATTTTTTTTTATCCATTCTGTTATGGTCTTATTTGACTTGGATATCCCTTTTGTTGATTCTTTCAAGCAACCCAAGTTGAATATGTGTCCAAACCTGTCACATCTCATCTCACATTTACTAATTAATCTTTGTAATAACTGAACTATTTTTATGTAGGAAAATGGGAATTTTTGGATAGAGATATTAGTGTTGAATCTTATTATGAATCTACATGAACTAAATAACAATATTAACAAATACTCTTACATTTTTCAAAGTGGAAAATGCTATAATGACATCCCAAAGTCACACTGAATGACGTGCGTGCAGACCCAACATAAAAATAGGTGTGCACAAGTAGTTTCGGGTGCATAACATGCGGGTGTGTATCTTGAGGCGTGCACAGATGGCTCCCAAAGACGTGGGTTCGTACGCCACGTCACTTGATGTGACTGATGTCATTGTAGCATTTTCCAAAGATAGTATATGCATGATAACATTATTTCATTGTTCTAAGGGTTGCAAGTGGGGCAGGACGAGGCGAGGATCGTAATTACCACCTCCGTCCTCGCGGGGTGCGGAGCGGGGATTTATTCCCGTAAATTTCCCGCAGGGCGAACGTTGCCGCCCCAAGCCCCACCCCGTGGGGAATCCCCATGATGCCCCATCAATTTTATAAAAAATATCTATTTTGATCTTCATTCCTTAGTCAATTAGGCACTTAAGTGCTGTTTTCTCAATTTTTTTAAGAGACTATTTGTAACGACCCGTTTTATTAACGCCGTTATTTATTTCATAATTTCAGACTTGGACATCAGCTTAGATCCACGTGGACGCCGCAGGTAGGCTAGGAAACACGTCGACCTAGGTACACTAGTTACTTGTGTGTTGAATTGCTTATTTGCGATGCATAATTATGAATTTATTCTCTAATGCATCACATGCGTGTATGTTGCATGATTATATCGAGCGAGATTGTGTAACGGATAGTCGCCTCGAAATGCGTGTCAATGCGGGAATCGGGTAGGCGAACCACAGGTACACCAAAATACTTGACAAATTCACGTTAAGATGATTAATTGATCAAATAAAATGGATAATGTAACCATATGCTAAGTTGATTATATTAGAACTATAGGCTATGGCGTGCCTTGAAATGCGTGTCGAGACGGGAGGCACCGGTTACCCGGGTAGCCGAGGGTTGGTGGGACCATAAAATTGCTAATAAAGAGTCTAAGTGCATCAACCATGACCAAATTATATGGCTAAGATAGCTATTGAAATAATTGAATCAATCTTCCTATAGTTAGATAAATTTCGTAACCATGGATGAGCATAAAGATGATCTTAATGAGTACTCCTAGGCTAGTAAGTGGGATATTAGAGTCATTAATCCATGGGTTACATCATGAATAGAGACCACAAGATGGTGCTCGAGATACGCATAACACACTTGATCATGACAAACATATATATATATATATATATCAAGTGAGTGGGATCTCTCGTAAACCACTAACAAAATTCACATGCAATCTAAGAAATCTGAGAAGAAGAGAGAGATTCAAAGCTGGAATTCAAGGATTTGGAGATCAATTTGAAGGACCAAAACCAAGGTAATCATTTTTTCCATCTCCTACACATTCAATTGAACTCAATTTCATGTGTTTGTTTTAATTCGAATTTAAGGATTAGATCACTGATTTTGATGTTGTCTTGATGAATTACAAGTATATTTACATTTCAAATGAGAATTTACAACTGGTTTTAAAAGAAATTGAGGTTTTAATGAATTTGGGAAAAACTAGTGAATGCATGGATTTAATGGTTTTTAATTTAATTGATGTTGTTCTGATTGGTCGGAATGATGTTTTGAAGTCACCTTTAAGTGGAGTGTGCATTCACAAAGTTAGGTTAGCTATTTGGAGTGTTGGGGACATAATTCTCAAATTGAGAATTATATCATAGTCTGAGCTCTCAACTATTTTTCAAAATGAAGAACAGTAGCGCACTAGACTGATTCCTTAGCGCGCTAGGCAGTCTCATCAGCACGATTATGACAGATGAAAACTAAATATTAAGGGTTGTTTTGATCATTTCCAACTTAATATATATCTAAACACTTGTAACCAACTTAAACTTATAAAATTAGACTTTAAGGACTTAGGGAGCCGTAGCTCGGTATCGAGGAGCTACTCGGATCGGATTCGGGAGTCCGAGGAGGTCAGAGAGCGGTTTGAGGTTTGTAAAACCCAATTGAAAAACTCTGAGTATTTGATTCTGTTTTTAATTCAATTGCTTTCATTTCCCGCTGTTTCTACTATTCCATACCGTTACTTGGACGTAGGTTGAGTTTTCTCCCCCAGATTCTCTGTTGTGTGTTCATGATGCGCTAAATTGTAGCATGTGTGACCCGACCCTCGGTGAATGGCAACCCGAGCTTGTCCTTGGTGCAAGTGTCCGTAACTTAGTGGATTTGGCCAGCACCGCGAGGGATCAAGTGTTGGGCCAGTTAGGCGCGTCCACCAGTGGGAACCTAGTGACCCGAAGTACAGTCTAGTCCATCTTGAGCAAACATACATGTTTTGTTTAGCTTATATGTTATCTATGCATGCGATGATCCAATTACAGTTGACTGTCTTTACATTCCGCATGTTTATTTAACATTATTTTTCTATTTCCTTACTTTATTATGCGAATGCTCAGAGGGGTTCCTTGGGATTTTACTTACTGGACTCGTTATCTGTTTTTTGTGATGATTGAGTGCATATGCCAGTACCAGTAGGGGCAAAGGGGGTCCTAGGCGACTACATCTGATTGCCCGCTGTCGAGGACCTACTAGTACGTGTTTATTTTGATATTTTATATTATTTTGGGTATTGGGAGACTGGAGTAACATCGTACATGTATATATACACTGTTTTATGGTACTATTGCCTATATACAGAGTACTTTCTCGGGTTTTCCACAGTAGGACATGCTCTTATGAATAATGCTTATCATGCAAATTTAATACTTTATTTGCATCAATTAAGACTTTCGTTGATTATTGTTAACTTGTAAACTACAAACCATTAGCACGGCTAGGACTCGACTAAACTTTAAATAGTTGAACTTAAGAAAATCTAAACATATAAGGAAATAACTCAAGAAAGTATGGATAATCAACTAAACACATTGATAGCACACACGTGGATACGTCAATCGAGACATAAGGTGAACGGGTAGGTGCCAGACATGTGTAGCTGGGCCCACCGAGCGAGGAGTGCACGGAGAGATGACATCTCGGGGCGGCCTTAGGGCGCGGGGCCGCCACAGTTGGTATCAGAGACATGTTCTTCTCGAAGATTGACTTTCGCTCAGATTATCATCAGTTGAGGATTTGAGAAGAGGACATCTAGAAGACCACTTTCATAACGAGATACGAGTTATTCAAGTTCACAGTCATGTCATTCGGGCTGACTAACGCCCCAAATATCTTCATGGATTTGATGCATAGGGTTTTGAGACCATATTTATTGACGATATTTTGATCTACAATATGACTCGTGAGGAGCACGAGAGGCATCTTAGAGCAGTTTTGATGACACCGAGAGAGCACAGGTTGTACGCCAAGTTTAGTAGGTGTGACTTCTGGCTGTGTGCAATGAGATTTTGGGACATGTCATCAGCAATCAGGGTATCTCTGTGGATTCAGAGAAGCTTCGAGTTATCATTGATTGGAGGACGCTTAAGTCTATTACCGATATTCGGAGTTTTCTGGGACTGGCAGTATACTACCGATGATTCGTACATGAATTTTCCTCGATTGTAGCACTGATGATGAGACTAACCAAAAAAGATGTTAGACTTGATTGGTCAGATAAGTGTGAACATGCTTTTTGGAAGCTAGAGAGGAGACTGACTTCCGTACCATTGTAGACATTGTCAGAGCCGGGCAAGACTTTATCAGTTTACACAAATGCATCATGCATTGGTCTTGAATGTGTATTGATGTAGGAGGGTAGACCAATTGCTTATCTTTCCAAACGGTTGAGACCCCATAATAGAAATCATCTAGTGTACGACTTGGAGCTTGCAGCGGTCGTCTTTGCATTGAAAGCCTGGAGGCACTATCTGTAATGTAACAACCTGAATATAATTCATCGTTATTTATGACGTGTTTGCAGATGTGGCGGACTGCTCAGACGCTCGTGGGACCCGCAGTTAGGCTTGCGCGCGCTAGAAGTTAGTTAAATAGTACTTTCGTGTGCTGAATTGTTTAAATTGTGATGTTTATATTGAAATAGCGTATATGCCATCACAACGTGTGTTAGTATATTACATTTGACGTGTGAGACCGTGTGTTACGTATTCGCCTCGATATGCATGTCGACGCGGGTACTGTGTAGTTTACCCGATTTAACATTAGGCCGGGGGAACTAAAACACACAAAATGAATAAAATTGGTTCAATAAGTAATATGGAATGTCTAATTGGTGGTTAGGAACACGATAGTACACGTATGTCGCGATTCGGGATGCGAAACCGGATGTCGGAACACCCGAAACCCCACTTTTTGAGTTAAATACAAGGGTAAGTGTGCCAACGGTGTCAAAATCGGAGTCAATAGAGGTGGGAAATGAAGCAAATGGAGGTCTTTGGATGACCTAGAGATGCACAAGTGAGTGGTGATGCAAAGTCACCTATGTAAGTCAAGTTTGACTTCAAAACCACCACCTTTTCTTTCCCCTCATCTTATCATTCGAGAATTTCAGTGAAGGAACAAGGGTTTGTTGATTTTTCTTGGTGATTCAAGGAGCTTAGAGGAGTGAAACATCAAAACCAAGGTGAGAATCACTTACACCACACCTTTCTCTATCTTTTGATCTTATTTTTAGAGGTGTTGGTGAGGATCTGGAGGTTGTCGAGTTGTTGTTATGATGAGTTTCTAGTGTTTTGAAGTGTTGTTGTTGGTGTTGTCGTTGTTGTTGGGTTGTTGGGTGTGTGGAAAACCCAAAAAGCTTCAACAATTTTGTTGACCAGAACGCGATTAGCGCGCTAATTGCAGAATCTACCGCGCTAATGACAATTAGCGTGCTAGGCCAGAAAATTAGCGCGCTAATGTTTGTCTAGGCTAAGAACGTATAACTGTCTGGCTTCTAGCGCGCTAATGCCCAGACCTAGTGCGCTAATGTACCCTGTTTTGACATAATGTGTGTGAATTGACTTAAACCACATACAAATGACTAAACATCAATTATACATGGAAATAGGTCAGTACGAGCGGTAGTTTAGGATATCCGAGACTAGGCGGAGCTGAACCGGGGGTTAGTGACGGTACACGGAGTGCGGTGTGAGGTGTATAATATCCCAACTGAAATTACTTGAGCATTATTTACTTTTGTTTTTGAATTCATTTCCCGTCTTTTAATACACTATTTCTGGTATGTGTATAATGGACGGACATTAAGGCTCTCCCTCTGTGCCATTTATGTGTGTACGTCCACTAGGCCATAGCACGAGTGCCATCTCGGTGAATAAGGCTACCAGAGAGAGTGACGGGCACGTGTGGGTGCGTCGCAGGTTCCACGCCGACCACCTAGCGGATCCAGATACTAGCCTTGCTTGAGTGCTACTCACCGGCAGTAGTCTGTTAGGAGTTCGAAGTATGGTGCTAGTCTGACCCTAGGGGCTAGGAACACACTCTTTGAGCTTTCACTATTACATATGCATGCGATGAGCACAGTTGCCTGTTTATATTTCCGCATGTTTATTTAATAGTTTTCTTTAAATTCCAGTATGTATTTTTCAGTATTGCTAACTTAATTTCCTTGGGAATACTCACTCTGGACTCGTCATCTGTCTTTTTGTGATGACTTGAGTGCAAATCCTAGTACGAGCCGGGGCAAGAGCAAGCTACAGGAATACAGAGACGTTTAGCGAGGCTTGTACGTTTGTATATACTTATTTTGTTTTATTTTGGGATTTGGGATTTTCGTGAGACACTAGGACTCTGTACTGTTGATATTTTGATACATTGAGGTACATATGATATAAGGGTTTTCCACATTAGGTATCAGAGTTAATTGCATGACTTCCGCTGTGATTTATTTGGGTTGAAAATGATCATAACAAATGACTTGAGTTCAGTAACAATTTAAATGGTTAATAATGATTAAATGTGGATGAGTTGGCATGTGGGACATATCTGGCGCTGGTAGGCCAGGTTGTGGGCCCGCATCGGCCCCCATGGCGGTCCATTTGGCAAGTAGGCCGTTACATGTAACGACCCAAAATCTCTAACCGTGTTTAATTCCTTAAACAGGATCAACGACCCGTACTGTGGGACCCACACCGTGATATGTCCATTGACCGAGGCAAGGGCCGAGGTATATTTTATATTTGTTGTGATGTATTCCTAGTGTATTGTATATGTGTAGACTATTAAGTCAATTTATATGGGTATATAGGTATCGAGACGAGCGGAGATGTACCTCGAGTTGTGTGTCGACGTGAGACCGAGGTAGCGGCTTATGGGGTAAGTTTAATGTGAACTAATGTTGGTTTTGTAAGTGGCTTTAATGTGGTCACATTTTAATAAACATTAATGTGCCTAAGTTAGTGAAATAAAACAATAAGCACATGATGTGCATCGAGACACGTGTTAACCTATCAAGAGGTCAAGGAGTCAAATTGTTGAGTCACTTAAGTATGACTTGAGGGACAAGTGTGACAAAGTGGTCCACTAGCTGAACCTTGAGATTCGTGTGTACACATGAATCAAGGGCTAAGGTTTAAACATATCAATATGGTCAAATGAACCTTATAAGTCAACAATTTTCATTTCTTATTTTCATCAAATCGGTAGGCAAGGAAAGAAGAGAGAAAAGAGAGATTGTTGGAGTAATCTTAGAGGAGGAGGAATGTGCAAATCATTAAAGCTTTAGTGAAGGAGAAGAAGTTCTTCAAGCTAGGTAACTTCTCCACTCCATTAAGTTGTGAATTCATGAATTCGATGTTGGTAGTTGCTGTTTTACGTTAGGATTGATGTTAGGGACCTCTAGTGGTATGTATGAGGGTCCCTAAGGCGATAACAAGGCCTATATGTAGCAAAAACCCAGAATTCGAAATGGAGAATTCTGGGTTAGCTGCACATAGCGCGCTAGGTAGATAATCTAGCGTGCTAATATTAATTAGCGCGCTAGATATGCGAAGTAACGCGCTAATGTTCAAATTAGCGCGCAAATGTCAAAAACTAGCGCGCTAATTACGTTTAGCGCGCTAAAAATTTAAGGTAGCGTGCTAAAGTTAGGAATTAGCACACTAATATCAGAATTAGCGCGTTAATTTCTCAGACAAAACAAAAATAGCAATGTTCAAAAATGGTTTAAACACTGTAAATGGGTTTAAAACTTTAAGTAGCGGTCCAAACTCACTCTAAAACTTATCAAACAACTCCAGGGAACTAATGAGAGGTCGCAGAAGTTTGGGAACACATTTCGAAGTGTCGAGAGATCGGATAGGCTAGGATAAGCGTTGTGAATTGCAAGTAAAGCTGTGAGAATTCTATATTTCATTTCATTGACTCTTATCATTTTATGGTCTATTTGTAGACATTGCTACTTGTACTCTTACATCATGTTGTTCTTGTATCTATTTATGATTGAATATTGTGACATGATGCCTTGTGAAATGTTTCATTGCTTCAAATTTCTATTCTTGATGTTATTCTTGATAGATAGTTGATCAAAAGCATGCTATTAGGATAAGTTGAATTGAATTTGACTTGTATTCTATTTCCTTGGGCTTTGCAGCCTAACTAGTTTTGAAATCCTAGAGAATTAGAACTATTGGTCTTTGAAACTAAAGTAGGGATTATCTAGTGTCCATTGCACAAGAGATGCGCGGTTCACGGAGACATGGGTCTACCGGGGTTTCAGCACTCACCACTACACTTACGCGACACACGAGATATGGGACTCGGGGTGGTTGGCAAGAATGTGATAGATGATTTATATGCGTAAAGCGCAGCTCCGCTATTGGTATGAAATATGTTGAGCGCAACTCCATATAGTAGTGGGAAATGTTAGGTGATAGTTCTCACCACCGACCGGATGTAGATCATCTCGACTTAGCCCGTGTCAGTTTATACATTTTTAACTATGGTATTTACTTGCATTACTTGATTCAACAATTCTTTCGCTACTTTATGCTTTTAAATACCATTCTTATATTTTGGAGATGTGGCGTAAAATTCTCCAGTTATTACTTAAATATTACTATACTCACCGTCGAGTTTGTGACGGTGGGTGTAGGTCCGTCGAGCAGCAGCAGACCGGGGAAGGAGAATATCGACGACTTTCTCTGAGCATTTTGGCGATTCTCCTATCTCATTTTTGTATGACTCGACTTTTGCTGTATTATTACTGTTTATCTCCTTACTATACATTTTGGGTTGTATAGTGGGTTGAGTGTATAGTTCCCCCTTTTGAGACTCATATATCACACTGTGTTGTTACCTTTATAATATATACATGCATGTGATGCTGTGTTTCCTTGTTTCCACACTTAGGAATTTTGAGTAGTAAGAGCTTCCGCATAATCTATAAAATACATAATAATATTAAAATGATAAAAAGTTTTAATTAACTCTTATGTGTATTGAAGAATAAAGGGACGAAAGGATGACTAATACGTAATTAAGTCTTATGTGGTTTGGATTAAGGCTTAATTACAAGATTAGGGCGGGCGGTGCCCTGTTTAGAAGGAGGGGCCGTCACACTATCTTTACGGAGAGAGGTTCAAGTTGTACACAGATCACTAGAGTCTACACTATATATTCACTCAGAGAGATATGAACATGTGTTAGAGGAAATGGCTTGAGCTGCTGAAGGACTACGACTTCACTATTGAGTATCACCATAGGAAAGTGAACGTCGTAGTTGACGCATTGAGCATGAGCGAGATTGATAGTCAGACAGTTCTGCGACATTATGAAAAACGAGCATGGCTTACTGCGAGGCGGCATCAGTTATGTGCATGACAAAGTTATTTACTACGGCTAAGCTGCGCATTTGTTGTCAGATGAGAGTTCCGACTGTATCGATTGAGCGGGTTGCCGAGTGTCAGAGGGGTGATGGGCTCTATGAGCAGTTCAGTAGTTTGGCTTAGGACTCGGAGTGTAGTGATTGGGCAGAAATGACGAGTCAGTGTTTGAGACACCGATGGAGGTTATGGATACATGCGGATCAGGAAATACGGGATGCGATTATGGAGGATGCACACTGATATCGCTACACAGTTCATCTTGGCCGGACTAATATGTATTATGACTTGAGGGGATTATTTGGTGGTCAGGGATTAATGCTGACGTGGGAGCATATGTCAAGAGTTGTCACATCTGCCAACAGGTGAATGGTGAGCACAAGAGAACTGATGGACTATTACAGTCACTGCTCATTCCATAGTGGAAATAAGAGCACATCATTATGGATTTTGTCAGTGGACTATCGCAGACATCGAGGCGACGCGATGCAGTTTGGGTTGTGATCGACGGACTGATGAAATCGACTCACTTCATTTCGATTTTGATGAGATACACGTTCCCACATATGAGCGTATTGTTTGAGCATGAGATTATTAGATTGCATGAGGTGTCAGTCTCTATTATATCGAACAAAGATCCCAGATTGACTTCGAGACTCTGGGAGGCTATGCCGTAGCAGTTTGGCACCATGTTGCAGTTTAGTACTGTGACGACCCTATCCCGACCTAGGGTCGGGTCGCCCGACCCAAATCGTTACTTAAGCCTGATACCTGAACCAGGCCCAAACAACGATTTGGCACGCCTCTCAAACAACCTACGGAATAATATAATGGCTATACGAAAAGATAATAACTGCGTCTAAAAGTTACCCTTAAGCCAATAAAATAAAGCTCATATGAACATCTATGTAACTATACATGAGTTCGCATTCATTTAACTAAAAACGGTCTATCAAAAACTCTCAAGTGAATCAACTAAAGGTGAGTAGGTTTCAAACTACCCAAAGACATGTTTTAATTACGACCCAAGCTTAATAGTTCAAAATCGAATACATATATAATACAACACAAGGCTCACATCAAGAGAAGGTTTCAAGCATCACCTCTCCCTTGTCTCGTTCTAGATTCAATGTTGGGGGACCTGAAAAGTAGTGGGGCGAGCTAAAAGAACAACGAAGCTCAATAAGAGAGAAGACTCGCTCAAACACTAAACATGCAAGTATTACCTAAAAAGCAAAACAATTCTATACTACAAGTAAGTTGAATTGTAAAGCATTTAAGGAAAAGAAATAAAGATACGATCCTTGTTCATAAAAGGGGATGTAAACAAGTTTCATATCAAGTAAATCATAAATGTAAGATTCATTATTCAACAAACTAGGAAAATGAGCATTCTTTTGAAATCACATCATAAAAAGGGAAATTCACAAATTTATAAATAAATATCATTCATTCATGCAAAGGGGTTCAACAAGAGAATTACCCTAAGAACTAGTAATAAATATAAATCGTGGTTCCATTCAATGCATCCTAGTTAATAGTATGAATCCGGTGACCGAAACACTCACCCTCGAGATTATGTGAACCATTGGTGGTCACAATGGCCGTTGTGACCTCTACCTAGGTCCATCAAACCAATAGTAAGTGTTTCCAAGCCATCACCGATTGTGACCACTAGTGAACTTGTCATTTCTTGGTGCAGACCACTCTGTATTTGGTGGGATCGTGACCACACCACTGCAATTCGTAGAGCGGACCACTTTTTTTTGGTGAGCATACACTGCTACACCACCGCTACTCGTGGCGCGGACCACTCTCTTTTGATGGGCACACTACAACACCACCGCTAATCATGGCGCGGACCACTCTCTTTTGATGAGTGTACTGCTACATCACCGCATTGGATCGAATAACACAAGTGTTCCTATCACATGCATTCCATAGATAAGCATATTCATATCATTGACTAAATGCAACCCAATCTCAAGTCTTCCAATATAAATATGATATTTCAATTTATCTAATATTCAAGCCACATTTAATGTATGAGCGAAGCTCCCCATTTACCTCGATTCGTCACGAATCTTATTCTCGTTCCTCGCACGCTTGAGGTCCAATGCGAACCGCCTTGCGAATCTAAATAATTTAGGACACATATCGCATCAACAACAAGTCACATTTTAAATTCCAATTCATATTAAATTTACTTTGGGGTCCCACTAATGTGGGTCCAGCGGGTCCCTCGATGCGAGGGTCAAGAGGTGGGACTCGGTGTGTCTCCCTCAGAAACGGGGTAGTGCCCCTTTTAAAAGCATTCACTTGTTTTTATTTTGTTATTCTTAATTTAATTTAATTTTTATTATTTATTTATTTAATTTTTTTTGGGTTGAGCGGTCAACAATAGTTGACCCATCAACCTTTGGCCTACAAACCAGGGGGCTTTTGCCCCTGGTTGGCTGACCGCCAGGGAGGGGCCCCAGGGCCGGTCGGCGCTCCCCGGCCAAAGGTGGCGTGCCCGTGGGGATTGGGGGTGGCCACGACATGAACCCCTTCCCTTTGTCCTTCGCTTGGATGGTGGGGGAGCCGCCACTCACCTGGCGGGGGCGGCGGCGACGACGGTGAAGCCGCTGTTGGTGGATATAGTGAAGCCACCACTATGGTCACCTTGCCGACGCCACAAATCACCCACATGGTATTTTCCACATTTTTTTGTAAATCTCAAACTTAAAATCATTAACAACAAGAAAAGAAAATGGTAGGGATGATGCTTGTACCTTTAATGGAGATAAAATTGACTTTGAGACATCTTAAATTCACCCCTTCAAGTTCCTCCTCCTTTATCTTTCTCAAAGAGAGTGTTTAACAAAGTGGGGGCTAGGGTTTCTTGTGATTTGATAAATGGTGTTTGGGTTAGGGATTAGGGTTTTGCTCACTTACAATTTGTCTAAAATACCCTTCTAGGCCATAAGCCCAATTAGGGTTTATTATTTTTTAATCATACTTTATTAATCCCAAATTCATATATGATTTGATAAAATTTAAAATGTATTTACATATCAGACACCCGACACGTATTTTATTCCAAAATTACGAAAATACCCTAGAGTGGGTCGTGGAGAATTCGGATCGTCAAAAGTACGACTTACCATCCTTAGATAGACGGATAGTCAGAAAGGCTGATACAAATTCTAGAGGATATGCTCAGGGCTTGTATATTGCAGTTTGGCGTGGGAGGATTATCTACCTTGGTGTGATTTTTCATACATCAACAGCTATCAGGCGAGTATCGGGATGCCACCATTTGAGGCGCTGTATAAGAGGCCCTATAGATCACTACCGTGTTAGCAGAGCCGAAAGATATAGTGATCGTTGGGCCGAAGATAGTTGTTGATCACATAGAGAAGATTAGGCAGATTCAATAGATACTACAAGCCGCACAAGTCTGACAAAGGAAATATGCAGATAAGGATCACGAGGGTCTGAGCTTTGAGGTGGGTGACATGGTATACCTGAAGGTTTCCTCTTGGAAGGGTCAGCAGAATCTCGGGATTAAGGGGAAACTGGCAACGAGGTTTATTGGATCGTTCAGAGTCGCAACACTAGTTGGTAGTGTCCCGTATCTCTTAGAGTTACCTATTGAGTTAGGCTGGGGGTTCATCCGACATTTCACATCTCTATGTCGAGATTGGCTAGATTAGGACCGAGACCGATGGTTGACTTGGGACAGATTGAGGTTCAGCCTGACATGACTTACGAGGAGCGGCCGATAGCTATTTTTGACCGCAGGGTTCAAGTTCTCAAGAACATGGAGTTCTCTAAGGTTTTAGTTCGTTGGCAACATCATGGGATAGAAGGACTCTACTGGGAGCTCGAGTCGACTATGCGAGAGCTATGCCCTCAGCTATTTTATGGTACGACGATTAGTTTATATTTAAATTTCGGGTCGTAATCTTCATTAGTTGGGAAGAATTGTAATGACCCATTTTATTAACGCCGTTATTTATTTCATAATTTCAGACTTAGACGCCAGCTCGGATCCAGGTGGACGCCACGGGTAGGCTAAGACACACGTCAGCCTAGATACACTAGTTACTTGTATGTCAAATTGAGTATTTGCGATGCATAGTTATGAATTTATTCACTAATACATCGCATGTATGTATGTTTCATGATTATATTGGGCGAGATTGTGTGACGAGTAATCACATCGAAATGCGTGTCAACACTAGAATCGGGTAGGCAAACTACGAGTACACAAAAAGACTTGACAAATTCACGTTAAGATGATTAATTGATCAAATAAAATAGGTAATGTAACTATAGGCTAAGTTTTATATTAGAACTATAGGCTATGACATGCATCAGAATGTTGTCGAGACGGGTAGCACCGGGTAGGATAGCCGAGGGTTGGTGGTACCATAAATTTGCTAATAAAGAGTCTAAGTGCACCAACCATGATCAAATTATA
Organism: Stephania cephalantha; assembly: GCA_039657325.1. Lineage (NCBI taxonomy): Eukaryota > Viridiplantae > Streptophyta > Magnoliopsida > Ranunculales > Menispermaceae > Stephania > Stephania cephalantha. The sequence continues at coordinate 46,030,167 of CM077574.1, forward strand.
TGGCTAAGATAGCTATTTAAATAATTGAATCAATCTTCCTATAGTTAGAGATAAATTTCCTAAGCCATGGATGAGCATAGAGATGATCTTAGTGAGTACTCCTAGGCTAGTAAGTGGGATATTGGAGTCATTAATCCATGGTTTACAACATGAATAGAGACCATAATATGGTTCTCGAATACACTTGATCATGATACACACACACACACACACACACACACACACACACACACACACACACATATATATATATAGATCAAGTGAGTGGGATCTCTCGTAAACCACTAACAAAATTCACATACAAATATGACAAATTTGAGAAGGAGAAAGATTCAAAACTGGAATACAAGGATTTGGAGATCAATTTGAAGGATCAAAACCAAGGTAATCATCTTTTCCATCTCCTACACATTCAATGAACTCAATTTGGTGTGTTTTGGTGTAAGCCAAATTTAAGGATTAGATCACCGATTTTGATGTTGTCATGATGAATTACAAGTATATTTACATTTCAAATGAGAATTTACAACTGGTTTTGAAAGAAATTGAGGTTTTGATGAATTTGGGAAAAACTAGTGAATGTATGAATTTGATGATTTTTAATCCAATTGATGTTGTTCTGATTGGTTGGAATGATATTTTGAAGTCACCATTAAGTGGAGAGTGCATTCACAATGTTAGGTTAACTGTTTGGAGTGTTGGGGACAAAATTCTCGACTTGAGAATTCTGTCACAAAGAGCAGTTAGCGCGCTAACCAGTTTGGGCTCTCAACTATTTTTCAAAATGAAGAACAATAGCGCACTAGACTGATTCCCTAGCGCGTTAATCATACCTAGCGAGCTAGGCAGTCTTATCAGCGTGCTAATGATATATGAAGATTGAATATTAAGGGTTGTTTTGATGATTTCCAAATTAATACATATCTAAACACTTGCAACCAACTTAAACTTATAAAATTGGACTTCAGGGACTTAGGGAGCCGTAGCTCAGTATCAGGGAGCTACTCGGGTCGGATTCGGGAGTTCGAGGAGGTTGAAAAGCGGTTTGAGGTTTGTAAAACCTAATTAAAAAACTCGAGTATTTGATTCTGTTTTTAATTCCATTGCTATCATTTCCTGTTGTTTCTACTATTCCATATCGTTACTTGGACGTGGGTTGAGTTTACTCCCCCAGATTTTCACGGCCCAAATTTCTAATCTCGTTTATTATCCATAAACAGGATCACCGACCCGTGATGTGAGACCCACACCGTGATATGTGCATTGACCGTGGCGAGATGGTTGAGGTATATGTTAGATTTGTTGTGGTGTATGGCTAGTGTATTATATATGTGTAGACTACTAAGTCACTTATACTCGTATATATGTGTCGAGACGTGAGTGACATGCCTCGAGTTGCGTGTTGATGTGGGATCTGGGTTGAGAATGTTGTGGTAAGTCTATTTTGAGTTAGTATAGCTTGTATAGTGGTTTTAATGTGGCTATAGTTGATTTTTAATTAAATTTAACCTAAGTTAGCATTTTAAAACAATAGCCATGTGATTTGCATCGAGACACATATTAGCACATTTAGAAACCAATTAAGTCACACATTGAAGTTAGTTGGCATGAATTAGTGGAGGTAAGTGGGACATGTGTTAAGAAGTGTACCATTAGATAGGTCTCGAGATACGTGTGTGTAATTAGATTAATGGTTATCATTCAACCATATCTATTTCATATATATAGTTAGAGATCAATTAATACAAACCATATATTTTCATTCTCATAAGCTTAGGAGCTAGGAAACTTGTTGGAGAGGTTTGAGGAAGAAGAAAATCAGTTTGGGTTGGTGGTTCGAAGGTGTAATGCTTGATCAAGCTAGGGTGGTACATCAACTAGGTACATATATCTCTATTATAATTTGAAGTCAATTATGGTTTTTGGACAATTTCAGATGATAGATGATTAAGTCTTTGTAATTGGTTTATATATTTGGATTCCTCATTTCAAGTTGATAGTCTAGCTATTAAGAAGTTCTTAATTTGGTTTTGAAATAAAAAAGATATGAATTTTTGAAGTTGTAAGATCAAAACTGAATTTCTGCATGTTGTATTATAAACCAACCTATGTAATTTGGTCATAACTTGCTAATAACTTGCTCATTTTAAATTAAAATGAACCCAATCTAGTGGCATTTGAAAGCTAACTCAAAGGGGAACAACTTTGTCCTACTAGAATTTTTGTGTTTTTATGTCCAAAAGTGCTTTATAAATAGGTGATTAAATACATTATGAGATTTTTGAAACTAAACTTGTAAATGACATAACTCCTTAATTACTTATCCAAATGATCTAATATTTAAGTAGATTGTTATTTGGTATAGTTGATGCCTTGTGACCAAAAATCACGAATTTTGAAATTATATATTGGGAGAAATGAATTTTCTAAGTCTGCTAGTCAGATTAGGTTTCAATTTGAGTTGTGTTTAGTAAAATTGCGATATCTCTTTTGTTTTAAAATAGAATTACGCAAACCAAGCCTTTTTGAAAAGCTAAGTTAGAGAACAAAAATTTGTACAAAGGAAGATTTTGATATTTGGACAATTTCATGCCTAAAAGTGCACTGCAATACAAGAGTAAGATTTCAATATTGTTTAGTCATAAGGGGTTGTTTGGGTTAAAATTCCTAAGCCCATTTGACTCAACCTAAACCTAATTTATTTGGATTAGTTTGATATCAGGAACCTAAAGAAAGGGTTTCGGGGTTGCGAATACATGATTTGAGGTGTCGGGAGACCGGTAAAGCTAGGACTTTACATTGCTTGATGTGAGTATACCCGTTGATTGTTTATTTACATTTCATTTCCAGTTTTAACTTGTTTGTTGTAGTCTATATTGACTATGTCTAGCTTTGTACTCTCATATCATGGACTTATTTGTTATTCTTCTCTTGTTGAGCTTGGTTTCCATGATATTTTGATAAATTGAATTCTTTTGAATCCATCCATATGCTATGTCATTTCTTGTAGTGTTACGGTATATGAAGTAAAACTAGCATGCTATTAGGAATTGTGGAGTTATGATTGGTTTTATAGACTTGTATTTTTTGGAGAATTTGTGTTTTGTAGCATAGCCAATTCTTGGAATCCTTAATGAGTCAATTTCTTGGAATTATAAAATAGTTATAAAATCTAGAGCCCATTGCACTATGAGTCGATCGACACACGGGGTTTTAGTCCCTAGGGATGTCGACACTCACCACTATGATGAGGCACACAAGGTTAAAGTCCTGGGGTTGCCCGTATACGAGGTTAGAGTCCCTTATGATACTGGGGTTAGAGTCTTTAATGACACTAGGGTTAGAGTCCCTAGTGATATTAGATTGTGCGACACCACGCACGTCCTAAAGTGGTTAAGGTTCATTGACGTAGGTCACAGCCGACCGGATCTACATCATAACTATCTAGCCTTGTGTCAGTTTCACTTGTTTTACTGTGGTATTTCTTGGCATAATTGTAGTACTAATCTTTCTTTATTGAACTTATGATTTTAAATGCCATTTAGTTTGTTTTGGAAATGTAAATAAATTTGTCAACGAGGATTACTGTTACTTTTTGTACTCACCGTCCTTTTTATGACGGTGGGTGCAGAGCTGTCGAAGAGTAAGCCGGGCAAAGAGAAGATTGGCGACTACCTATAAGCCAGCGGTGTACCTCTGCATCGACATTTTGTAGGTTTTTAATATTTTGTGTAATATGCAGTTTTATTTTTGATACAATTTGTGGTTGTATATTAGGTTGAGCGTTTAGTTCCTTGACTTATGATGATATCACATTGTGTATATTCGCCACCTTGTTATATATGCATGTGATCATTGTTTTCCTGGTTTCCACACACTTAAGATTTTTAATAATTGCTTCCGCATAATTTGTGACAACTTTCGCTAAATTGTATAACTCTTAAAAAGTTTTTAATTAACTTTGAAATTCAATTGTAAAGTGACATGTGTTTTATTTATCCTAAACACAAATATGGAGTAGATTTAGGTAGAAAGGCTGACTAATACGTAGTTAAGTTCTATGTGGTTAGGACTTGGACTTAATTATGGTATTAGGTCGGGCGGTGCCCTAGATTAGGGAAGGGGCCATCATAGTTGATATCAGAGCAAATGTTTTTTGATAAATAAAACACAAACTTGAATAAAACACAAACCTTATATGTGGAAACCAAACGATCCTTGCCTAAAAACTATTAGTTGGGAAGTGAGTGAAAGTGAGATGGGGATGTCTTATATGTACATTTTAGTTTATATATATATGCGCTAGTTACGTAGTTGCTGGTGTCGCGAATGTTGTTAATGTGCAGTACACGGTTGCAAGATCGAAGATTGCAGCAACATCGATAGTGCACACTCTTCCAGTCGTTAAAAGAATCGGGAGAGACAATTGAGATTGTACCATTCTCCATGTCCACATTTTCCAGCACATCAGTTGAGGTCCAACTTGTGAAGGACTTCATCAGACTCAAGCCAGCCTTCTCGACGGAGTGAGGAACTTTGAGAAGATCGAGAAGTGGGTATGATCTCGAGGAGAAGCTTCATAGGATACCGAAGATCAAGTTCTTAGAGTTTGATACAATTTTAGGGATTGATTGGTTATCAGCATACCACGCACATTTTGAATGTTTCAGGAAGCAGTAATATTTGAGATCCTAAGGTGTCGATATTTACCTATAGAGGTAGTCCAACAAGGACAGTAGGCACAAGAAGTCGACCTACGACTAGAGAGGAAATGGAGGCATTGATTGCACTATACACAGTACAAGTGCAGAGAGTCGGGGACCTAAACTTACTAGTTGTTGGAGAGTTCCCAGACGTGTTTCTGAATGATTTATATGGTATACCACCGCTACAAGAAGTTGATTTTATTATTTAGTTGATATCGAGCATGAGATCGATCTCCATACCATTGTACCGTATGGCATCGCGAAAGTTAGAGGAGTTAAAGACGCAACTTCAGGACTTGAGACATAAGAGATTCATCACACCTTCTATGTCTTCATGAGGAGCACCTATCCTTTTTATGAAGAAGAAGGATGCTACTTTGAGACTTTGTATCGACTATAGACAATTGAACAAAGTCACAATCAAGAACAAGTATCCACTGCTGAGGGTCGATGATTTATTTGATCAGCTGAGAGAAGCGAGTTTTTCTCCAAGATAGACCTGCGATCATGGTATCATCAGCTTAGGATCAGGGATGAGGATAGGTCCAAGACAACTTTTAGCACGATATATGGACATTTTCAGTTTACGGTCATGCTATTTAGGCTGATGAATGCCCCTGCAGTGTTTATGGATTTGATGCATCGGGTTTTTAGACCGTTTCTTGAGTGCTTCGTGATAGTTTTCATTGATGATATTCTGATATATTCGAGGACTAGAGAGGATCACGAGCATCACCTTAGGGAGACGTTGTAGACCTTGAGGGAGCATAGACTTTATGCCAAGTTCAACAAATGTGAATTTTGGCTTTCAGAGGTCAAGTTTCTGGGACATGTTATTGGAGCAGCATGAATAGCAGTGGATTTGGCCAAGATTCAGGCAATTATGGATTGGCTAACACCGATATTAGTCATAGAGATTAGGTGTTCTCTTGGTTTGGTAACTATCGCCAATTTGTGAAGGATTTCTCGAAGATCGCTTCACCGATTACTAGGTTGACCCAGAAGAACGTCAAATTTGATTGATATGAGGAATGCAATGAGGCATTTGCTCAGTGAAGATATTATTGACTACTACGCCAGTATTGGTATTGTCAGAGGTTGGACATGGATTCTTGGTGGACTCATATGATTCTCATATAGGTATGGGTTACGTGTTGATACAAGGTAGTGGTACGGTAGCTTACGCCTCCAAACTGTTAAAAGTACATGAGAAGAATTACCCCACACATGATTTGGAGTTGGCAACAGTAGTGTTTGCACTGAAGGTGTGGAGACATTATTTGTATGGGGAGAAATTCACACTCTTTACTGATCACGAGAGTTTAAAATATCTCTTCACCCAGAAGGATTACGACTTTTCTGTGGAGTATCACCCAGGAAAAGCTAATGTAGTCGCAGATGCGCTGAGTAGGATACTGGTTATAGACGCTGAGGTTATCAAGTGCCACAAGACGCGTGAGTATGGTTTACTTGAGGCAGCGACGATGATGGCTCATCAAGATATTCCTATCGACACTCGGTTAATGATTTGTGCACATATGAGACTTCAGACCGTGTCTACATAGAGAGTGTCGAGGGTTGGATGGAGAGCAATGGATTAATGAAATTATACTCTCGGTGCAGATTCGATGAATTAACCTTCAAGAATACCGATTCACCATTCGGATGGAGATGACAACAATGGATTAGTGTCGGTCCCGAGATTTAGAGAGCGGATCATGTGGATATTTCTATTTGTCGATTAAGTGAAATTGATGGAGATGAGATTCTTCTAAAGAATCATACCGTTTAGATTCACCATTCATCGAAGGGCTACGAGTTTCAATTGAGTCATAATTTAGTAGGAACATTTCGATCACAAATCACCCCTGTTGCACTCCGCCATTTCTTTCATCCGACTTGAATTCTATGTGTGCATCATTCTCAATGTTACCATCATTTTGTATGATCGATCCTAGGTATCTAAAGTGGTTCACCTTAAGAACTTCTACTTCCCCTAATTTTACCACTCCATCATCTCGATGTCTAGTGTTTCTAAACTCACAGTGCATGTATTCGGTTTTCGTCCTACTCAACTTAAAGCCTTTAGATTCTAATGTATTCCTCCAGAGTTCTAATTTCCTATTCACTCCATCTTTTGTTTTATCCACTAAGACAATATCATCTGCAAATAGCTTACACCATGATATATCCTCTTGAATATGCCTAGTCAGTTCATCCTTAACTAAAGTAAATAAATATGGGCTTAAAGCCGATCCTCGATGTAGTCTTATCGTAATGGGAAACTCTTTTGTAGCTCCTCCAAATGTCTTTATTATCGTTACTACTCTATCATCAAAATGTACCATGACATGAAGAGATATTTTTGGTGGCCTGGGATGAAGGCGGATGTGTTTGAGTTCATCAGGAACCGTGGGATATGTCAATAAGTGAAGGCCAAACATCGCAAACTTGGAGGGTTGCTACAGCCTCTTCCCATTCCACGATGGAAGTGGAAGGATATTTCTATGTATTTTGTGAGAGGATTGCCGAGGACCGCCATGAGACATGATTCTATCTGGGTGATTGTAGACAGTCTACAAAGTCTGCTCATTTTCTACCTGTAGCCGCGCATTACACGTTCGATCAGCTAAGTACACTGTTCGAGCGAGAGATTATCAGGCTACATGGAGTACCATTAACTATCACGTTAGATCGAAATGTTATGCATACATCTAGGATGTGGCAGAGTATACAGGATCAATATGGTATGCGCCTACAGTTTAGCACGACTTTTCATCCTCAGACTGACGGGCATACCGAGAGATTGATCCAGGTTCTCGAGGATATGTTACGGGCTTGTGTGTTGGAGTTTGGCGGATCTTGAGAAGAGTACTTGTCGTTGTGTAAGTTTGCTTATAACAACATATATCAGGCCAGTATTGAAATGACACTATTTGAGGCTTTATATGGCAGACCCTGTCGCCTTCCATCGTGTTGGGTTGAGCCAGAGGACCGAAAGATTGTGGGGCTTGAGGATGTTGTTGACCACATGGAGAATGTCAAACCGATCCGTCAGAGACTCAAGGGAGCCTATGATAGATAAAAGAAGTATGCAGAAAGATATCGCGGTGATCTCACGTACACCAAGGGAGCCTTTGTATATTTGAAGGTTTCCCCTTGGAAGGTTTCCCCTTGGAAGGTCTTCAGAGGTTTAAAGTGAAGGGTAAGCTTGCACCGAGGTTCATCGGGTCTTTCATGATCAAGAAATGGGTCGGGAAAGTTGCATATGAGCTTGAGCTGCCTCCACATATGTCAGGGATTCATCCAGTCTTTCATATTTCGATGATTCGATTAGCCGAGTCGAGAGCACATGATCGACCGACTGTGAATTTGATGTCAGGGAAACTATATAATTGATATGTTTTCGTACCTTTTCGAGTCAGTTATTAATCATAGCCTAAATTTTGATTTTGAGGACAAAATTTCTATTAGTTGGGAAGATTTGTCACGACCTAAATTTCTAATCTCGTTTATTATTCGTAATCAGAATCACTGACCCGTGACGTGGGACCCACACTGTGATATGTGCATTAACCGTGGTGAGATGGCCAAGGTATATGTTAGATTTGTTGTGGTGTATGCCTAGTGTATTGTATATGTGTAGACTACTAAGTCACTCCTACTCGTGTATATGTGTCGAAACGTGAATAAAGAAATGCCTCGAGTTGCGTGACAACGTGGTACTGAAGTAGAGTGTGTTGTGGTAAGTTTATTTTGAGTTGGTATAGCTTATATAGTGGTTTTAATGTGGATATAGTTGATTTTTAATTAAATGTAACCTAAGTTAGCATTTTAAAATAATAGCCATGTGATTTGCATCGAGACACGTATTAACACATATAGGTGATTACATGCATTATGAGATTTTTGAAACTAAAATTGGAAATAAAATAACTCCCTAATTACTAATCCAAATGAGCTGATCTTTTAGTATGATGTCATTTGGTATATTAGCTGTCTTTTGACCAAAAATCACGAATTTTGAAACTATAGATTCGGAGAAATGAATTTTCTAAGTCTGCTAGTGAGATTAGGATCTAATTTGAGCCGTGTTTGGTAAAATTGCAATATCTCTTTCATTTTAAATCAAAATTATACAAACCAAACCTTTTCACAAAGTTGAGTCAGAGAACAAAAACTTTGTACAAGGGAAGATGTTGAGATTTGGACAATTTCATGCCTAAAAGTGCGCTGCAATGCATGAGTAAAATTTTAATATTGTTTAGTCTTAAGGTTTTGTTTGGGTTAAAGTTCATAAACCCATTTGACCTGACCTAAACCGATTTATTTGGATTATTTGATATCAGGAACCTAAAGAAAGGGTTTTGGGGTTGCGAATACGTGCTTTGAGGTTTCGGGAGACCAGTAAAGCTAGGACTTGCGAGTATACTCGTTGATTGTTTATTTACATTTCATTTCCAGTTTTAACTTGTTTGTTGTAGTCTATATTGACTATGTCTAGCTTTGTACTCTCATATCATGGACTTATTTGTTATTCCTCACTTGTTGAGATTGGTTTCCATGATATTTTAATAAATTGAATTCTTTTGAATCCATCCATATGCTATATGTCATTTCTTGTTGTGTTACAAAATATGAAGTACAAATAGCATGCTATTAGGAATTGTGGAGTTATGATTGGTTTTATGGACTTGTATTCTTTGGAGAATTTGTGCTTTATAGCATAGCCAATTCTTGGAATCCTTAATGAGTCAATTTATTGGAATTATAAAATAGTTATAGAATCTAGAGCCCATTGCACTATGAGTTGATCGACACACGGGGTTTGAGTCTCAAGGGATGTCGGCACTCGCCACTATGATGAGGCACACAGGGTTAGAGTCCCTGGGGTTGCCCATATATGGGGTAATGACACTGGGGTTAGTGTCCCTAGTGATATTAGACTGTGCGACACCACGCACGTCCTGTAGTGGTTAAGGTTCACTGACGTAGGTCACAGCCGACCAGATTTAGATCATAACTATCTAGCCTTGTGTCAGTTTCACTTGTTTAACTGTGATATTTCTTGGCATAATTGTGGTACTAATATTTCTTTATTGAAATTATGCTTTTAAATACTATTTAGTTTGTTTTGAAAATGTGAATAAATTTGTCAACAGGGATTACTGTTACTTTTTGTACTCACCGTCCTTTTTATGACGGTGGGTGTAGAGCCGTCGACGAGCAGACCGGGCAACGAAAATATTGGTGACTACCTCTGAGCCAGCGGTGTACCTCTACATCGACATTTTGTAGGTTTCGATATTTTGTGTGATATGCAGTTTTATTTTGATACAATTTGGGGTTGTATATTGGGTTGAGCGCTTAGTTCCCTATCTTTTGATGACATCACAAGTATATTCGCCACCTTGTTATATATGCATGTGATCATTATTCTCCTGGTTTCCACACACTTAGGATTTTTAATAATTGCTTCTGCATAATTTGTGAAGACTTCAGCTAAATTGTATAACTCTTAAAAAGTTTTTAATTAACTTTTAAATTCAATTGTAAAGTGACATGTGTTTTATTTATCCTAAAAACAAATATGGAGTAGATTGGATATAAAGGCTGACTATATGTAGTTAAGTCCTATGTGGTTAGGATTTAGGCTTAATTATGGGATTAGACCGAGCGGTGCCTTAGATTAGGGAAGGGGCCGTCACCCAGATTATCTGTTGTGTGTTCATGATGCGCTAGATTGTAGCACGTGTGACCCGACCCTTGGTAAATGGCAACCCGAGCTTGCCCTTGGTGCACGTGTTAGTGATTCAGCGGATTTGGCCAGCATCGCGAGGGACCAAGTGTTGGGATAGTTGGGCGCGTCCAATGGTGGGAACCTGTTGACCCGATGTGAAGACTTAAAACCTAAAAACCTATCCTAGGGGCAATTAAATAATTGATCCCACTATATAAATCTAATTATAAACCCTTGCCCCCATTTTTGTTCAAAACCCCAAATTTGAATAGAAGTATATAGGACAGCTTGTTGGGGATTTCGCAGTGGGTGTTGTACTCCAAAGTCAATAAAGTCCTCTATTGAAGGTAATCACACTTTCTCTCTCCCTATCTCTTGTTCTTTAATGATTCAGAGCTTTAGAGCCATTAATGGCGGTCTTGAAACATAACCACCAAAATAATGGTGTGTTTGTGTTTCAAAGGTTCAATTAGATTGGGAAACCCTATTTGTGAAGATATAAATAAATTTGTTAGATTTAGGGCGAACCGACAGATGCGGCGAGTTGGAAAACCTTAAAAGGGGGTTGTGGCACCGTTGCGGCGCCACGGGAGAGAGACGACGACGCCGGAGAGAGAGGCGGCGACAGCACCGCCACCGCCGCGGTGAGGGAGAGATAAGGGCGCCACTAGGTCGCCCCCATCCCCCTAAGTGAGGTGTGGTGCCATTGGCACCACCCCATCACCATCTCCACTATCGGGCAGAACATTCTGCTCGAGAGGGAAAAGAAAAGCCAGGGGCCAATTTGGCCCTTGGACAAAAAACTAGGGGCTGAACTGGCCCCAAGAAGAAAAAAAAACAATAGTAAAAAGTCTATATATAATAAAAACAATATATATGATATATGGAATAAAATAGTTTGCAGATGTATATATATAATTAGAAAAAAAAACGAATCCTTGTTTCAAATGAGGCGCACTACTGCGTCCCCGAGGGAGGCCGGGTCCCATATGACGGCTCCAGTTTCCCACAAACTGAGCCCTGCCCGGTCTAGACGTATGTGGACCCCCGAGTCAGCATCACAAGGTCAACGCAAGCCTAGTTAGCATTTTTTTCCATTATTATCACAATTTCAGAATTTCAAAGTTGAGTTATTATATTTTTGCAAGTTTTAAATACTGTTGCAACATGACAGAACTAAACTAGCAATTCAAATAACATGAACAAAGTCGGGGACAACCTATAGTGTGGAACCCAGTAAACATGGTATCATGTACATATACCCAAAATATTCCCAAGTGTTTCAAAACAACATATATAAGTAATACAAAAGAGTCAAAAACCTATAGTTAGTTCTAGAAGCGTGCCGCGGCTCAGAGGTGGTCACCGATCTTCTCCTTGCCCGACCTGTTAGTCGACGGGTCTGCACCCACCGTCATAAAAAGGACGGTGAGTACAATAAAAGTAACAGTAACGCCTAACAATATTTCAAATGTCAAATAATTGGTTAATCGAGTAATCATTCAAGGATATCATAAAAGTAGATAACTGCATAACGAGTAAATCAACTAAGATATTTCATCAAGGAATCCAAAGAATGCGAAACCAATATCTCATAAAAGATAGCATAAATCGGATCACAAGACAACAATTCATGCGAATAAATATCACAACAAAAACAAAGTAACACAAAGATAGCATGAATGAGAATTCAAAACAATGATCCACAAAGGATACGACTCAAAATGAGTAATAAAGGGATAATAACCAATAAATGCACAAGTGAAATCATGTTAAAGCTCAAACTGGTTTTACTCACATCAAACTTACGCAAATCGCCAAGTCACATAAACCATTCGACGTATTCAAAGTTTGTACTATCGTCTCGCGTTCGACGCGTCCGTATGGCCTAAATTATTTCGTTGTCTTTATTAGACTCAAATCTAAGTATTATTTGTATTTATCAAGATACGCACGCATTACGAGGTCGATTTCGATGTAAGTTGCCTTAAAATATTTTTCAATTATACACATTAATCGATGTGAATCCTAATTTAAACAATAACTTATTTATTTCTATTTCCTTGCCATTTACCGAAATTTCTAACAATATGAGATTTCGACCAAATTCGTCGCATCTAGGTTAGACCGCATTGATCGAATCCCGGCTCGACCAAGTTTATCAAATTCGTTCTTTATTCCTAATTCTTCCTAACTAATTGATTACTATTATAAAGTATAATATATATATATATATATATATATATATATACTGATACGTAGCATATTTTAGTACCTTTATAAGTAACATTTTGTTGATAATTTAGGCTTTTAATAATTGATTTCCTGCTAATCTGATATATTTTGTTGTTTTTAGGTGAGGAAAGCAAAGTGTGACAATTCATAGGTTATTTTGAAGATCCGAGAAGATTTCCCTAAAAAGCGCGCTTGTGCGGATCACGAGGCGAAAGAAAACGAGACCGAAGGCGAGTGATAAAATGATGATATTTCATATGGTTTCATGTGTTTTGAAGATGTTTGGAAGTTTCGGGATGAGAATACAAGGTTCGGGCAAAGAACTACATCAAAGTGGCTAAGTTTCAACAAAGTCTATTTTGACCAAGCTTCAGTGTTTTAGCCATAGCTCCTTCATTTCAAGTCCAAATGACTTGTTATTTCCGTTGGAAAGTAGACTCAGAGCTGGACGTTTTATGTTTCACGAGCAAAGGCAAATTCGGCATCTAAGTTGTCCAAAATCGCATTGAAAAGTGAATTATATGCGCAGGATTCTGATCTCAGCGCCGCAGTGCCCAACCCAGCGCCACCGCCCAAAACAGCAAGAAATTTGTAGTGGGCACTAAGGCTGGCGCCACAGTGCCAGGGTCAGCGCCCACTACAGAAAATGCATAAAAGTGATTTTTGGGGCCAAATTGACTTGGTATAAATAGAACTTAAAATTAGGTTTTAAAGGATCTTTTGCTTTGGAGAACTTGAGAAGAACTTGTGGAGACTTGAAGATTGGGTTTCAAATCTTGCATTTCATCCAAACTCTAGGTTTGAATTTATGTTTTCTTGCTTTTCTATCATGTTTTGTGTTGAATTGAACCCACTCATGAGGTAATCCCTTTTATTCTTGGGGTCTTTGGATCACAAATTGGATTCTTTCAAATTTCAATGTGATTATAGTTGTTCTTTCAATTCAATGTTTTGATTTGTGTATTCTTGTGTGCTATGTTATACTTACCTTGATCAAGTAGGTGTAGATTCAATGGTTTGAAAGTCACCATGACCATTGGGGCTTTTGGACCCGGATTTGGGGAAACACAACCTTAGAACATATGGCACATCAACCGATGGTCATTGACTAGGGAGGCAATTGAATTTGATGTTTAATGCGGTATCTCACTTACGCTATTCACGCTGACCATCGGAGTCCGAGTGAGACACTAGAATCTTCATCATCGGACCTCGGGATGGAGTGAATTTTAGGAGATTCGCCTACTATTGCATGAATTGTGAGACTTTATAATCGAATTGGATTCGAAGGATACAATTTGGGTGAATTAGATTTCTTAGGACTATTTTCTCCATAACTTAAGACATCTTTTAATAATTTGCAATTAGTTAGATTAATTTAATTAATAGTTTGCTTTTACAAAACCCAACATTTATGTGCCTAACTCTATTTCTTAATTAGACTAAATATTAGCGCATAACCCTCCTTGTGGATACGATATACCCGACACCAACACGAGTTGGTGCCACTATTACTTCGACGATTACCGTACACTTGCGGTCGCTGTCATATATAAATCTCGAGATAGCCACCTAAGCCATCAATTCGAGGGACGGATCTCGAGGCAACCATCTACACTCTAACATCAACACAAATCTCGAGACACACTCCTACACACTACATACATACACTAAGCTCACCCCATCTACACTACACACATCTTGATGCACACACCCATTCATACACTTAATCCACGCCATAAACAAAAAGTGCACACACCATCTTCTCCAACACACTAAAAATAACCACTCACCTTGATTTAGGGAGTTCGCCGACAAGGTGGTGGTGGTCGGAGTCGAGGGGGAGTGGAGGGTGTAAGTGATGGCGAGGCCACGAGTTAGGCTCGAGAGGGTGAGAGAGATGCATGTGGACCAAAAGTTGAGGGTAAGCCATGAACGTGATTGAGGGAGAGTCGGACATAGAGAAATCGAGAATAAGAGATTGGTGAGGGGAGAGTTGCAGAGAGTTAGAGTGAAAAGAGAGATAGAGAGGACGTGTGAGGGTGAGGGATGCTTGTGAGTCGAGAGAAAAAGAAATAGAGTATGTGAGGGTGAGTGAAAAGGGGGATAAGGTGAGGTGGCAACTTGTCGGTGGTGGAGTGTTGTATTTTTTTTTTACTTTTTTTTTTTTTTTTTTTTTTTTTTTTTCTTTATGAGTAATGTGTCACTCTTTCATTTGTTCACACCAACCTTAATCAACACCAAGTTACATCATATCTCACCCGTCTAAATTACCACACCTTACTACTTTAACCCCAAACTTAGATTAATTATTCACTTGTATCTATAACTATATGATACATTTAGATTTAATTAAAACTATAGCTTATAAAAATATAGACCGTATTAATTTTTTTATATTCCTACTATATAGTTTTAAATATTTCGGGCCGTTACATTCTTTCCAACTAATAAGAATTTCGTCCTCGAAATTAAATTTAACTCTGGTGAATTCTTTCTAGAAGCACGCAAAGGGGAAGTACTGGTTAGCCGCTCATTCCACTTCTCCTCATGTGGACTCTTCCAAACGTGACTAGGTGGACGTCAACACTTAAAATTTTGAGCACACTGCCAGATTGAACAGTTTTAGGGTCATCTTGTCAATTCCAAACTCACACGATCTTTAGGGTCTATACTTTGGACTCACATAGAGTCAACACACATAGCTCCATATCTCATTTCGTAGTACGGACTCACAGAGAGTCAATGCATACAACTCGATTCACCATTTTGAAAGAGTCAATGCACACTGCTCAGTACCTTACTTTAAAGTTTGGACTCACACATAGTCAATGCACACAACTCCATTTATCCACTTCGAATGATGGGCTCACACAGATTCACCGCACACAGCTTGGCCTTTTCACTTCCGATGATAGACTCACATAGAGTCGCACACAACTCAATATTTCCACTTCTAAGGAGTGACTCACCCAAAGTCATTGCACACAGCTCAATTGTCTCAATTTCGAAAGAGGGACTCACATAATGTCATTGTACACAACTTATATCTTACTTCAAAGGGTGGGCTCACATAGAGTCACTCAAATCTATTCAAGTTTAAACTTGGTTTCATGGACTCACACAAAGTCACTTAGTTGGTAGTTTGACTATTTAGTTGCTATTTCAACTTTTAGTCTGAAGTGTAGACTCATAAAGAGCCACTCAGCTTGCAATTTCTCAATTTTTACTCGACTCACATAAAGTCATTTTACCTGATAGTTAAGCATGCCAATTTGAATTGTGGACTTACCTAGAGTCGTTTAACTATTGTTTTTATGTGATTTCGAATAACAGACTCACAAAGAGTCACCTCATGATAGATTTTTACTATAAACCCTCAATTTAAATTCATGTCACGACGCTAAAATAAATCTTACTCGCAGTAGGGTCTCGCATCGGCTATGGATTTGGATCTTCTACCACATGAGCTCTATCTCGTATGCGCGGCTGAGTGTCGCCCTGTTGCCTACTCGCCAGCTGCGGACAATGAGTAGCAATGTGCCCCTGTAATCTTAATGATAACATAGCCTCTGCCCCTCACGATCTACTGCCTGCACTCTGGGTACTACATGGCTACTGCTGCATTGATCGTACTCGATGAGGTGATCGACTAATAAAACTAGGCACTGAAGCATAAGGGAGTACCAGCGTAGCTACTGAATGTATCGATGGTGCAACTATCTCTACATTAAAATCCTCATCAGCATCCGGGTTCCTCTTCCTCTTCCCTTCCTGTCCTGATCTCTACCCTGGCCGTACCTCAGTCGGCGGGACACTATCCTGGATGGGGTGCATACTCAGGTAGGTCTCTCGAGCTAAGCTCCACTCTCTCTAAAGCATCTCCGCCTCTGTAGTGACTACCTCACCTCCTATCTCACGTAACACGCCCTCCATGAAAAAATATGCTTGGTCTGCATCTGTGTCCAAGGATACTCTAGCAGCTATAGAAATCTACCCATGTACTGCATCACTGACTCTCCTATGTACTGTCGGATGTTCTGGAACTCGACTATTTTTAGCTTTAAGACTGTAGGCTGTAAGTACTTTTGATTGAACCCCTTCTTAAACTCTGCTCAATCTTTGGGCTTACCTTTGGTAGCCACCATGCTATGCCACCAAGTATCGAACTCTCCAAACATCTACTCCGATGATATGGTCGGTCTCATGTATTTCGGAGTGGCCACGATGTCGTGGATCTTCTCATGGCTCTTCATAAACTTCTTAGCTGCATCGAGATTTATGCCCCCATTAAATTTAACCGGATGATGTCTTTGAAACTCACGAGGATCCCTCAGCCTCAGTATCGGCTCCACAATTATTGGTACTAGTGCGGTCGCAATCGGTGTCGTCGGGGTAGAGGGAACTGCGGGAATGACCTGTACAATGGGCACACTCACCTCCTGAATAGTAAGCTTGTCGATGTAAACGGTGATAGGGAAGGTATAACCTATCCTGTCAAAATCCTGAGGATCTCCTCTAAATGTCGTCCATGTTCTCCACTCGGTGGGATAGTTCCTCAAACCTTCTAACGAAATCTCCACTGCCACTACTGGCATCAGGCTGATCGACCATCGCGATCTACAACGAAAGCGGGTTCTAATCAATGTTATAGATACCTATATAGAGTATAGTACAATACATCAATTAGCATATATAATTCAAATTTTATTTTCCCCAACTCATCCCACTTCCCAACTAAGACTCTAAGTCGGAATCATATGGTTCCACTATAAGTTTCAACCATGTTCTAACTCAAAGTTCACTTTCAACTTAAGCTTGTTGTGGGTTAATCAAAAAGTTAAGCAACAACCTTGCGCTCTGATACCAACTGTGACGGCCTCAGTTTCCCACAAACTAGACCCTGCCTGGCCTATATGTATGTGGACCCTTGAGTCAGCATCACAAGGTCAACATAAGCCTAGTCAACATTTCTTTCCATTATTAACACAATTTTAAAATTTTTAAGTTGAGTTATTATGTTTTTGCAAATTTTAAATACTATGCAGAGGAACTAAACTAGCAATTCAAATAACTCGAATAACAAAGTCGGGACAACCTATAATGTGGAACCTAATAAACATGGTATCAAGTACATATACCCAAAATATCCTCAAATATTTCAAAACAACATATATAAGTAATACAAAAAGTCAAAAACCTATAGTCAGGTCTAGATGCGCGTCACGGCTTAGAAGTGGTCATCAATTTTCTCCTTGGCAGACCTGTTAGTCGACGGGTCTGCACCCATCGTCATAAAAAGGATGGTGAGTACAATAAAAGTAACAGTAACAACCAGAAGCATCTTAACAGTATTTCAAATCTCAAATAATTAGTTAATCGAGTAATCATGCAAGGATATCACAAAAGTAGATAACTACATAACGAGTAAATCAACTGAGATATTTCATCAAGGAATCCAAAGAATGTGAAACCAATATCTCATCAAGGATAACATAAATCAAATCACAAGACAACAATTCATGCGAATAAATATCACAATGAAAACAAAGTAACACAAAGATAGCATGAATGAGAATTCAAAACAATGATCCATAAAGGATATAACTCAAAATGAGTAATAAATGGATAATAACCAATAAATGCACAAGTGAAATCATGTTAAAGCTCAAACTGGTTTTACTCACATCAAACTTACGCAAATCGCCAAGTCACGTAAACCATTCGACGTATTCGAAGTTCCTACTATTGTATTGCGTTCGGCACGTCCATATGGCCTAAATTATTTTTTTGCCTTTATTAGACTCCAATCTAAGTATTATTTGCATTTATCAAGATACGTACGCATTACGAGGTTGATTTCGACGTAAGACGCCTTAAAATATTTTTCAATTATTACACATTTATCGATACGAATCCTAATTTAAACAGTAACTTATTTATTTTTATTTCCTTGCCATTTATCGCAATTTTTAACAATATGAGATTTTGACTAAATTCATCGCATCTAGGTTAGACTGCATTGATCGAATCCCGACTAGACCAAGTTTATCAAATTTGGTCTTTATTCCTAATTCTTCCTAACTAATTGATTACTATTATAAATTATACTAATATATACACACATATATATTACTTTTAATTATTATTTATTTTATTTTTAAATCAGCACGCATCTCGAGGCAGTCTCATATCGACCAAGGTGTCGAACATCGATTCAAGGCAACAACTACGCCTCGAATCTCCATACAAATCTCGAGACAGCCACCCAAGCCATCAATTCGTGGCAAGGATCCTGATGCAACCATTTACACTCTAACATCGACACAAATCTCGAGACACACTCCTACACACTACACTCATACACTAAGCTCACCCCATCTACACTACACACATCTTGATGCACACACCTATTTATACACTTAATCCCCCCCATAAACAAAAAGCACACACACCATCTTCTCCAACATACTAAAAATAACCACTCACCTTGATCTAGGGAGGTTGTCGACAAGGTGGTGGTGGTTAGAGTCGAGGGGGAGTCGTGGGTGTAAGTGCTGGAGAGGCCGCGAGTTAGGTTCGAGAGAGTGAGAGAGATGCGTGTAGACCAAGAGTTGAGAGGTAAGCCATGAACGTGAGTGAGGGAGAGTGGGACAGAGAGAAATCGAGAGTGAGAGATTGGTGAGGGAGAGTTGCAGAGAGTTAGAGTGCAAAAAGAGATAGAGAGGATGTGTGAGGGTGAGGGATGCTTGTGAGTTGAGAGAAAAAGAAAGAGAGTACATGAGGGTGAGTGAAAAGGGAGGATAAGGTGAGGTGTCACTTGTGGGTGGTGGAGTGTTGTATTTTTTTTACTTTCTTTTTCTTTTCTTTTTTTTTTTTTTTTTCTTTATGAGTAATGTGTCACTCTCTCATTTGTTCACACCAACCTTAATCAACATCTAGTTATATCATATCTCCCCCATCTAAATTACAACACCTTACTACTTTAACATCAAACTTATATTAATTAATCACTTTTATCTATAAATATATGATACATTTAGATTTAATTAAAATTATAGCTTATAAAAATATAGACCATATTAATTTTCTTTATATTCCTACTACATAGTTTTGAATTTCTCGGGCCGTTACATCCCACCGAGCGACGAAGGACCCGCGAGGCCGACACTAGTGCACCCCAAAATAAATTAGAATTAATATATGACTTGTTGATGTGAAAGTGTCTTAAATTTTTTAGATTCGCAAGACGATTCACATCGATCCCCGAGCACGCAAAGATCAAGAGTGGATATCGCAGCGAGTCGAGGTAAGTGGGGAGCTTGCTCAATTATCAAATATGGCTTGATATTAGTTATGTTAGGACATGCATTATGACGACCCACAAATCAAAAACACCAATCCCAGGGGTAATTTAGTAATTTCATAAACCCCAAACTAAATTGGTCCCTCTATATAAATTTAATTGTAAACCCTAGCCCCATTTTGTTCACACACAAAAATTGAGAGAAAAAAGGAGAGGATACTTGTTTGGGGAATCGCAGAGGAGACTTGTTTGGGGAATCGCGGTGGTGCGAAGCTACGTGCATATCCGTTAAAGGTAAACCACCCTCTATACCCTTTATTTTCTTGTTTAAACAAATTTGCAAGCTTGTGTTTGCTTCAATAATGGTGGAAAACATATTTTTCTCCTTTTGATTTTAAGTTTTTAAAATTTTGGTGGAGAACCCTAAAGGGTGACGCCATCGGCACTGCTAGAGAAGGGCGACGACGAGTCGGTTAGGGCTATTTCTACGCCGGAGTAGAGTGGCGGCGGTAGGGTGCCACCATCAAAGGAGAAGGGCCTCCATTAGGAGGCCCCCATGTGAGGCGTGCTCACCGCGGGGGGGGGGGGAGGTGGTCAATGGTCACTTTGACCCCTGGCCACCCCCGACCAAGGCCAAAATGGCCATTGGATCAAATAAAAAAAATATAAATTATATAATAAAATACATATATAATGTAAAAAAATAAAAATAAACTTAAATATTATATATAATAGAAATGGATCTAATTAAATAAAAAGAAACAAAATTCATGAAATTCGAGTCGCACTACCACACACGTAACGAGGGTTCTCGACAACGCGAAACTCGCGGGATCCACACTAGTGGCCGCAAAGCAATTTGCTAATAAATTGAAAATTAAGTAACTTTGAAATGAGATTTGTGAATTAATGAGAATGGGTCTTAAATTTTATAGATTCGCGAAACGGTTCACAATGAACCCCGCGGGCGCAAGGATCGGGAGTGGATATCATGACGAGTCGAGGTAAGTGGGGAGCTTCGCTCAAGTATTAAATATGACATGTTATTAGATAATTAAGATTCATGATTTGAACTCAAGACTTGGGAATGGGTTGCATTATGCTATTGACTTGATTTACTTATCTATGGTTGTATATGTGTTGCACCAAAATAATTGGGATTTTTTTCTCCTAGGCAAAGAGATGGAATTACCTACTCGTGGGGTAAGGAGTTGGATGACCCTCTCCTGGGTAAGGAGTTGGGATCACCCCTCCTGGCTAAGGAGATGAAGTTAAATTATTAAGGACATGAGCGGTAGTAAACTTTTCATGAAAACCCTAAGTGATCTTAGTGCACATATCGGCGACGACTTGGACGAACTTACTGTTGGTTTGATGGGACCATTGAGGGGACACAACGACCATTGTGTTCATAATTGATCTTCATCACCTCGAGAGTAGGGGAATCAATCACCTAGATCAAGTCAATAACTAGTATGCATTAAATGGAACAACGACTTATAAATATTATTATTCTTTTATGATATATCTCTTGTGGGCCCCTATGCTAGGATGTTTTAATTTCATTTATGATTTGTGAACCTCTTGCTATATGGTTTAATGAATCTTGGAACATGTCTTTAATGAATAAAATGGATGGTTTACATTTAATTATAGCTATGAATCTTATTTTCCATGCTTTCTACTAAATACTTGATGATTTGATTTCAACTCCATGTTAAATCTTGCATCTTTATTAAGTAGTACTTGTTTGTTTGATGTTTGAGCGATGTTTTCCTCTTATTGAGCTTCGTTGCTCCTTTTAGCTCACCCACGTACTTTCTAAGTACATCCACATCTGCTTTAGTCCGCGGCAAAGGAAATGAGATAGCTCGAAGTCTTTCCTTGCATTGTGAGCCTCGTCTGCTCCTAATATCTTGTTATTGTATTTTGAGAAATTATGAATTTGGGTTGTAACTTAAGACTTGTTGGGTAGTTTGAACCATTCGTTGTCATAATTAGAACTTATCGAAACTTTTCTTTTGGTATATCGTGAGTTGAATAGACTTTTGAAAACCCAGTTCATGGATCTTACTCTAATAGCTTTATGAATATTTTATTTCCTTAAATTCCGCATTTATTATCCATTGGTATAGCTATTGTCTTTCCGCATGTTTTATTTAGGCGAGCCAAATTGTTGATCGGGTCCGATTCAGGTACTTGGGCTTGGGTAATGGTTTGGGCCTGGCGACTTGACCCTAGGTTGGGGGAGGGTCATCACAGTTGGTATAAGAGCATAGAGATTAGAACCTAAGGAAACGTTAGGTTAATGAAACCTAAGCATGTAGAACCTTTAAGAGTAAAGGTCAAGTTTAAGTGGTACAAATCAATGGTATGGGACATTGGTTCAAGTCAACTTAATGTGCACAAATGACCAATCCTAAGATGAGAAAGGATTGTAAACATGAAATAAAACAATGGTATGATGTTATTTGCTTTGTATTATGATATTTATAGTGTTTAGATATTATTGTCTACTTTCCGATTTTGTAGGAGTAATCTCTCTTCGTTGCTCCACAGTACACCATGAGTAACCACGGAGGGACATCCTACAACTTGATGGAAACTCAGGAAAGAGAAGAAATGCAATGGCATAGTTAGATAGAACAACGCATATCTGCTATGTCTGAGATACACCAGAAGGCCATTCAGGACTTGACTTCTACACAGGACCAGAGGTTGGTTGAGCTAGTCCAATCTCAAGAAATAAACATGGCACCTATTCTGAAATTATTACATCATCAGAGGAATACTAGACTAGTTGAGCAGGCACCCTTAAGATCAAGGCCAAATCCTCCACTAGCACCCGTGCACGAGGACCATCCCATGGAGGAGGGAGCTGATTCTATCACTGTTGCAGCTACAGTGGTCGTACCTGTAGTTGATGGAGATAATGAGGCATGCCGAAAGAGCATGATACAGAAGGAATTCATGAAATACGATTATGGGGACCCTGATCCTATTGAGGCCGAAGCTTGGATTTTTAACATGGAAAAGAGGAAAGATACCCTGGGCATTGACGAGAGGACTATGGTACCGTTGGTAGCCTTTTTGCTAGAACACAAAGCACATAAGTGGTGGTTGTCTATGTCAAGAACTTGGGGGCCAAATATGAGTTGGCCACAATTTAAACACTTGTTCTACGATGAGTGGTTCTCGGAGACCGTCAAGGCAGACAAGATCGGGGAGTTCCTTGCGTTGGTACAAGGCAACATGACCGTGGCTGAATATGCATCTAGGTTGAATGAGCTGGCAGAGTTCGCGTACGAGTATGTTCCATCCGAAATAACTCGTTGGAGACGACTTATCTAGAGATTGAGGAAAGAAATACGTGTTATAGTGGTGGCATCGGGATCAAAGACTTACCAACAAGCCTACCATCGGGCACTCGAATGTGAGTCAACACTTCGTGATGAGGATGATATACAGTTTCAAGCGAAATCCGATTGGTATAGTCAGCGAAAGTGCAAATTCGACACTTATCAGAAAAAGTAATGGAGGAAATCCTAAGAAGCACATATTTGGAGGATCATCGGGTAGTCGTGCACTCTCTAGAGTAGATTCAGGGACCACCCCACCTTCACGTGTCCCCGAGCCTTCGGTTACTCAGAGTGTGACATTTGGACCACCACGTCCATCGTAGTACCTGCAGCAGAGTGAAGGCAGGGGGCCGAGACCTAGTGCATCTGCAAGTGTCGCGCAACCACCTTTGAATTACCAGAAGTCGCACATAATGTGTTTCCATTATGGGGAAGCAAGACATTATAAGAGCAGATGCCCAAACTCACCACCATCTGAGAGGGGTGTAGCCTTATTTGCTCGAGGAGGAGTCCATGTAGTAGCTGAGCATGACCAGGAGACCCCGCGACGGGTAGTTGCAGGTATGGGCTCTGATTTTAGTAATGAAACCAACATGCATCATTTAATTTGAAATCTATCATTTTACTGTTATTGGGAAACCAAAATTTGGTACCTTAGGGTTGGATAGACCAGAGCGAAACTCGACAAAATAATAATAATAATAATAATAATAATAATAATAATAATAATAATAATAATAATAATAATAATAATAATAATACTATCATTGATGGATTTGCATGCTCTCACATATAGTGGGTGGAATACGAAAATTGGGGGTTCCCCAAATTAAGAATACATTAAAATGATCATTAAGTGCATGGAGTACAAAATAACAATTGAAAAGTTAGATAATACTTTAAATGAACTCAATAAGTAGACCTAGTGGTTTTGATTTAAAAGAGATGCACATCATGGAAGGCGGCGCATCGAGGATAGACAAGTTACTAAAATTAGGGATACCAAAGCGTTACAACATTCTTTTGAAATAAGTGTGGTGTACTTGACTGTAGTACAAAAATATAAATGAACCAAGTTAGTATGACTTGGAGAACATACCTTACGGCTAGTAATACTATAATGAGCCAAATGATAATGAACTCAATGATAGACATATTTTAAAAATTAAAGATACCCAGTTAAAATTATAGTACTTCTTGATATGATTGTTCGGTGTTAGACATGTGGATTGACAACAGTTAGGTCAAGTGGAGCCTAATCAAGTCATAAAAGGTCAGTTGAAAAATAAAAATAACGTCGAGAAATAAATAATGTAACTAGTACCACCTAATCTAAGTCATGATGACAAAATCCTTAAAATTGGGGATCTTAATATATGATCGATTTTTGAAAATGAAGAATAAGTAAATAGGTGGTATAATGGATTGCGAATCCAAAAGAGACAGTGAACACTACGATAGCCTTTCGTAGCCATCAAACTTGTAAAGGGAGTAACACACTCGAAAGCCCAAATTTTTAGTGATATTGATAACATCACGAGAAGTCTTGAAAATTGCTGGAAGTAAGTGGCTTGAAATTTCTCGACGGGAGTGACTATTACTTTCAAACGTAACATATAAAAGTTAAGACACTTTATTTCTCAATGAGAGAAAGTTTTAAACAAGTTGTAAGAGTTAAGAGTTAGCTCAGAAAGGTGACAAGAGATGCTTGTTCATCGAATGTAAACAATAAATGCCAATAAATGTATGTTAACATTGATGTTAAGGTATTATTCTCGAGAGGAATACTTGACATACTCATTTGTAGACTCCACAGATGAGTCGCAAGGACATGAAAAGTTGTTCATTGAAATGTAACCGAGATAACGATATAGTTACTGTGCTAGTGCTCATACTATAGCGGGTAGCTATACTCGTTCCTACTTGCCAGTTGGCAGTATGGTTTTGTTGCCGGATAGACATAGATATTTATGACACATATAAGCACCAAATCAAGTCTCAGTAGGTTTTAACATACTTTCTGGTTGAACGACTTAGGTGTCCATTGTGATTTCGGTGGAGCGTATAAGGGAATACCTAGATACGCGTGATGAGACGATGTCTTGGCGGGTAGCTAAAGTTTAATGACTATAATAAGACCTATACGAGATAAGGCTTGCAAATTCCCTTCTGGTAGGACAGAAAATAAGAATGTTGGGATGTTGGAGTCAAGGGTAAATTTTATTTCACACAGAGTACAAGTAAGTTTCGTAGTTGCGGATTTGCATCAATATAAAAAAAAGGTCGTAAAAGAAATCATTACGAACGGACACGTTGGGCTACATGTATACTTTACTTTTACTATTGAGGATGAAAGTTCTTAAAATTGGGGATGTTGTGACGACCCACAAATCAAAAACACCAATCCCAAGGGTAATTTAGTAATTTCATAAACCCTAAACTAAATTGGTCCCACTATATAAATTTAATTGTAAACCATAGCCCCTTTTGTTCACACATAAAATTTGAGAGAGAAAATGAGAGGAGACTTGTTTGGGGAATCATGGTGGTGCGTATCTACTGGGACATCTGTTAAAGGTAAACCACCCTCTATACCCTTTATTTTCTTG
This sequence comes from Stephania cephalantha, assembly GCA_039657325.1. Taxonomy (NCBI): domain Eukaryota; kingdom Viridiplantae; phylum Streptophyta; class Magnoliopsida; order Ranunculales; family Menispermaceae; genus Stephania; species Stephania cephalantha. Next base: position 46,056,122 of record CM077574.1, read on the forward strand.
TCTAAACAAATTTGCACGCTTATGTTTGCTTCAATAATGGTGGAAAACATATTTTTCTCCTTTTGATTTTAAGTTTGTAAAATTTTGGTGGAGAACCCCAAGGGGCGGTGCCGTTGGCACCACCGGAGAAGGGCGGCTGCGGCGTCGGCACCGTAGGAGAAGGGCGGCGGCGCTGTCAGTTAGGGCGGCGGAGCCACCACCGCCTGAGTTAAACGGGCTGGTGGGGTGCGCAAGGGGCCTCCATTAGGAGGCCCCCATGTGAGTCGTGCTCACTGCAGTATACGGGAGGGTAGGGAGGAGGTCAGGGGTCACTATCAAATAAAAAAATATAAAATATAAATATAATAAAATACATATATAATATAAAAAAAATAAACTAAAATATTATATATATAATAGAAATGGATAGAATTAAAGAAAAAGAAACAAAATTCGTGATATTCTAGTTGCACTACCACACTCGAACGAGGGTTCTCAACAACACGAAACCCGCGGGATCCACACTAGTGGACCAAAAGCAATTTGCTAATAAATTGAAAATTGAGTAACTTTGAAATGAGATTTGTGAATTAATGAGAATGAGTTTTAAATTTTATAGATTCGCGAAACGGTTCACATAGAACCCAACACGCGCAAGGATCGGGAGTGGATATCATGACGAGTCGAGGTAAGTGGGGAACTTCGCTCAAGTATCAAATATGACATGTTATTAGATAATTAAGATTCATGTTTTGAACTCAAGACCTAGGAATGGGTTGCATTATGCTATTGACTTGATTTACTAATCTATGGTTGTATAGTTATTGCACCAAAAAAAAAAAGGGATTACCTTCTCCTGGGCAAGGAGATGGAATTACCTACTCCTAGGTAAGGAGTTGGATTACCCCTCCTAGCTAAGGAGATGAGGTTAAATTATTAAGGACATTAGCAGTAGTAAACTTCTCATGAAAACTCTAAGTGATCTTAGTGCATGTATCGACGACAGCTTAGACGAACTTAATGTTGGTTTGAGGGGACACAACGGCCATTGTGTTCACTAGTGATTTTCATCACCTCGAGAGTAGGGGAATCGGTCACCGAAATCAATTCAATAACTAGCATGCATTGAATGAAAAAATGACTTATAAATATTATTATTCTCTTATGATATATCTCTTGTAGGCCCCTACGCATAAATGTTTTAATTTCATTTATGATTTGCGAACCTTTTGCTATATGGTTTAATGAATCTTGGAACTTGTCTTAAATGAATAAAATGGATGGTTTATATTTAATTATAGATATGAGTTTTATTTTCCATACTTTCTACTAAATGCTTGATGATTTGATTTCAACTCCATGTTAGATCTTGCATCTTTATTTAGTAGTACTTGCATGTTTGATGTTTGAGCGTGGTTTTCCTCTTATTGAGATCTGTTGCCCCTTTTACCTCACCCACTTACTCTCCAGGTACATCCACATCTGCTTTAGTCCGTGATAAGGGAAATGAGATAGCTTGAAGTCTTCCCTTGCATTGTGAGCCTCGTCTGCTCCTAATATCTCATTATTGTATTTTGAGAACTTATGAGTTTGAGTTGTAACTTAAAACTTGTTAGGTATTTTGAACCATTCGTTGTCATAATTAGAACTTATTGAAGCTTTTCTTTTGGGATATCATGAGTTGAATAGACTTTTAAAAACCTAGTTCATGGATCTTACTCTAATATGTTTATGGATATTTTATTTCCTTAATTCCGCATTTATTATCCATTGGTATAGCTATTGTCTTTATGTAGGTTTTATTTAGGCGAGTCAAGTAATTGCTCGGGTCCGATTCAGGTACTTGGGCTTGGGTAATGGTTTGGGCCAAGCGACTCGACCCTAGGTCGGGGGAGGGTCATCACATACGTTTTTTATTAGAGACTTGGGAAATGGGTTGCATTGTGTTATTGACTTGATTCTACTTATCTATGGGATGTATGTGTGTAGCACAAAACTTGAAACTACCTACTCCTTAGGATTGCCCCTTCCTGGGTAAGAAGTTGGGATTACCCTCTTACTGGAAAGGAGTTGGGATTACTTATCCTTGTGGTCGGTTATTATGGATATAAGCGGTGGCTAAATTCTCATGGAAACCTTAAATGATTTTGGTGCACACATCGGTGATGGCTTTGGATGAAACTACTATTGGTTTGATGGGACTAGCGAGAATGGACATGAGGCCTGTGTGTCGGCTAATGGTTGCCATCATCTCGAGGGTAGGGGAATCGATCGCTGGACTCTTGTTAATAACTAGTATGCATTGAATGAGACCACGACTTTATATTATTACTATTTTCTATTGTATCTCTCTTTGTGAACCTTATGCATGATAATGGGTTTTGACTTGAAAATGTTTTTATCAATCTTGTTGACTTGAATTATGAACGCTTTATAAATCCATGTGATGTCTTGTTCTAAATGCTTCTTTAATCAATTTAAATTCATGCTAGCCGTGCATGCTTATTAAGTATTACTTGCGTATTGATGATTGAGCGGGTTTTTCGCATTACCGAGCTCCGTTGTCCCTTTTATCTCACCCTTATTTCATCTTAGGACCATACACATCGGCGGTAGATTGAGACAAGGGAGAGGCGATAGCTTGAAGCATTCTCTTTTGATGTGAGCCTTGTAATGATTTTATCCATTTATTTGATTTTGAAATTATTGAACTTGGGTTACAATCTTAAATAGGCCTTCGGGGTAGAATGAACCCTACTCTCATTTAGCTTAAACGACTTGGTAGTATTTGAATAACTTAAGTGTTGTAAGGATTTGAAAACCCAACGATAGTTTCATAGTACGTCATATGGATTTCCTTTCTATCTAGTTCCGCAATTATTTCTATATATATGCACTAGTTTTATATTTCGCATGTTGTTTTAGGCATGTTGTTTGCTCAGGCCCAGTTTGGGTATTGGGTCTAGGTGGCTGTCTGGGCAGGGCGATCCGACCTTAGGTCGGGGAGGGTCGTCACACCTGAAGTACAGTCTAGTCCATTTAAAGCGAGCACACACATTTTGTTTAACTTATATGTTATATATGCATGCGATGAGCCAATTACAGTTTCATGTCTTTATATTCCGCATGTTTATTTAACAATATTTCTTCCATTTCTTTACTTTATTATGTGAATGCTCAAAAGGGTTCCTTGGGATTTTACTTACTGACTCGTCATCTGTCTTTTCATGATGATTGAGTGCAGATCCTAGTACCAATAGGGGCAAGGGGGTCCTAGGCGACTACATCTGATTGCCCGCTGTCGATAACTTACTAGTACATGCTTATTTTTGATATTTTGTATTATTTTGGGTATTGGGAGACTGGAGTAACACCATACTTGCATATACATTATTTTATGGTACTGTCGCCTATATACAGAGTATTTTCCCGAGTTTTCTACAGTAGGACATACTCTTATGAATAATGCTTATCATGTTAATTTAATACTTTATTTGCATCCATTAAGACTTCTGCTGATTATTGTTAACTTGTAAACTACAAACCACTAGCACGCCTAGGACTCGAATAAACTTTAAATAGTTGAACTTAAGAAAATCTAAACACATAAGGAAATAACTCAAGGAAGTATGGATAGTCAACTAACCACATTGATAGCACAAACGTGGACACGTTAATCGAGACATGAGGTGGACGGGCAAGTGTCGGACACATGTATCTGGGCCCAGCGGGTGAGGAATGCATGAAGAGACGACACCCTGGGGCGACCTTGGGGCGCGGGGCCGCCACAGTTGGTATCTGAGACATGTTCTTTTCAAAGATTGACCTTCACTCAAGTTATCATCAGTTGAGGATTCGAGAAAAGGACATCTAGAAAACTGCTTTCAGCACGAGATACGGGTTGTTCGAGTTCACAGTCATGTCATTCGGGCTGAATAACGCCCCATCAATCTTCATGGATTTGGTGCACAGGGTTTTGAGACCATATTTGGATAGATTTGTCATAGTCTTCATCGACGACATTTTGAACAATTAGAATTAGCGAATCAATTTGATATGGTGATTGGTTCTATGTCTCGTCTTGTTCCATTGAATATATTGAGAGTAATTGATGCTCAATGAAATTTCTATTAAAAAAGTATTGTATATTGACAACAACAACAACATAAAATGAACCTTACAAAAATGAGGGTGCTTAAGTGGATGTGTGGTAAAACTCGTAAGGATTGAATAAGAAATATAGAAATTCAAAGATAAATAGGAGTAGCACCAATTGACACAAAGATTATGGAAGGGCAGTCACGACTGTTTTTTCACCTGCAAAACGTCCTACAAGTGTCCTCACTAGAAAACTTGACTCAATAGAAATTGAAGAAATTCGATGAGGTAGGGGTAGACCAAAGTTAACTTGAGACGTATTAATTACGAGGGATTTGAATGGTTTGAAAAACTTTCCATCAATTGCACTTAATCGTACACAATAAAATAGTGTGATCTATGTAGCCCACCTTAATTAATTTGGGATTGAAGCTATGTTGTTGTATATTCTAAATTATGAAAATACATACAAAGGTTGGCCTCACTCCTTAAAGTCTGGTTTGTAGTCTTGCGTTCTTCGATACTGGCATTAGAGTAACAATAATAATAAAAAAGGAGTACGGAGTTATGGAGTACCATCCCTATTACATGCCCTTACGAAATACGGAGTACTTAGGTGAATGAAGGTTTTTAGGGTTTTAGCAATTGCATCGGATGATTTATTTCCTTCATCAAAGGTCCAAGAACTCAAACAAGGTTTGAATCTGATTCTTTACTTCACTCAGGTTTGTTTGTTTAGACAAATTTTTCTTACTCAAATTACAAGTGATCTTCTGTGACTATTGATTAGGCCATTGAATTCCATTTCATGTATGCGATTGATTGATTTATTAAATTGGAATGTAACAATAAGAAGCATAGGACAAGTGAATTAGAAGAGGATGCAAAGGTGCTTAAGGGCTGTGATGACAACAATGATAATGGCAATCGCAATCGCAATCTCAATCACGCTACTCCAATACTACTCGCTGAACCTGGGTTGCTTGACTGCAACATTTGTTTGGAGCCCTTTTCTTCTCCCGTCTTTCTGGTCTAATTCTTTTAATAATCCATTTTTTTATTTTTATTTTTTTGGGTTTACTTGTTACAAACAAAAATACAAACATGTTCTGTAATCCCCACCTAATTGATTTGGGACTGAGGCTATGTTACTTATTTATTTATTTATTTTGACTCCAGTGAGAGTCGAACCTACAACCTCTAACATTGCCTTTTGAAAAGTGATGTTTCATCCATCTCACCAGAAATACTTTGGCACAACAAAATATTAAGTCAATTATTGCATTCTTCGCTATGATTTTGCATTGTTGCAGAAGCAAGCGTCCTCTTTTCACCGCGGATCACCCACGTCTTTTAGGGACCAGAAAAAAGTAGCATTGCTTGTGACCCAAGGTTGAAAAACTATCTTCGTATCTTCCATCTATTTACATTAATTTAAGGACACAAGGACTCAGCCAAAAGTGACGAGAAATTAAGACACATATGTTGTGCTAATGTACATTTACTAGCTTATAATCCTATATCCTTTCTTATTGTATATTAGGAAGTTCTTGTTATCATTTTCTTTTTTCTTTTACAATTTGGCTCTTCTTCATGCAAAGAGTTTTTAGGTTAGAGTGAAAGATCTTGGTAACATAGAAGAAGATTGTAAATGACAAAATTATTATAATCCTTATTAGTTGTTGGACACAATTTATAAATAAAATTCATAAACAAATTTTGTACTTGAATGACAAAGGAATTTTTAGAAAGAAATGCAAAAATGGCTTCATGAGAATCTTTGAGGGTATTGGTTTTATGTACAACATAGATTAGGAGGAGTGGCAAAAAAGGGTTCGAACACCACCTTTTACAAATGAACCTATGCAGTGTCCGGACCTCTCATTAGGGTTAGGAATAGTACGGAAATTACTTATGCGCTCTATAAATTAATCGCTAAAAAAGTCCTCAAGTTTTAAGTTTTTTATCCCCGGGCTTTTTTTATAAAATGAACAATTTCTCTTGTCCGAACGCGTACCTTGTTGAAGAAAATTATGTCCAGATCCATATTTTATGTCTTTGGATCACCTCTCCAACCCCTAGCACCAACACATGTATGTATTTATGAGTTCCTTCTTATCAAAAAATCACCTTAGATGTTAAAACGATATAAGATAGTCTATAAAGAAAGAATTGTGAGTTACTTGCCTTCCACTAATCTTAGCTAAATTGTAAATTTTGTAGGTATTAAAACAAGATTTTGGTAGGACTTTGAAAATTTTCCGAAATAGCTTTCCCTTGCCTTAAGGATTCATTTGCATTACATTTTGTCATCAGATCAATTGTTGCATTAGTCTTTTTGAATAATTTCTTCTATGCTTATGAGGTTATATGCTTCCTGAAATACATATATATTTTTTCTGGCTGTGTGTTCTTGGAATTGAATTTTAGTGCAAGAATGGGCACATAGCATGCTATTTCTGCTGCGCCAAGAACAATTATAAATGCTCTCATTGTTCATGCCCTACCGGAACCATCCGTTGCCTCATCATTAAGAAGCTTGTTCAGACTATTAAGCTGCCATGCCGATACTCACAACTTGGATGCAAAGAAACTCCCAGCTACTGCCAGAAAAGCAGCCACGAAAAGACTTGCTTTCAGTCTCCTTGCCACTGCCCCATTTCTCAGTGCAAGTTTGTTGCTTCATCTGAAGAGTTGTCTCAACATTTCAAAGACAATCACTCATCCTCTCGGACGGAATTCTCTTTTGGCAAACCATTTTTAGTTCACGAGAATCAACACTTCAAAGACAACCACTTCGAAGTTTGAATGGCCTGTGTTTCTTCCGAACAATATCAATTTGCTTACTTGCAAATCCTTCACAATAACCTCACTCGGTAGCAGCAACCCCAAGCTTAAAAACTTGTATCGTCTCACATTGAAAATCGAGGATGATGTACTCATGTTTTCATCTCGTGCAAAAGTCACTGACCAGAACTATGATGGCTTAGCATTAAAGGACTGCACCCTTATTGTTGCTGCTGGATTCACTCATTCTGTGAAGCAGTTCGAGTTGGAAGTCACTATCTATCCCGATTAACTTAAATGAACCAGTTGATAATTGTCTGAATGCTTGTACTTATTTAATTTGTGTACCTTGATTTGGCACCTACTTTATAAACTTTTGTATTCGAAGCGTAGAACAAGTTTGTGACCTTCTTCGTAACTCAAAACAGATGAAATTCTAGGTTGTGTGTATGTGTGTGGACTATGGAGCTATTTTGGCTAGGAATCTTGTTGGGAATTTTTTGGATGGAGTTAGTGTTGAATGTGTATTTTCTTCGTCACAACATATCAGTCTAAACTCTTTCTATCATGTTGAATGTGCATTTTCATGTACCTCATAGTAACTTTCCTAGTTAGTTTCTGATGTTCATTATAATATGTCATGCTTGTTCATATAAATTCACCAGGAAGAAAAATTAACAAGCAATCGTCAAACAAGCAAATTATTAGCCTTATAGTGAAATTAGGTAAAAAAGGAAGTGCTATGTAAGTTTAAAAGACGCATTTTCCTATCAAAACACAAAGAATATGTTGGAACAAAAATCTTCGAACAGAGAATGCAAGATGAGAATGGAGAAATCAAATAAAGACTAGAGGCGTAAAAATCTTCCGACAGAGAATGCAAGATGAGAATGGAGGAACCAAATAAAAATATGAGGCGCGTAATCGCTCTTTGTAAGATAAGATTCTTCTTTACCGATCTAAACTGCGTATACACAATGGAAAAATCGAAACTTGCCTTCAGGATACAATCAAGTCTCTAATGGTTGTTGGATGATGTGTGTGTAATACAACTCAAACTAAGAACACTTTTTGAAGAACTTTTGAGAGAATGATGTTATGAACAAGAACACAGTTTGATTCAAAAACCTTTTGTGTTTCAACGTGTTTCTCAATGTGACTCAATGTGTTTAGTACGTACTAGATCTCTTTGATTAATAGAAAATCAAGAAACTTGGTGTCTATCCACAAAGATGTGAGTTTTGGTGCGAATAGGTACCAAAAAAATGGACAAAAAAAACTACATAACACCCAAAGCTTACACCTATTCGTTTTAGGCACTGAGGCATCGACCCGATGCTTTAACGTCAGAAATAGTGGTGCTTTTGGTGTTGGTGCTAAGCACGCGCCAGCTCAGTGCCAAGGCACTATGGCTGACGCCAGACACATAACTCTTTTTTTTTTTAAAAAAAATCCTACATAATCAAAGATGGTGACAACAATTGATAACCTATATTCCGGATAGTAAACGACAATCAGGACCATGCACCAAAAGCAACTTTTAAATCGTTATAATAACAACCCTAATCCCACAAGAATGTATTCTCTTGGTGTAGCACATTATCTCTTCTCATCACCTAAATTTTCTTTAGGAGAAGTTGGGAGTTACCCGGCCCCCCAACACCTACAGCAGCATCTACACTGTTTTTGGTGTTGGATTTAGTTTTTTAATTATTACTCAATCAGTCATAAATGTTGATCGTTCTAGCTCACTTCCCTTGTTAAAAAATTTAAGGCCTCGGTTAAGTCCTTAGAGTTAATATTTTAATGCTTGATTCAACTTAAAACTTGCAAGGAAGTTACAAATTTTTAAATAATAAAAATATGAATTAATATAAATAATCTTCAAACAAGAGAAAGATAAATAATAAAAAAGTCATTAATGATAGGTAATTGTGTCCAAAACTCATGAGAGATAACTCCCTAGGGGGTGATGGGGAGATATTTCTCACCCGAAGGTGTAAGCTAAGAGATAACTTTCAGGCGAGTTGGGCAACCAAATAAGAATAGTTCCCAACTCCCTATGAGTTATCTCCTTGAAGATTTTTCCACCTCATACCAAACAAGACCTAAGTCATTCTCTCATTCTCAAGCACATTTTAACTATTTTTATCTCATTAATGAAGCTTTGAAAGTTGATTAATTTTTATCTACTAGTGTGCCAAGTTAGATCAATTTTCGTATATTAGTGTGCCAAGTTGGATTTCTCTCTAGCGAACAAAAAAGCAGAGGCTAGGGTTCCTTGTTCACGATAAACCCTAGCGCCACCCATCTCCCTTCCTAAAGCACAACATATCTACAACTCTCGAGCTGCCGGCGTGCCGACTTAATCTGCTCCGGTGGAAGCTATTGTCGCCGATGGCCCTCCTTTTTCTCTTTTTTTTTTTGTTTTTTTGTCTCTTTTTTAGATCTTGGGTTTGGGAGTAGTTGGAGGAGCTTCACGGTTGGAGGAGCGGGAGGCAACACAGGGAGTGGTTGGAGGGGCTTCTACTCGGCAGCGATCTATTGTCGGTGGCAGCGCTAGAGTGGGTGGAGGGGCGCAAGACTCGGCGGCGACTTATTGTCGGTGGCAGCGCCGGAGTGGCTGGAGCGCAAGGCTCAGCGGCGACCTATTGTTGGTGGCGGTGTTGGGGTGGTTGGATGGGCGCAAGGCTCAGCGACGAGTCGGAGGAGTTTCAGTGCAGCGGTGAGTCAGAGGTTTTGGTGGGTTGGGGTTTTCAGATGGGGATGGTCATTGTTTCTTCTACTTTTTGGGTCATTTTTTATGTGTGGTTGATATTTTTGGGGATACCCGACTGGTTTGTTTGGATTTTGGCTGTTTATCTTGATTGGAAGTTTGGGAAGTGGATGGGGCATCAGAGCGAACGGACTCCGTCGCTGATAAGGTTTTTTAGGGTGTGTTTAATAGCAAAGAAAATGAAAAAAAAATCTTAGAAAATTGTCTACTTTTTTTATGTAACCTTTTTCTTCACTGTTTGATAACTTTCGAGAAAAAAAAAAATCACATCCCCCTATTTTCCTCATTTATTTTCTCATCTTTTAGTGTGGAAAATTGAAAATCTCTTTATCTTTCTCACGAACTGATCATTTCTTCCACCCAAACAAACTTGGCATCTGCTACTCTTTCGCGGATACACTCTTTATTTCTCTCTTCGTCTCTCGCCACCGTCACCAACATCATCGTCGACCGCCCGACATCGACGATGATTTAGATGCGCACACGGATTGAACCATAAAAGAAAATTCTTTCTCGTGCAATCAAACAACTACGAGAAAACTTTCTTAATAAAATTCTCTCGAGAAGATTTGCTAAAAAAAAGTTTTTTCTCATTGAATATTTTTTTTTGCTATCAAACACACCTTTAGTGTTTATTGATGGGCGACAAAGGGGGTGCTGCGATTTGAGATAAGGAGCCGAAACTGTAAGCTTTTCGTTTGTTTTTCTATTCCGATATACGTTTTTCTTTTTTTTTTGTTACACATTATTCATGGAGTTTCGCCTCCTTTTAATAAAAAAAAAAGTTGGATCTCTCTCTCTCTCTCTCAAAAAAAAACATTAATAAAAGTAAAGAGTAATATAGTAATAGGGAAATTTTATAATGGAGCCCAAATATATACCCATGAATCTCTCAAAATATGTTGTGCATTGAATGTTTTGTGCATGTAACGACACGCATTATGACCCGTAGTTTGGACCTACGTAGACACTGCCGATTAGTCTAGGGCACGCCAACCAAGGTACAAATAGTTATTTTTATGTGATGGGTGATTATTTATTGTATTATTATTTAATTTGCGTCGTGACGAGAGTGTACGACGTAGAGGGGTGGACGCAACGCGAGTTAATGGGGTAGTTAGGGTTTATAAGTCCCATCGCTTTTCACATCACACCTACCCATCACATCATCCCATACCTCACTTTTCTCTCTCCTATTTTTTCTCTCATCTCCAAACAAAACCTACAATTTCCTTTTCTCTCTCCCTCTCTAATGATTCCTTCTTCCTCCACACACCACTCTCATTTTCTCTCTCACCAAGCTCTCCTTACACTCCACAGTCTCAAGAAGTCGGTCATCCATCTCGCGAAGTTCTTCCTCATGGCGGCTCTCGCGGTGACCTCCTTATACCAAGGTGAGGGGAGGTTACATTTTTGAAGAAATTTGGTGTTTTAATGATGAGATTGAGTAGGTAGAGAGTAGTGTTGTTATTGATTATTGTTGTTGTTAGTTATAAAAAATAAAAAATGGGTGGTTTCCAATTCGTTTCTCTTAACATAGAGGAATTAGAAGGGGGGAGGGGGTAGCCAGGCGGGTCGGGCCTAGCTACCCCCAGGTGGGCCGGGTCAGGTCGACCCAAGCTCGGGTGGGCCGGGTCGGGCCGACCTTGACCTGGATGGACCGGTTCAGATTGACCTGAGTCTGGTTGGATCCGGTTGGGCCGACCTGGGTTTAGGCCCAGTTCGGGCCCAACCCATTAAAAAATTTTAAAAAATTAATTTAAAGTTAAATAAAAATGAATCTTAAATAAAATAAATTAGAGAAAATATATAAAAATAGATAAAAATTATGGAAAACTCCGGAAAATTCCAGAAAAATATGAAGAATTAGAAAAAGCTAAGAAAATGAGTTTCGAGGCTTTTTAGGGCATTTGACACCTCGGTATAATTCGAAAAGTGTGACAAAACCAAACTTTTTGGGAATAGAATTTCAAATTTGTGGTCCCACACTATAAATTCACTTAATGTGAATCTAAAATAATTAAAGCGGTATAGTTGGACACCAGGGACATAGGAGACCATATTCGGGTGTCGGGTGCGCATTTCGATGAGTGAGCGGGACGTTTTGAAGGCGATTTGTAATTTGCTTGAGGTAAGTAAACCCACGAAAAAATTATTGAAAATTCATTTATAGCACTTACTTTATTTTAATTTCAATTATTCCATCGTGCTATTTATTGCTATCCACTTACTGTTCATCAACTCCCACGTGTGTATGTGTGTTATTCGACAGGGTCGGGCATGACACTGACTCACACCTCGGGGCTAGCTACCTCGTGTTGTTCGAGTAGTTGTCCATGTCGGGGTTACTCTCGAGAGATATATGGATGAGGTTCTACTGTTAATGAGTCCTCTCATTCGACTAGGGTTCCTCTCGGTTTAACTAAGACGATTCCCGGATGTCGACCAGGGTTTTCTGTCACGCTACATTCGTGTCCAGTTTTTGACTTCTCTGCGACTTATTTTCATTCGATTACCTTATTTTTTGTTCCTTATTTAAATTGCATGAATTGTAGCTATTTTATTGGATTTCGTGAATATTAGCTAATTTCTCTGGGATTTACTCATTGGGATTTGTCATTATTTTTTATGACAAATCGCAGATCCTACGACAAGCCGGGGCAAGGGGTTTTAGGCAACTACCACTGAGCTAGGAAAGCCCCATCAACTTTTTGCGTAGTGTTTGTATGTATTTATTTACTACTTTTATGGGATCTTTGGGTGAACTTATATACCTAATACATGTATCGCTTTTTGATATATATGGTATCTTATGCCGGGTTTCCACATTATAGGGTTGTTTATTAATGCAAACTTTTCATTATAATATTTGCATGCTTTAAAAACTTTCGCTTAGATATTCAACATATATTAATTTAATAAATCGCGAATAACTTAACTTAGTTAATTTAATGTAAATATTCATAAAAACATTCATACATACTAAGTTAAATGCGAATAAGATACGTACGAAGGTTTCGATCGCTGGTCATCAAGGACAAGCGTGCGGTGATGTGACATGCCTTGGTGACGTGTCGACAACGTGCGCGTGCAAGATGCCGGTTTGCCTTGAGTTTGGGGCCGTCACAAATTTGTTATCAAAGCCTAGGTTCAACCGAACCTAGGGAAAAATTTAATGAAACTCAATAAGACTTAACAAAAAGAACTTAAAAATGGAAACCCGAAGATCCTGACATAGAACTTTAGTTTGGAATCGAACGTGGGGCGGGTAGTACCAGTGCTTATACATTATATATTTTGATTTGTAATAGTATATACGTGTATACGAAGCTAATACGGACCTTCATTATTGTAGATACGATATGGACGGACAGCTGACTCCACCTACAGAGGGTGGTGGACAGGCGAGTGGCACCACACAAGTTGCGATTAATAAGAGTGTACTCGGCCGGATCGCGGCACACGGCCAAAGCAATTCGAAGCGAGATGATGGCCTTCTTCCGTGCCTGACGAGCTATCGCAATGTTTACCGTCGCATTATTACACCGAGTCACCGAGACTACGACAGATACGCCCGAGACTATAGTTATAGTCGGGACTATTACACCGACTACGACTTTAGAGACCCATACTGAGGTTACAACACCAGCGTCTACGCCTGCAGCGACACTGACACAGACCCTGCAGGAGATCACATTCGAGACCACTTGCACGTAGAGGCTAAGGCGACAAAGGAGTTTGTGAGATTTCAGCCGGGATATTTTACTAAAGGCGTAGACCCAGAGGCATCCGCGAGACGGGTTCTCGCACATGAGAAGTTACATAATCTTCTAAGGATGCACGACAGCATTCGAGCCATGATATCAGGATATATGCTTCAGGGAGAGGTCGGAGTTTGGTGGACCGCTCATATCGAGACCCACGGAAAGTCGATTACCAGAGCCAATTTTAGACAGGTCTTCTATGACTAGTACATACCAAGGGAGATACAGTTGTGTCTAAGATAAAGATTTTTATGTTTTAGACATGGTAACCGCAAAGTTTTTCAGTATATGGAGAGGTTCCACTACCAGTTACAGTTCACCAGGGATTTTGCTTATGCGGACCACGATCATGTTCGCTACTTCGGAGTTGGACTTAGAGACGAGATAGCAAGTGTAGTGTATCAGGCGATGCTCGTACACTGCAGGAGATCTATGAGAACACCTTAGCCCATGAGACATATCTTCTCTATCGCGCTGCGATGCCCATACCACAACTAGCATCATGGTCGTTCCAGCGCGACACCAGGTCTGATAGGAAAGGGAAAAGATTATAGATCACAAAGATAGACGGGGACAGATGCCCATACATGATGACCACCAAGTAGTCATGTCCCATGCGATAGTACCGTACAGCCAGCGAGATGTCAGGTGATGGTTATGCACAGCAGCAGGGACGTAGACCGACTCAAGACTAGGGAAGCAGACATCGAGGACAGTATGGTCAAGGTTAGGGCCAAAGGTCTGACAGTGGCCAGGGTCACCGGTTAAGACACAAATAGGTTACTTGTTTCAAATGCAGACAACCTGAACACATTAAGAAGGACTGTCCGAGAGTTTCAGTAGCACACATTGTAGCATTGCCAGTTTAGGCTAGGGAGGGGGTACACTCGGTAGCACAGCCATACCGTGAGGCCACCATACAGCTCGTCGAGTGTATGATTTTAATTTGTGGTCATTCTATGCATATACTTATTGATTCTGGTTCCACTGTATCATTTATTTTTGGACGTATAGCTCATGAGTTAAGGTTAGCACCGATTAAAGTTAGCATACCCCTGATTCTCAGCGCGGCAGCTGGGGAGAAGGTTTACCTTAACATGACTTGTGAGGGCATGATAGAGATCTGTGGACACCAGCTCCCTACTGACCTACGCGTCCTAGAGTTCTTAGAGTTCGATGCGCTTTTGGGCAAGGACTTGCTAGCGTCGTATCACGCCCAGGTGGACTATTTTCTTAAGACAGTGACTTTTTAAATCCCCGACATATCAGAATTCTGTTTCACCGGTGACACGAGTGTACTACCGACAACTAAGGGTAGATTGGCTACGACCCTAGAGATGGAGGTGTTTGCAGGGATAGTAGAGTCAGTCGAGACACTTGAGGTTAGACTTGAGGATGTCCCAATTATCAGTGAGTTTCCCGATGTCTTTTTGGAGGATTTACCGAGTTTGCCCCCACCCAAAGAGATGGAGTTTGTTATCGAGTTAATGTCAGACACACAAACGATAGCTGGCAAACCATATCGGATGTCACGGAAGGAGCAGGATTCGACTCAATTAGAAGACTTGGAGAATAAGGGGTTTATACACCCCAACACATCGCCATTGAGAGCACCGGTGCTATTCGTTAAGAAGAAGGATGGTAGCTTGAGGATGTGCATTGACTATAGAAAGTTGAACCAGGTGACAGTACGGAATCGTTACACTTTGCCCAGGATCGACGATTTATTTTACTAGTTAGCTAGAGCCTGTTTCTTCTGTAAGATCGACTTGAGATCAGGTTATCATCAGCTCAGGATTCGAGATTGAGACATACCCAAGACTGCATTCAACATCAGATATGGGTTATTTGAGTTTATAGTGATGTTGTTCGGACTAACGAACGCACCGGCCATGTTCATGGACTTGATGCACAGAGTATTGAAGCCGTACTTAGATAGATTCGTCGTAGTCTTCATTGATGACATATTGATCTACAACAAGACTCGCGAAAATTACGGGCAACATCTCAGGCAGATATTGATGACATTGAAAGAGCACAGATTGTATGCTAAGCTTAGTAAGTGCGAGTTTTGGTTGTCAGAGGTCAAGTTCTTGGGACACGTGATCAGTGATAGAGGTATTTCAGTTGACTCGAGTAAGATTCATGCAGTCATCGATTGGCCGACACCAGAGACAGTCACGGATATCAGGAGTTTCCTAAGGTTGACATGATACTATCGACGATTTGTGAAGGACTTCTCAAAGATCATCGCGCTGATGACTAGATTGACTAAGAAGGACATACTTTTTGATTCGTCAAGGGAGTGCGAGGACGCCTTTGCACAGTTGAAGATGAGGCTGACTACCGCACCATTACTAGTATTCTTTGGAGCCATGCAAGAGATTGACAGTTCATACTGATGCTTGTGGAACAGGGCTAGGTTACGTGATGCGATGCGGGGGATAGTTTGATTGCCCGCCTATCTGACGATTGAGGACCTATGGGAGGAATTATCCAATGCACGACTTGGAGCTTGCAGCAGTCGTATTTGCACTGAAGGTATGAAGACATTACCTATACGGTGAGAGGTTCACATTGTTTACAAATCATAAGAGTTTGAAATATTTATTTACTCAGAAAGATCTGAACATGAGGCATCAACGTTGGCTAAAGTTGTTGAAGGACTACGACTTCTCCATTGAATATCAGCCTGTGAAGGAAAATGTCATAGCAGATGCATTGAGCATGAGAGGATCGAATTCTGAGACAGTTGTCTGTCATATGATGCACGTGTATGGTTTACTTGAAGCGGTGGCAATATTAAGTTTGACAAAGGTTTCTGCTACTAGCGGACGCACAAATTTGTGGACTGATTAGGGTACCGTCTGTCACAGGGCTTACAAGATGTACTCGAGATTTAGTGAGATGACACGCAGTCCCGATCATCTAGATTGGAGCGAATTTGTGGAGCAGTGTTAGAGGCACCAATGGAGGTTATAGATTCTAGCAATGGCAGAGATACGTGATGGGATAATCTAGGAGGCTCACAAGTCCCGGTATACAGTGCATCTCAGCAGGACCAATATTTATCACGGTATGGATGGTTATTTTGGTGGCCAGGGCTGAAGGCGGACGTCGGCGCCTATATTAGGGGTTGTGAGGTTTGGCGACAGAGTTAAAGTTTGTGCATAGGAGGCACTGAAGGGTTATTGCGATCCGCCCATCCCTTAGTGGAAGTGGGAACACATTACGATGGATTTCGCATGTGGATTACCGCGGACTTCTCGGAAACACGATGCGATATGGGTGATTGTGGACAGGTTAACAAAATCAACCTATTTCCTACCGGTTTCTATGAAATATACCTACACACAGCTGAGTACATTATTCGAGAGAGAGATTTTACAGCTGCATGGAGTACCGATTTCGATTGTTTCAGACCAGGACAACCGTCTTACGTCATCATTGTAGCAGGCTATGCAGGAGCAGTTTGGTACTAGGTTACAATTTAGTATTGTATTCCTTCCCCAGACAGACGGACAATCAGAGAGATTGATACAGATACTCGAAGATATGATTAGGGCTTGTGTGTTATAGTTTGGTGGGTCTTAGGAGGAGTACTTGCCGCTCTGTGAGTTTGCCTGGAACAATAGTTGTCAGGTCAGTATTGGAATGCCACCGTTTGAGGTGTTGTACGGTAGACCGTGTAGATCACCGGCTTGTTTGTTAGAGCCCAAAGATATAGCAGCCATGAGGCCTGTGATTGTTGTGGACCATACAAAGAAGGTGAGACTGATTTGTCAACGGTTACAGGCTGCCCAACACAAACAAAAGAAATATGCAGATAAGTACCGTGATGGGCTGAGCTACGAGGTAGATGATTGGGTCTATTTGAAAGTTTCCCTGTTGAAGGGTCATCAAAGATTTGGAATCAAGGGGAAACTAGCACCAAGATTTATTAGGCCATTTCAAATTGAGAAACGAGTTGGGGAGGTCGCCTATCAGCTGAGATTGCTGAGCCAATCGGCGGGGGTTCATAATGTTTTCCATATTTCGATGTTGCGACTAGCCAGATCAGGACTGAGACTGATGGTTGATATAACTAGGATTGAGGTTCGACCAGATGTGACGTACGAGGAACACCCATTGAGATAGTGGATCGCAGGGTACAGGCTCTCAGGAGGAAGAAAATACCATTAGTACTCGTTCGGTGGCAGTATCATAAGAACGAATGACTTACTTGGGAGCGAGAGTCTACCATGCAGGAGAAATACCCCCAGTTGTTTCAAAGTAAACTTTTTACTTAAGTTTGAATTTCGAGACGGGACTCCTTTTAGTTGGGAAGATTGTAACGGCCTGCATTATTTAATCTTAATTAAATTATTAATTAAAGATTATGACCCATAGCTCGGACCCACGTGGACACTACTGAAAAGTCTAGGGCACGCCAACCAAGGTATAAATAGTTATTTTTGTGTGATGCGTGATTATTTGTTGTATTATTATTTAATTCGCGTCGCACTAGTTAAAAAAATTTAATTTGGTCGCGTTGTGCTCTTGTAGTGACGAGAATGTACTATGTTGCGGGGTGGGCGCAACGCGGGTGTATGGGGTAGTTAGGGTTTACAAGTCACTTCACTTTTCACATCACACCTACCCATCACATCATCCTATACCTCACTTTTCTCTCTCATCTCCAAACAAAACCCATAATTTCCCTCTCTCTCCCCCTCTCCAACAATTCATTATTCCTCCTCACACCACTCTCATTTTCTTCCTCACCAATCTCTTCTCACACTCCACGGTCTCAAGAAGTCGGTCATCCATCTCGCGAAGTTTTTCCTCTTGGCGACTATCGCGGTAATCTCCCTAGATCAATGTGAGGTGTGATTACATTTTTTGAAGAAATTTGGAGTTTTAATGGTGAGGTTGAGATGGTAGAAAGTAGTGTTATTGTTGATTATTGTTGTTTTTTGAAAGAAGGTTTTCATTCAAATGCTCGCTATTACATCAATTTAACAGTGATAAAATCTCAATAGGAGCAACATTCCACACGACAGGTTCTACATGACTTTGCGAGAGCCTTGCTAGTTTATGAGCAACCTCATTCGCTTGTCGACCAACATGTTTAATGAGACCATTGACCATGTGCATTAAGTATTTTCCTACAATCCTCCATCGGTTGGCCCGATTCGATTCCTCATTGTTGTTTAAGGAGTTTATTTTTGGACCACTACCTTCGCGTCGAGTTCGAAGATGACCTTAGTTGGCGTTCTTTGGTGTACCCAAGAAAGAGCTTCTCTCGAACGCTATTGCCTCGCCTTAAGTTGGACTACACATTCCCACCATTGATTTCGACATACCCGTGATGAAGGCTCCCCGAGAGTCACGCGAGGCACTCTCCCATGCCAATTTCGTGGTCATTGGAGAAGGCCGCTTTGCATCAACGTTGCATTTCATTGTCCCTATTTGGAGGCGGTGCCCAGCTCGCTCCTCTTGATGCCCATTCTTTGAGTTTGGCCTTTGCTCATGTGGTGTCCCTGGCAATCTTCCAACACTCCACCAATCTAATCCGTCCTCCACGACCTTCCCGGATTGGCACATCTCTCTTCTTCCATACTTCGTTGTTCCTAAATTTCCACAGCGCCCACAAGATTATGCATATGCGGTGGACAACACGCTTGTCTCGCCTCGTTAGCATGTTAATGAACCATTCCTTCATTGTTGGGGACTCATCTAAATTTCGGTTGGTAATTAAGGGAGACCACCATCCTCTGGTTGCACAACAACTTTGAAACAGGTGATCGGCCGATTCAATCTCCCGATTACAACAAGAACATAACCCATCAATTTGGAGTCCTCGATCCATAAGTCTGGACTTCGTGGGAAGACACCCTCTCATTAATCTCCAAATGAAATGTTTAACCTTTGACGGTAGTGCCAGATTCCATAACTGAGCCCATTCACCATCCACGCGATGTGTGTGTATGTTTGTGAAATTATCCAAGGCCACCCTATACCCTGATTTCACATGGTAGTCGCTATCCGCCGAGAAGTGCCATATTAATCTATCATTCCCACCCCTGCTAAGTGCAATAGATTGAATCAATTTTGCATCTCTGTCATTGAACATACCATTGATTAATTCCGAATCCCACTCCCGTCGATTTGGAATCATCAATTCTTCCACCAATACGTCACCTAAGCTGGTATCTTGGTGTGTATGAACAAAGAAATCTTGATCATCTTTTAACCAGGGATCCCCCCATACCCTGACCCCACTGCCACTACCGATCCTCCAGCGACAACCTCGTTCAAGTATAGTTCTAGATGTCATGATACCTCTCCAAATGTAGCTCGGATTATGACCCAGTTTCGTTGTCATGAAGGACTCCCTAGGGAAGTACTTAGCTTTAAATATTCGAGCAATCAACGAGTGGGGATTTGTGATCAAACGCCATCCCTGCTTGGCTATCATAGCGAGGTTGTAACTGCGTAATTCTTTGAAGCCTAAACCACCATGCTCCTTCCTTGTGCACATTCTCTCCCAAGATGTCCAATGCGGACCCCTCTTTGCACCTTTGTCAAACCCACCGAAAGAATTCATCATTTTTGGAGGGACTCACATATTGAAAGTGGAATGAGAAAAGTACTCATACAATATGTTGGAATTGCTTGGTCGATCGACTTGAGTAATATCTCCTTACCCGCCTTCGAGAATGCTCGGTGGTTCCAAGAAAACAATCTCTTCCAAAGTCTATCTTTCAAGAACGTAAAAATATCACATTTACGCGGTCCTATGAATGATGGTAAGCCAAGATAGCTACTATTTTCCATGTCAGTATACACCCCCGTGACATTACGAATATGTGCTTCCAGTTCTTCCGAGACATTTGGCGAGAAGAACTGTGACGGCCCCAACTACAAATAAGGGCACCGCCCGACCTAATCCCTTAATTAAGCCCTAATCTCCCCTATAGGACCTAACAAGGAATTAGTCAGCCTTATTTAAACACCTACACACTTACCATTTATGATACCACCTACAGTTAACTTACTTGTTCTAGTGACTAACCTATGGTTGTCTATGAATCAGAGTTACTTAAATTTTTTTCTAACAAATTATTCAGCGGAAGTCTTATTTAGTTACTAGTGGAAATGAAATCCTAAGGCCTAACCTATTGTGGAAAAACCAGGAAATAAATAGCACATGCATATATAAACAAAAATGGTGATATATATAACATGTGACAAATCAAAAGTTCATATCACTCGACCCAACCGTAATCATATCATGTACATAAAAACATAATACAAAAGAATACAAAACGTACAAAAGTATGTCGTATGAGCCTCTCTAGGCTCGAGAGGTAGTCACCAATCTTCTCTTTGCTCAGTCGCTACTCGGTTGATTTGCACCACCGTCACAAACTAGACGGTGAGTACATGAATTTATTTAAGTAATACTGAGAGACATCGATCAACATTCCCAAATCGGCAACAAGTATCAAATTGCATAATTTAAATAATAAACATCGTGCAAAGAGATACTTGAGTTAATCAAATATGAAAGCGACTCGAGGTTAAGTAGTAATGGATTAGGGTGCACATCGTACGCGATCTTCATCACATCAGCCTGTCCACTACAATTTGAGCTCTGCTCTATAGCATTTCAATACAAGTTCGAGCTCTATATCATAATGTCAAAAGGTCGTACTTGCAATTACGCCTTTTCTATTCTAAGTGAATTAGTCGTCATCGGAATGTATACTTGCTAACATACCCGAGTTTTGAAACTCGTCATGTTCACCCAAGTTATTCTTGCGCCAACAAACCCCGAGGTCCGGTTACCCCATTCGAGGCACGTTACCCCGTGTGTCATGCAAGGTAGTGGAGAAATTCTCTAACATCCCGACAAGTCTAGTGACCCTCGTATGAAAGCTGAATTTCTATCATCGAATGACCCTAACCACAAGAACCACTTTCATATTCAAAAATGACAGCATTGGAGTCCAAGATATGTAATAGCATACTAATGCACAAAGGATTTGAGTCAAAATAAACAAACTATCCTAATAACATGCTATATCACTGACTTCCGTACACAACAATCAATATGACAAAGTATAGGAATTAGAATCAATGATATACAAAACAAAGTATGCTATGAATATCATAAAATGAGCAACTGAACAAGTCATAGCATATGGATTTCAAAAGCAATTCAGTTTGAATAGCGAGAATAAATAAATAAATGGAATGAAATGTAAATAAATGTCTCAAATCGGTTTACTTACATACACACAACAATTCTTAAGCTATCCGGCTTCCGTCGCGTCGATGTACGCACCCAAACCCCGTAATAGCTCCTCTAGGATCCTAACAGTTGAAAATGTATCAATTTAAATTCTAATTTAATGATTTAACATCCCTAAATTGGTCGACATCGGTCAAAATTAAATTCAAGACTAATTTACCGATTTCACATTTTTCGAGGTAAAACCCCGATATAACGCCTCGACCGACTCCCGAATTCTTCACTTTTTATAGGAATATTGAAGTTTTATTGATTTGGGTCACAAATATATTTTTTTCCTATTTTCTAGAATTTTCCTGAATTTTTTTCATATTTTTATATATTTTCAAAAATTTATTATATATTAAAAACAGTTTAATTAATTAAATAATTAAATATATATAATTAAATATATATTATATATATTGGGGTGGATCCGGGTCAACCCGACCCGGTCCTCCACGGGTCTGGGTCGGTCCGACCAGACCCACATGGGTTCGGGTCGACCCGACCCGATCCCATCTTCATCTTCTTCGCAGAGACGAGCGGCGACTCTGTTTTCGCCATTTTATTTTTTTTTCGTGAGGCTTTGGGGTTGGCTCCCAACCCCAACCCCAATGGGTTTTGATGGCAAGGGAGATCCCTTTGCCATTTCCCCCGTTCCTCTCTCGGTCGGCCATGGAGGTCGATCCTCCATGGCCACGACACCGACACCACAACAACAACAGCCGACACACAATAGCCAAACCAAAAAACGAGATCAACGACTCACCTTACTTCGAGCTTGGTTGATCTCTCTCTTTCTCCCGGTTTCTCTCCTTCTTCCCGATCCTCTCTGCGCGTTGTGTGTGTGCGATTTTTTTTTTTTTGTTTCAACGAATGGATAAGATGGGGGTTAAGTATTTGATGTCCTCGAGATTCGTGCAACACGAATCTCGAGGCAAAACCAAAAAATATCTACTTTGTCCCCACCGCCTTACTGTTTGGCCATATTTTAATATATTATATATTTTTTCTTCGAGTCCCGCGAAATGCGTATCTCGAGGCGAATCCAACGTCTATGATTTTATTTTGCAAACTATAGGCCATTGCATATTGATTTAATGTGACCACATTACCACTACTATAGCCACTTATTAAACAAACCATTAAATTACTTTTAATGTAAATTAATTAATCTTACCCCCGAGCCGCTTTCTTGCCTCGGGCCCACGTCAAGCACGCAACACGAGGCGCGTCCCCCATTCGTCTCGGTATCTCGCATACCCGTAAATGACATAGTAGTCTACACATATACAATACACTAGGCAAACAACACAACAAATATAACATTTACCTCGGCCACCGTGCCTCGGTAGTGACACGTATCGCACTGCGGGTCCCACGTCACGGGTCATTGTGTCCTAATTAACGAATTAAACGTGTATTAATTATTGGGCCATGACAATACTTCACAACTAATAGGAAGTTCGTCCTCGAACTTAAACTAAACGAATTTAAAAAATGTACCTGACTCGAAGAGGTACGGAAATCTTTCGCGCATATAGTATTCCCGTTCCCAAGTGAGTTCTGAATCTCCATGAAACTGCCACTTGACCAACACCTTCGGGATAGACTTGTTTCTTAAGCTGTTGTACCATTTCGGTCAATAATCTGAACTGGTTGCTCTTCATATGAGATATCCTCACTCAAATCAATCTGACTCAAATCAACTGTCGGTCTCTCGCCTGCCTTCGACTTAGCTAGTCGAAGCATCGATATATGAAACACCGGATGAATTCCCGACATCTGTGGAGGTAACTCTAACTCATAAGCAACCTTTCCAACCCGTTTCTTGATCTTGAAAGGCCCGATGAATCTCGGTGCTAATTTGCCTTTCAAACCAAATCGATAATGACCCTTACGAGGAGAAACCTTTAGATAAACTAAAGCTCCCTCATCGTACGTGAGATCGCTGCGATACATGTCTGCATACTTCTTTTGCCTCTCATGGGCTCCCTTAAGCTTCTGGCGAATCTGTCTTACCTTTTCTGTGTGATCGACAACAATTTCGAGCCCTAACAAATTTCGATCTCGGCTCACCCAACAAGATGGTAAAGCGACACGATCCGCCATATAACGCCTCAAATGGCGCCATTTCAATGCTCGCTCGATAGCGTTGTTGTATGCAAATTCACACAACGGTAAATACTCTACCCACGATCCGCCAAACTCAAGTACACATGCCATGAGCATATCTTCGAGAGTTTGTATCAACCTCTCGATCGTCCATCGATCCCGAGGGTGAAAGGCTATGCTAAAGCGTAAGCGTGTACCATATTGCTCCGCATACTCCGCCACATCCTGGACGTATACATAGCATCTCTATCCGACGTAATAGTCAAAGGTACTCCATGCGCACTCGATAATCTCTCTCGAACAATACACTGGTGGTTAAATGTGTAATGAGTGCAACCGGTATGAAATGGGCGATTTCGTCAACTGTCTACAATCACCTGAGATGGAGTCATGTCTATGAACGAGCTTCTCGGCAGTCCTCGAACAAAATCCATAGCTATGTCTTCCCACTTTCATTGTGGAATGGGAAGTGGATGTAGTAATCCTCCAGTCTACGATGCTCGCCTTCACCTCTTGGCGAGATCCCACGATTCGATATACTCGATATGTCCGCTTTCATCCCAGGCCACCAAAAATGTCTTTTCATATCATGATACATTTTGGTCCTTCCTGGATGAACGAGTGAATCGGGAACGATGTGAATCTGAAGAATCTCATCTCTCGTTACGCACCGCGGTATTCACAATCGCCTCGAAATCGAGACACCGATATGTTGTCTCGCCCGTCAGTACATTCGAAACTCGCGCTAACTCATCGAATCTCGGATACGTATGTCGCTTTTTGATCCTCTAACACTCTCTCGAGTCGACACGTGTCGAAGTCTCATCTCGAGCACAAATCGTACCTCCGTGTCATTATCAATATCCGACTCGACTCGGCCTCGCGCCGCCTCGAGTAAACCATACTCGTGCGTCATATGACATCGAATAGTCTCAAAGCATCTCCAATCGGAATTCTACTCGGTGCATCATCAAGCAACGACATTTGCTTTTCCTGGATGATATTCCGAGAGAAAAGTCATAGTCTTTCAAAAACTCTAACCATCTCATTTGTCTCATGTTCAGCTCTTTCGTGTGAAGAGATATTTCAAACTCTTATGGTCAGTATAGAGTGTGAACTTCTCTCCATACAGATAATGTCTCCATATCTTCAGAGCAAACACTACCGCTGCCAACTCTAAGTCATGAGTTGGGTAGTTCTTTTCATGTATCTTCAAGTGTCTTGATGCATATGCCACTGTACCCCTTCTCTTGCATCAATACACAACCTAAACCCATACGAGAAGCATCTGTGTACACCATGAAACCTTTTCCAGCCTCTGGCAATATCAACACTGGTGCGGTAGTCAACAATTTCTTCAGTTGAGCAAATGCTTCCTCGCATTCATCCGACCAATGAAACTTCACGTCTTTCTGGGTCAACTTGGTCATTGATGAAGCGATCTTCGAAAAATCCTTCACGAACCTTCGGTAATAGCCTGCTAACCCCAGAAAACTCCGAATCTCAGTTACCGACGTCGGCGCTGGCCAATCCAAAATCGCTTGAATCTTTTCTGGATCTACAGCAATACCTGCTGCTCCAACTACATGACCTAAAAATTTAACCTCGAGACAACCAAAATTCACACTTACTTGAATTTGGCATATAGTCCGTGCTCCCTCAAAGTCTGCAACGTCTCCCGAGGTGCTTGCTCGCTCATGATCTTTCGAGTCGTCGAGTACACCAATATATCATCGATAAATACGATCACAAAGTGGTCAAGATAAGGTCTCATTACTCGATGCATCAAATCCATAAACATGGCGGGAGCATTAGTCAAACCAAACGACATGACCGTGAACCGATAGTATCCATACCTCGTACTAAACGATGTTACGTATCTATCATCCTCCCCGATCCTCAATTGATGATACCCGATCGTAGATCTATCTTGGAGAAAAAGCTGCGTTCCTCTCGGTGATCGAATAAGTCGTCAATACGCGGTAATGGATACTTGTTCTTGATTGTGACCTTATTCAATTTCTCGTAATCAATACACAGTCTCAAGGTACCGTCCTTCTTCTTCACAAACAGACCTAGGTGCTCCCCATGGTGATATCGAAGGTGTAATGAATCCTTCTCGCTCAATTCTTCTTAAATTGTTTCCTTAATTCTTCCAACTCTCGTGGAGCCATGCGGTATGGTGGTATAGATATCGATTTCGTCCCCTGGAACCAACTCAATAATGAAATCAATCTCCCTCGGTGGTGGTAATCCAGGTAAGTCTTTCGGAAACACGTCCGGAAACTCGCACACAACCGGAATCTCTGCAAGTTTTGGTTCATGACTCTCTGCAATGGTATATACATATACTAAAGTCTCCATCTCCCCACTAGTCGCAAGCCGACCTCGAGTGCTAACGGCTCTCGGTGTACTACCACTATACACGAACACTGGACGCCCTGGAATCTCAAATCTCACTGTTTTCGCAAAACAGTCGATATGAGCATGATATAATGCTAGCCAATCCATCCCTAACAACGCATCGAATTCCAGAAATTCTAGCACCCTGAAATCTGCAGGTAACTCGACCCCGTCGATCTCTCGAGCATTTCTCCACCATAGAATTAGGGTAAACTCTATCTCCATGCCGTACTCAAAATCAAATGGACTCGACACTAAGCGGTTTCAACCCTAACATGCGACTATGCGACCGAAATGAAAGAAAGCGTAGAACCCGAATCAAATAAAACATAAGCTCGATAACCGCAAATAGAAACCATACCCTCAATAAGTTTCCGTGTAGCGTCTGTGTCAGGCTGTGCAATCGTATGGACGACCTCTCGACGCTGTGGTGGAATCGATGTCGCCGGGTTGTGGATAATATCGACCGATGTGTCCCTCCCGACCACATCGATAACAAGTGACTGCTCTCGACTGAACATGTGTCCGATCCTGGGCCTGTGCAGATGCATGTCTCTGCCCTGGTCTGGAACTGTCTCGTCCTCGTCCTCTACCTCTACCTCTGCCTCTACCACCATGCTGCTAACGTGAGGCTGGTGGTGCTGGTAAAGCTAGTAAAGTAGACGTAGTAGGAGCTGGCAATGCAGGTCTGACTGGTGGTGGTACGGGAGGTCTACCCACAATCGTCTGCAAAGGTGTAGGAGGTGCTACATAAGGCACAATCGCCCCTTGAACACCCCTATCCCATCTCCTCGGTCCTTTGCCATTCTGTCTCCTCCGCTCATACTCTGCTACCTGATCAGGTGTCAGCGCGGGTACTAAGGGTGTCCCGTCAGCCACTCAGCTCATATAATAAGTCTCGTGATCAAGTGCACGCTCGAAAATATACCAGTTTCAGTCTGATGAAATCTTTCACCAGCTGAACTATCACCGTCGAACTAGCTGATGGGGGTGTGGACGATGGTGTAGACAGTCTATACTGCTGGAGCTGCTATCATTGGTGTTGCAGGTACGACCGGCACAATGGTCGATCGTAGTCGTGAGTATGACTCGATGTCCGAGCCGGGGTCGTGTCTTGGTGGAGCAAATCGTGAAGTCATTAATGCAATGAAATCCGTCAACTGCTGACCCTGAGCAGCTACTCGATCGACGACCTACGAAAATCCTCCATTGATGTATCGAAAGCTGGCTACCGCTCGCATCGGCATCATTTCTATCGCGTGAATCCGCCATCTCCGACGGCAAATTGATAACGAACGCGAATCAGCTACTACGTGGATAACGCATATATACACATAACAAAATTAACATGTATATAATAAATATATCAAATCCCCAAATCACTTCCCAACTAATAATTTCTAGGCGACGAACATCTGGTTTTCCACATCTAACTAAAGTTTTCTAACTGCTACAATTTTTTTTTTTACATCTTTTAGTTGTTTCTAGCTGAACAATGTAGGCCGTTCACTACATATTGTAGCTGTGGTATCATATTGTAGAAACTCCATATTCTACAATCTTAAAGTCATGTTTTCTCAAATCCATGACGTTAATACTAACTGTATTGGTCTTTATAAACATGGCTATATAAGTACGCCAAGCTTTATAAACCTTGTCTCTGATACCAACTGTGACGGCCCCAACTACAAATAAGGGCACCGCCTGGCCTAATCCCTTAATTAAGCCCTAATCTCCCCTATAAGACCTAACAAGGAATTAGTCAGCCTTATTTAAACACCTACACACTTACCATTTATGATACCACCTACAGTTAACTTACTTACTTCCTAGTGACTAACCTATGGTTGTCTATGAATCAGAGTTACTTAAATTTTTTTTTTCTAACAAATTATTCAGCGGAAGTCTTATTTAGTTACTAGTGGAAATGAAATCCTAAGGCCTAACCTATTGTGGAAAAACCAGGAAATAAATAGCACATGCATATATAAACAAAAATGGTGATATATATAACATGTGACAAATCAAAAGTTCCTATATCACTCGTAATCATATCATGTACATAAAAACGTAATACAAAAGAATACAAAACGTACAAAAGTATGTCGTAGCAGGCCTCTACCGGCTCAGAGGTAGTCACCAATCTTCTCTTTGCCTGGTCTGCTACTCGGCTGATCTGCACCCACCGTCACAAACTAGACGGTGAGTACATGAATTTATTTAAGTAATACTGAGAGACATCGATCAACATTCCCAAATCGGCAACAAGTATCAAATTGCATAATTTAAATAATAAACATCGTGCAAAGAGATACTTGAGTTAATCAAATATGAAACTGACTCAAGGTTAAGTAGTAATGGATTAGGGTCTGTCGGCCGCGATCTTCATCACATCAAGCCTGTCCACTACAATTTGAGCTCTGCTCTATAGCATTTCAATACAAGTTCGAGCTCTATATCATAATGTCAAAAGGTCGTACTTGCAATTACGCATTTTCTATTCCAAGTGAATTAGTCGTCACCGGAATGTATACTTGCTAACATACCCGAGTTTTGAAACTCGTCAAGTTCACCCAAGTTATTCTTGCGCCAACAAACCCCGAGGTCCGGTTACCCCGTTCGAGGCACGTTACCCGTATGTCATGCAAGGTAGTGGAGAAATTCCCTAACATCCCGACAAGTCCACAAGAACCACTTTCATATTCAAAAATGACAGCATTGGAGTCCAAGATATGTAATAGCATACTAATGCACAAAGGATTTGAGTCAAAATAAACAAACTATCCTAATAGCATGCTATATCACTGACTTCCGTACACAACAACCAACATGGCAAAGTATAGGAATTAGAATCAATGATATACAAAACAAAGTATGCTATGAATATCATAAAATGAGCAACTGAACAAGTCATAGCATATGGATTTCAAAAGCAATTCAGTTTGAATAACTGAGAATAAATAAATAAATGGAATGAAATGTAAATAAATGTCTCAAATCAGTTTACTTACATACACACAACAATTCCTAAGCTATCCGGCTTCCGTCGCGTCGATGTACGCACCCAAACCCCGTAATAGCTCCTCAAGGATCCTAACAGTTGAAAATGTATCAATTTAAATTCTAAGTTAATGATTTAACATCCCTAAATCGGTCGACATCGGTCAAAATTAAATTCAAGACTAATTTACCGATTTCACGTTTTTCGAGGTAAAACCCCGATATAACGCCTCGATCGACTCCCGAATTCTTCACTTTTTATAGGAATATTGAAGTTTTATTGATTTGGGTCACAAATATATTTTTTTCCTATTTTCTGGAATTTTCCTGAATTTTTTTCATATTTTTATCTATTTCATAAATTTATTATATATTAAAAACAGTTTAATTAATTAAATAATTAAATATATATAATTAAATATATATTATATATATTGGGGTGGATCCGAGTCAACCCGACCCGGTCCGTCGGACCGGTCGGTCTGACTCGACTGTCCTCCACGGTCCGGGTCGATCCGACCCGACCCACATGGGTTCGGGTCGACCCGACCCGATCCCTTCTTCATCTTCTTCGCAGAGACGAGAGAGCGGCTGCTCTGTTTTTTTTTTTTTTTTTTTTTTTTTTCGTGAGGCGTTGGGGTTGGCTCCCAACCCCAACCCCAATGGGTTTTGATGGCAAGGAGATCCCTTTGCCATTTCCCCGTTCTCTCTCGGTCGGCCATGGAGGTCGATCCTCCATGGCCACGACACCGACACCACAACAACAACAGCCGACACACAATAGCCAAACCAAAAAACGAGATCAACGACTCACCTTACTTCGAGCTTGGTTGATCTCTCTCTTTCTCCCGGTTTCTCTCCTTCTTCCCGATCCTCTCTGCGCGTTGTGTGTGTGTGCGATTTTTTTTTTTTGTTTCAACGAATGGATAAGATGGGGGTTAAGTATTTGATGTCCTCGAGATTCGTGCAACACGAATCTCGAGGCGAAACCAAAAAATATCTACTTTGTCCCCACCGCCTTACTGTTTGGCCATATTTTAATATATTATTTTTTTTTTTTTTTTTTTTTTTTCTTCGAGTCCCGCGAAATGCGTATCTCGAGGCGAATCCAACGGCTATGATTTTATTTTGCAAACTATAGGCCATTGCATATTGATTTAATGTGACCACATTACCACTACTATAGCCACTTATTAAACAAACCATTAAATTACTTTTAATGTAAATTAATTAATCTTACCCCACGAAATTTGCCTCGGGCCCGCGTCGACACGCAACACGAGGCGCGTCCCCGCTCGTCTCGGTATCGCATACCCGTAAATGACATAGTAGTCTACACATATACAATACACTAGGCAAACAACACAACAAATATAACATTTACCTCGCCACCGTGCCTCTAAGTAGTGACACGTATCGCATCTGCTGCGGTCCCACGTCACGGGTCATTGTGTCCTAATTAACGAATTAAACGTGTATTAATTATTGGGCCGTGACAAGAACATAGCTGACTTTGACAAATTTATGGCTTGCCCCGAGGCTCTCTCATACTTGTTAAGCAAGCTCTTCATACATTGTGCTTCCTCAAGTGATGCCCTGAAGAAGAACAAACTATCATCAGCAAAGAGCAAGTGGCTAATTGGAGGGGCCCCTCGAATAACCTTACAGCCATGTAGCATGCCTGCATTCTCTGCCTCCGATAGTAGCGCAGTAAGACCTTCAGCACACAAAATAAATAGATAAGGAGAAAGAGGACAACCCTGTCTCAGTCCACGTTGTGGATGAATGGGACCAACAAGCTCGCCATTGAAATTAACCCAAGATGATACAGAAGATATCAGGTACACCACCAGTTGCACCCAACGATCATCAAAGCCCAATTTAAGTAGGATGCCCTTCAAGAAAGACCAATCCACTCGGTCGTATGCCTTGCTGATGTCGACCTTTAGAGCAACATTTCCAAACTTTCCTTTGCTATTACACTTCATTGCATGAAGTGATTCAAACGCCACCATTACATTGTCGACAATTAGTCGTCCTGGGACAAATGCAGACTGCGTCTCAGAGATGAGTTGATGGAGATGGGGTTTTAATCTATTCGTGACAACCTTCGCCATTACTTTGTATAACACATTACATAATGAAATCGGTCGGAAGTCTTTCATGCTCTGTGGTTTCTCCATCTTCGGGATCAGTGCTATAGTGGTATCATTGAGACCCTGCGGGAATTGTAGTGACTCCATCCAACCTGCACATTGAGCAAAAATCTCATTCCCTGTTAGTCCCCAAAATTTTTGGTAAAACACTGGATTAAAACCATCCGGTCCCGGCGCTTTATCAGGATGCATTTGCGACAGAGCATTGGTAAATTCATCCTTAGTGTAAGGAAGCGCTAGTTGGCTTCGCATCTCCGATGTCACTTTACTTTGAACAATCTCCAGCACATCACTCGAATCAGTATTTGACCTCTGGAATAGATTTTGGAAGTATTCAAGAGCCACCCGCTTCATTTCTTCCTTATGCACCACCTTCGTACCATTTTCCGTCAGCAAAGAATTAATTGAGTTCACCTTCCTTCGATGGGAAGCCGTAGCGTGAAAGAACTTTGTGTTACTATCACCTTCTTGAAGCCATAAAGCTTTGGATCTTTATCTCCAGTAAATTTCTTCTTTCTCTAAGATCAGACTCAATCTATTCTTCTCCTCCAACAACTCATGCGAATTCCCATTATTGTGATCACTCTGCAAAACCGCTATCCTCTGTTTACTGGTTCGAATTTCCTGTTTGAAATTCTTTGTCACCTGTCGTCCCCATTTGTCTAGCTGGCCAGCGCAATTTTTCAACCTCTGCAACACAGATGTGGCATTCCCTGACTCCCAAGCTTCTTGGACAATGCTTTGTAAACCTTCATCTTTAAGCCAAGCATTTTCGAATCGAAATCGATGACGTCTCGGAGCAATTTCATATAGGCGACATTGGAGTACAATTGGGTTATGATCCGAGATGGGGGCTTGTAGATTAACCACTTGACCATTCGGAAAGACTCTGAACCATAACTCATTTGCTAGAGCCCTGTCCAATTTTTCTTCAACAAAGTGCGGTGATCCTCTTCCACGTTCCCAAGTGAACATATTGCCGTTCATAGGTATATCCGCCAATCCGCATTCGATCACTGTGTTTCGGAATCCCTCGTAGCACCAGTTGGGATATGCAGACCCGCCACGCTTGTCCGAGGGTGAGAGAAAATCATTAAAATCTCCAATTATGCACCATGGATAAGCATGTTGACGGGAGAGAGCTCGTATGAGATTCCAAGACTGTTTTCGTTGGCCACTCCCTGGGAAGCCATAAAAACCAGTTAATCTCCATTCTTGTACATTTGGGGATGTCACCAAAAGATCTATGTGATTGTTTGAGAAGCCCAAAAGAGAGCAAGAATCTTTCATTCGCCATAAAGCAAAGCAACTCCTCCACTCTCCCCACTCGGTCCACAACAAAACATCCATCATACTTTAAAGCATTCTTTATTTCAATAATTTTTGCCTCATAGGCTAAAGTCTCATAAAAGAAAATAACATCTGGCTTATTTGCATTAACTAAATCTCTAATTACTAATAGAGACCGGGGGTTGCCAAGTCCCCGACAATTCCAACTAAGGCAATTCATGTCTCCCGGTCAGGATCCGATACGGAACCCGCCGATATGCTTAGGCTTCCCTCAAGAGAGTGCTTCTCCAGGGGGGTGTCCACCTCCACAATCATACTCGAATCGAGCATTGTAGAAACTGGAGTGGGACTATTAGTTGGGCTTTTCCCCAGGCCCACTTTCCTTTTCTTCCTGTCTTCAGCCAGCACCAGGCCCACCTCCTCATCGTTTGCACTAGCTTCCCCCACTTTTTGAAATTCAAGAGTGCCAACTGTCTTGGAGCTAAACATGGTATATGTTCCATTTCTATCCATAACCATCGCCTGAGAATCAGTGATAGGATCCCCAGAATCCGGACTTGCCTTCCTCGTCCAGCGATCGTCATTCACACCATGTCGCAGCCACCGTTCGCCGCTCCGGTCCTGCTTCTTTGACGGCGCCCTCAGCCAGGGACCCCATTTCCTTGGCATGTCCGCTGAGTAGTCATCCTGGAATAGTTTCGGACAAAAGCTATCGTTGTGCCCAAGGATACCACACAAGAAACAAAACGTTGGCAATCGTTCATACTTGAACTTGACGGTACCGCATACCCCCTCCGCAATTGTGATCTTCTTTGCCCGTTTCAGAGGCGTCGTCACTGGCATAGACACCTTGATTCTCATGTAGTTTCTCCATACACCCGAGTTGTTCTCAAAATCATACTCCAAGAACGAACCAATGAAGTTCCCAATCTGTTTGCCCACTTCCTCATACAAGAATCCATGGGGTAGATCATAGACTTGGACCCAAATCATGACTTCATCAAGGCTTACGAGTCTTGGTATCTCACCATCATTCAACTGCTTGAGGATCAAAACGAACCCATTAAAAGTCCATGGTCCTCCATTAAGTGCTCTTTCCAAATCTACTTTGTGGTAGAATTGAAAAATATAGCGATTCGGGGGGCATTCCGTTACCGAGAAACCCTTCGTCGGTTGCCAGATGGTTGTGATTCTGTTCCTCGTCACATTGAAAGTGGGATCATTCGCAGTCAGAAAGCGACCCACCAAGCATAGATTGGGCTTCTTCTTACCAGAGGAGTCATGTATTGGAGCCAATGGCAACACCACACTTTCATCATCCGAGAGCTCTAAATCTTCAAACTGGTCTTCCATGCTGCAGGAGATGGAAGCAATAACTCAAACTCTCACAAGGAGAGTACAAACCCAACTCTCACAGGGAGAGAGATTCAGCGCAGCATAACTCTATCCCAAATGCATCTTCTTATCAATTTAGTTTGTGCTGGTTTTGTTGATTATTGTTGTTGTTGGTCATAAAATAAAAAATAAAAATGGGCGGTTTCCAATTCGTCTATGTTAACAGAGACGAATTGGTAGGGGAGGGGGTAGCTAGGCCCCAGGTGGGCCAGGTCAGACCGACCTGAATCCGTTTGGATCGGGTCGAGCCAACCCAAGTCTAGGCGGTTGGGTCGAATCGGGCCCGGTATGGGCCCGACCCATTATAAAATTTTAAAAATTAATTTAAAATTAAATAAAAATAATTTTTAAATAAAAGGAATCACATAAAATATATAAAATAGATAAAAATTACAAAAAATTACAAAAATTCTAGAAAATTCTAGAAAAATATGAAAAATTAGAAAAAGCTAAGAAAATGAGTTCCAAGGCTTTTTAGGGCGTTTGACACCTCGGTATAACTCGAAAAATGTGTCAAAACCAAACTTTTTGTGAATAAAATTGTGGTCCCACACTATAATTTCACTTAATGTGAATCTAAAATAATTAAAGTGGTATAATTGGACACCAGTGACTTAGGAGACCATAGTCGGGTATTGGGTGCGCATCTCGAGGCATGAGCGGGACGTTTTGAAAGTGATTTGCAATTTGATTGAGGTAAGTGAACCCACGAGAAAATTAGTTAAAATTCATTTATAGCACTTGCTTTATTTTAATTTCAATTATTCCATCGTGCTATTTATTGTTATCCACTTACTATTCATCCACTCCCACGTGTGTATGTGTGTTTGTCGACGGGGTCGGGCATGGCACAGACTCACACCCCGAGGCTAGCTACCCCGCCTTGTTCGAGTAGTTGCCCATGTCGAGGCTACGCGGTGACTATTTCCCGCAATACTCGTTAGGTTGAGAGATGTTTGATGAAGACTTAAGTCTTCGTCATGGGTTCCTCTCGAGAGATGTTTGGACGGGGTTCTACTGTTCATGGGTTCCTCTCATTCGACCGTGAGATGTTTGGCGAGGTGATCGTCAAGGGTTCCTCCCAGTTTTGCTAAGTCGATTCCCATATGTTGACAAGGGTTTTCTGTCACGCTACACTTGTGTCCAGTTTTCAACCTCTCTGCGACTTATTTTCATGCGATTATCTTATTTTATGTTCCTTATTTAAATTGCATAA
The DNA here is from genome assembly GCA_039657325.1 of Stephania cephalantha. Taxonomy (NCBI): domain Eukaryota; kingdom Viridiplantae; phylum Streptophyta; class Magnoliopsida; order Ranunculales; family Menispermaceae; genus Stephania; species Stephania cephalantha. The sequence goes on from CM077574.1 coordinate 46,091,382, forward strand.
ATTGTAGTCGTTTTATTGGATTTCGTGAATATTAGCTAACGTTCTCAAGGATTTACTCACTTGGATTTGTCATTATTTTTTGTGACAAATCGCTGATCCTACAACGAGCTAGGGCAATGGAGTTTTAGGCGACTACCTCTGAGCTAGGAGAGCCCCATTAGTTTTTGCGTAGGTGTTTGTATGTATTTATTTACTACTTTGATGGGATCTTTGGGTGGACTTATATACCTGATACATGTATATGATCATTTTTGTATTTTCGTTGCTTTTTGATATACATGGTATCTTATGTCGGGTTTCCACACTATAGGGTTGTATATTAATGCAAACTTTTCATTATAACATTTGCATGCTTTAAAGATTTTCGCTCAGATATTCAACTTATATTAATTTAATAAATCGCGAATAACTTAAATTAGTTAACTTAATGTAAATATTCATAAAAACATTCATAAATACTAAGTTAAATGCGAATAAAATACGTACGAAGGTTTCGGCCGCTGGCCGTCAAGGACAAGCGTGCGATAATGTGGCATGCCTTGGTGACGTGTCTGGCGACGTGGGAGTACCCGATTTGCCTTGGAGTTTGGGGCCGTTACAGTGCATTTATGACTCATAGATTAATTTGTTGGATTAGAATCCAATGGTTGTAAATGTGGTTCCCTTAGCATGAGTATTTTTGTGGTTCCCATGGTAGTACTACCTATAGTAATATTACTATTTAATTCTCGTGCATTTATTTTAAACCACTTACAATTATGAATAGAGAGGGAGTATATTTTTTGTGTGCGCCTCACATCTTATATTGAAACTATTAATAAATTAAATATGCTTAGATTGGAATGTACATTTTTGGTGTAGGATTTGGTGCGAAAGGTTGGAAGGAGCAATAAATTTTCACACCTTTTTTTTTACTTTAGCGGGATTAGTCAGACGTACGACTTCCCTAAACCTTGTCTTTTGACATGTGACACCTTATCCATCTCACTAAAGATGCTTTGGCTAAATTGTCACATATTTAACTCTATTTTAGTGTGAAAATTATACTATTTTGATGGGGAGTGATTGGAGATGCCCTTATGTATAGTATCTTATTATTCCATTTTTTAATATGCAACTTCTCAAGAAAGTATAAAAAGCTTAATCAAGTCTTGCTAAGGGCACCCCACCAATTAATGAAGGCACCCGAGTTAATGTGTGCACAAACCGATTTACGTTGGGCACCCAAAAATTAGACCGAAATACCTAAACTACCCCTCGTTCAAATCCATCGCACCCCAGCACCCCAGCGTCATCTTCCTGCTTTGGACTCCAAGAACCGTTTTGTGTGAGCCGTGCGGTGGGTGGAATCTCGAAATCGTGTCTCCGTGTCTCGCCTTGTGTTTCTCCTCCGTTTGACGGTTTTTTTGCGATTCGTCGAGTCGTGGTGTGGGCGATTTCGTCTCGAAGTTAGGGTTCATTGAACATCTTCGAGCACACATTATTTGCGGGAAATCGGTCGATTGAAGGTACGTTTTTAGTGTTATTAAGTTACATTTGGAAGAGTAGTTGTGATTTACGGTGGTGGGTTGTTCATTAGTGTAGAAGCGGGAATTCGCAGTTCTCGGCCACTGGGGAAGAGAATGTGGTTATGCTCTCGGACAAGGATGGCCAGAGAGAGTTGCCAAATTTTGGGGAAATCGAGCGTCGGCTACAAAGGCGACAAAGATCACTGATCTCGCCTGCGACCAGAGATGACTATAGGTCTCTCGGTCGAAATGTGACGAGAGATGGAAGTACTTCTAGGTAATGTGGTGGCGGTGGTGTACAGCGAGAATTTGGGCGTACTATTGGTTGTACCATGCGTGAGTGTGAAGGTAGGCTCGGTCGTGAGTGGCGAGAGCTTGTAGAATTCGAATGGTCAATTCATCTCGGTGGCGCAAAGCAGAGACCGTTTCATTAGACTCGGGTGTTCAATGTCGATACATTGGAGGAATTGTCGGTCGTGGGTGGCCAGAAAATATATGTCGTTTCACAAACACTGCTTGTGAGACATAAGAAATGGATGATTTGGACTTTTTTTTTTGTAAATTTAAGTTGGGATCTGTTCCATGCGCTTATAAGTTGTAATTTATGCGGGTATGGCTCGTCAGAAACAGCCGGTGACTAGGGAAGAGAGGTGGGGCGAGGTCCGAGGCGAACGAGAGGCGAGGTGGCGGAGACCCCGAGACGACATCGTGCGGAAAAGAAAGAGAAGGAGAATCGGGATGGTAAGGGCAAGGCGAAGGTAGATGGCAATCGTGGAAGGTTACATTTGCACGATGAGGGTTCGACCCTCGATGCGGGCGACACGAGGATCTTGTTGTTCTTGGGAGGAGAAGAGGAGGGGCATGCATCGGAGTCAAGTAGCGGTGACTCTTCGGATGCCATGACAACCATGATAGACACGAGATCGTAATGTGGGGGGAGCGGAAGAGGTGGAGGTGGCCATGATGAAGGAGAGCCGAGAAGTGGCTTTTGAGGCGCGTGCTCCATTCCCCGGTGGTCTATAGACGGGCGTTCTTTGAAGAGCCGAGGATCATGTGGCTTTATCGATTTGGAGGAATGAGGTAATTTCAATATCATTGAAATTATTAACTTAACACTCATGTCTTCACATAATGACGAAATGTTTTGACATTTGCGGGAGCGGCCGTTCTTAAGTGTATCAATCACGGAGCTCAAATAGCGGAATGGGATTTACTGATCGTGTCACCGGACACGGCGGGACTCGAGAGGATTATTCGGCGTTCGGCAGATGCGGCGATAGGCTGCTCATCTGCATGAGGCCAACAAGGAGTTGATCTCTGCATTTGTGGAGCGGTGGCGGCGGAGACGAACACATTTCACCTACCTTTTGGTGAAATGTCTATCTCATTAGAGGATGTCGGCTTCCTCTGAAGATCCCTGTGACGGGCAAAGTTGTAGAAGTGGACAAATTTGCTAGGTACACGGAGGAATCTCGCTCGACGCTATCAAGATGGTTTCCAACCTTCTTGGGGTTAGCGCAGAGGAGGCGGAGGAGGAGGTGAATATCACCAAGGGCTCGCGGTGCGCAAACATTGGTTGAAGAGTCGATGGTGCCCCAAAGCTGGTTCGATACCCGAAATTATCCTCTGTGGAATGCACGGCCGAGCGTACTCTTTGTACTTGTTGTCGTGCACTCTTTTTGCCGATAAGAGTGGGTCTCGGGTGTCGATCGCGCTGCTGAAGCTACTTGAGGACTTGGACGACGTAGGGAACTACGCATGGGGAGCGGCTGCGTTGGCTACTTGTATCGACACTTGGGGTCGCCACGAGAGTCTAGTGTCCCAGTTCTTTGGCTACCTCACATTGCTTGAGGTTTGTTTTTAAATATACGGAATAGGCATTCTTTTGTTCGATTCGCCCAAATTGCAATTGTGGAGTAACTAACATTGTAACGTTATATGCGGGGATGGGTGTATGACCATTTCAAACTTGGTGCAGCCACGCCCGATGCGAAGTACGTGGACTACGTGCACCCTCGTGTCTCGGATGGATTCAAAAGCACGAGACGGTTGCGAATGTTGACAAGCTCGGGGCCATTAGGAGAACCTTGGATAGGTTGCGACCAAGTGAGGTGGAAATTTGCCTATCCATTACCTCGATGTCCTCTTAAGCACGTACTCAAATTTGGTAATTTACTTTACACCGCGCTTATATGTTGAATATTTTGTAGGTCACTTGGGACCCGTATGTGAATTTAAGGGAAAATGGCGTTGTGCAAGCGATGGCCTTTTACGGTGGGAAGATCAAGTACATGGATGTGGTGGAGCCTACTACCACCGGAGAGGATTCTAAGACGGTTTGGCCACGTGCGGTCGATACGGATCCTCCTTACCGTCCATTGGAAGCACACGAGAGGCCCGATTGCAAACAAGTACTCCGTCAAGTATGGGTTCGAACAAGACAATTGGGAGCGATGGAGGAACCATGTGTTTGGCTGCTGAAGTTAGGGCGAGAAGCGGTATTTGAGTTTCTAGCTACACCGGACTACCTCCCTTGGTTCGTCAAAGTGTCTCATCTGTTATCACGAATCCGGTCTTTGAGGACCGTGTAATGGTCGCCTCGACCATAGCGAGAGAGAACGAGATACTTGAGGTATTGGAATGGTTATACGTAATGTGGCACTTATAATTATTTCCACTGATGTTGAGTATTTGTGATAACAGAAATTTTTCACCGGCGCAATAGGCGAGCCTTGGACGCGGCGTTGCGATGGATGGACCTCCCCCGAGAGATGTCTACTTTGGACTCGGCTAGGACCACATTGCTGCGGTGGTCAACCTCCTTTCGGGAAGGAATTTAAGTCCCACCCCCACGAGTACATTTCCGCGCCATGCAGCCTGCTGGCCTGACCGCGACAACCGGCCCTACGCGACAACCGGCCATACCGAACCGGGCCGAGGCACTCCCACCATGGTAGCACTTCCACACCCTCGGCCAGGCCACATCTCGGCTGCCTCGGCCAGATGGTGGCACCCGAGAAGAGAATGCATGGGAAGGAGTATCGAAGGAAGAACGTGAAAAAACCCAAGCAATGACCAACCCTCGATGTTGGAGGGATAGACATTTGTATTACATTTTACATACACTTTTTAATGGTTTATATGTCTCTGTGCTGTTGAGTACATTATCATATTTGTTTATGATGTTTCATTGTCCATACGTGTGTTTGGAATTCGAAGAAATTTTTTCATGTTGTGTCGGTCACTCGGCACATAGAATGTCGAGGTGAAACTTTCGGTACCCATCAGTAGATACTATAAGGACGGTTTCGGTCTCTCATAAGCAGAGCTTAAGCGTTAAGTTACGGTGGCGAATAGCGAGAAAGCCGAACATTCGTTTCGGTCATGCATGGCAAAAGCAGATGTTCCGATAACCATTTTGAACAACAAATGAAACTAACTTTCAATCATTTTATATCCTAACTTTGAAAATTACAAATTGTACAACCAAACTATTTGCATTGTTCCGGTTGTAACAACTACGGTGTACCCGAATCTACAACGGATATGGTGGCATCAAGTAGAGTTGCAACGGGCGCGATGTCTCGGAATACGAATCTGTCTCGCCAACCTTTCGCACTATCTGAGCATACCGTACCCACGACGGGTATACGGATGGCGGGTGCATTCGTGCTCGCACACACTGTCAATGTGAGAACAGTACACCATTACCATATTGTCGGGAAACAACATAACAATTCAACCAAATTCGCATCACATACCCTAAGCCAATGTATATTCTGTCATTAATCATGGCAATGACAGATCTGCTTTGTGATAGGTGGATGGTGGAGCACTACGTAGAGGTAGAAATGTGGAGGCACTCCCGCGCGATAGGTTGACGAGAACCACATTATTGCGGTGGCTACTAACAATCCCATATGCGGAAGTGTGAACCATTCTTGGAAAGTTGCACCAACTTGATTCTCTACGCAATGCCGCAATCTTCACACTCTCGTAACTTTGAACCTAGCACTTCGCGCCAATGGTTTTCATGCCGATAAGCTCATCGTACATCCTTCTACGGACGATCGCCACCGTCGTCATCGGTAGTCCAAGCCCATGCGCAACACACCTATATCCACAATTCCCATCGGCTAGCACATCGATGATGCCCTCGACATGTAGCAACAAATCCGGATCTCGCAATGACCGTAAGCCATGTTAGTTGCGTTGTGCTTGCGTCGACTACCACGACGCGGTTTAGGAACAACTTTACTTCTCTTACGCCTAGAACTTGAGGCCTCCGAGTCGATAGCACGTACTCAAACTCACTCGGCAACCGTCTCGTTGAAGAATCGGGACACTCGTGTTTTCTCTTCAACGACCCGGTGTCCTCCCTTTTGTCTTAATTTTTGCGGCCTGCACAACACAGGTAGACGACGGTCGACTAATCTCCCTGAATTTGCTTGAATAATCTTGAGTCGATCGTCCTCATTCTTGCATGCATTAAACTTTGCCAACACCACTTTCAATCTCATCGTGCACGTTGTACCCAGACGAGTCCACCAGGACTCTCGGGTATCATACTCGACTTTCGCCGATAAACATGAATGTCTGGAGAGGGATGGGCGTCCGAGCAAATATATGATGGTTAAGCTCATGTGCACTGAGGAAGGCCATGTGTGGTGCGTATCGCGCAACCACGGCGAGTGGAATCGTGACCAACATCCTCTCCCAGGGCCAATTCATCTCTAATTAGCCTAAGCGCCCGTTGAGACACATAGCGCGCAATCGTCGATACAACTCATCAACGTACTCATGTTGGACGACATTCAAACTTAGCTCAAACGATGCCTTGATATTGTTGTGTTGGATTCTAAGGAGTCCATCAACCACATTCCATAGAGTCTCAAAATTAGCTTTATTTGTTCCCCAGGTGTACCTTGAGTAGAATGTGCGAGACTCCACCCTCGAGTTGTCGTTTCCCCAAAGTGCGAAGTCTATATGTCCAAGCCGAGACAAATTTCTCCTTGTAGCTCTTTAGCCATGTGTTGTCCAAGTACTCCATAAGACCCTTTACATGCCCAAATTCAAAACGGAGGTCATTCACCCTAACTTCAAATAACGCCTCAGACTTGGCATACATCACGCTCGTCCAACTACCCATAAAACGCGCAAAACCATCGTTCTCCCCAAACATCTTCTTAGTCTTAGACAAAACAACTTTGTTGATGTGCCAAGAAAGCAAAGGAGGTGAGACGAGGCGGAAAAACTTCTTCTATTGCACTAATAAGGGCTAAGTCCCTATCGGTAACAAGCACGTCGAGGCTTAGGCCACCCGTCCAATATGGATCTCAACTTCTCAAGTGTCCAAACATAATGCCCATGACTCTCGATGATAAGAATGCGAACCCGACGGAGAACGTCAAGTGCGTAGAAGTGATGCCAACAATCTCCAACAAAGGCATTCGGTACCTATTTGTCTTGTACGTGCAATCCATCAAAATAAGATGGAAAACACGACCAACTTTATTGAGTCGGGATGTGACCAAAATAACTCCGTGACAACATTCGTATCGGGATCCTTCCTATGCCATGACAACCACTTATTCTTCTCCAAAATGTGCAAGAGTTGTTGCATTTGAGTCCTCCACCCGCATCCTCCTTTCGGGCTTTTTGTCTTGCATTATATATAGTCCTCATTGTCGATGCGTTACCAACGTCTCTTTGCTTCAACGTATTTAGGATGTCCCTTGGCTTCACATTCCCCTTTGTCATTTGCACCACAACTTCTGCTCAGCCTTATCCAATCTCCGGCAAAAGAATGGCCGTCCAAGTGTTTTGCGGGGTCGTGATTGTGCCTCCCACATATAACGGTGATATACCACAACGAGTCGGCATTTTCCTTCACGTTGATAAGGAAAGGGCATCCACATTTCTTCGTACTGTTTGAGTCCTCCCGTTTCGTCTTCTTCTTCATTTCTTGGTTTCGAAGCTATTTTTTCCGCTTTACCCTTACCAACTCTTTGTGACATTCCCCTGTAAGTCCACGACCTCTCACATGCAATTTTCACCCTACCCCTGCGCTTAATGCCACCAGGCGTCGAGTGCTTTGTCACTAGCACGAACATGTTCTCACGGCCTATCATTTGAAGCCATGAAGCTGCTTTGCTTCTCTACTTGGAAATGGCCTACAAGGTGTAAACGTGTCGTGTGAGTACGGAAATAAGGCGGCCAGGCATTACTGCAATACAAACAGTGTAACATTATAATCAGCCGAAATGTACAGCACAATCACACTAACATCCAAAAAAACATGTTTTCGGTCGTACATGGCCGCAACTAGCTTAGTGGTATCGCTCGCGTACGGCAGAGCGTCAACGAATACTATCGGGTTTAATGGTTAAGTCGGATACGCGAAACATTCGGTCTCTACGACAGAGAGATTACATTACATCTCGGTCTGCGAGGCCGAAACAATCGCGCACCACCCGACAGAACCTTCGGTTAACGCAACGAATACACAAAACATTTTCAAAAATACCTCAAGTACGACCTCTCGCACCAGAAACGTACAATCCTCCATTATATAGTGGAGTCAAGTTCGGATTGGAATAAATTACCAAACCCTACGTTCACAAACAAATCATCATTTTCATAGTTATACACAACTCAACTTTTCTAAAAAACACGAATATGGTTGTCAAACATTGTTACCTATTTGTGGAATTATGACAATCGCAATAATCGATCACGCAGACAAAGCGGCGTGGATTTGTGGTTCAACCTTGTGGTGGGGTGCCTTTTTTCTTTGTCAAAATGATTTGTGAGGTTGGAATCACTATATATACAAGGGCAAAATAGTCTTTTCCACTTTTGCTTTGAAATTTTTACAAATACTTTGGGTGCCTTCATTAAGCGGTGGGGTGCCCTTAGCGGCCCTCCCTTAGAACTTTTTTTTTGAAGGCGAGCCCTTGAAACTAAAACATGGTAAGTAAATTACTCCATCTTCCCACTATCATTCAGACATTCACAAACAAATATATATTCATTTAGAGTTTAATGGATTCCTAAATTTGGGTTTTATATATAAATATGTAGTTCATTAATGTTTACACTTCGCAAAGTCAGCTTAAATTTGTTTCAAATGTGATTTGTGAAGATCTATTGCCCACTAATTCAGATTTAATGTGATGGGTACTAATGATTCAAAGAGCACACAAGGTCCAAGTAATGGGAACAGTGGCACTAGTAGTGACACGGTATTTCGTTAATACTTACGACCATGCCTCGCTTGATGCAACATTTGTTTGAAACACTCGTCTTCTCCAGTCTTTCAGTCTAAATTTTCAATACACTTAATTTAAATTGTTACTTGCTCTTTTTTTTTTTTGAGGGGAGGGTAAATCGCTTATGAGTATCGGACTAACCGAATACTTAGGGTAGTCGGTTCATCGAGGCTTTTGTTATCCCAATAGAGGAAACTACTTATGTAGGACTCATACTTAAGACCACGACTTAAGGGCCTAAGTGTCGAGCTACTTGATCTATTAAACGAGATGTTTTACATCTATCAAACCCTAAAATGAAGAACAACGTTTCTGAGAAATCTTGATCTAGATTTCAAAAAATGAATCTAGTCTCTTAGGGTTTTGATTTATATATCACATGTACAAACATACATAGACCACACGATTGAGCACATGTGAACCGTTCGATCAATAAAGTACAGATCGATACTTACAACACACATTACACACAACTAACATGTGCACCTCACGTGCACTACATGACTCCATACGATGGCGAATATTACAAAAGTAAACTTAATGGTTTACTTACACATTCCCCTTAAACAAAATGGAGAGCGTTGCATCCCCTCACCCGATTAGAGGCGATAGTCGACCGAAACCTTAATTAAGTCCCTGAAAATCCCGCTAGACTTAACTAGAGCCACAGCCTCTCCTTATATCTCCGATAAACACAACTCTATATCGAATATTGATGTAAAACAAATAATAAACGCACCGGAAATTCGAAACTTTTTCGATAATCAAACACGATTTATAATATCAAAATCAAACCGGAATAAATCTCGATAATCTAAAACCTCCCATCCCTTGTGATATTACAAAACTATAATTCAATACAAATATAAAAGACAAAAGAAGATTCATTACATCAAAGTGAAAATAAAGACTCCTAAATCTTCTCTATCTAGTAGTCGTACCGCTCGTCGGTTTTCCTGAAATGTTAATTGGGGTGAGCGCTCCAACTTTCTCAGTAAGTAGGGATTCACAAAATCATCAACATTTCATATATTAAAAAAATGATATGCAATAAGAATATGCACCATAGATAGCTAACGGGATTATGAACAACATATAATCCAATACATGATTGATGCAAGTCCATTGTCAATAACTATTACACCTTTGTGATTCTCATTTTGTTTGTAAAACTAGAGTCAATTACCCATTGACACCATTAATGCTATTGTTGGATCAACACATTGGCCGATGTGTAGTCAACCCATTAATGTCCAATTGTTCTATGCGAAACCTTTTAATGAGTATGAAATCCAACAACCTATCTAAGCGAGTAGGAATTTACATATAGGTAGGAAGGTAACACATCTCCTATATAACCTATTCTTAGTTCTAGGAACTTACTCTCGTGAATCACATTAAATATTGTTTTCCATTTATTAAAAACATCATAGTGTACATAGTCTTCCCATTCAGTCCATAAACTACATGAACTACATATACTAAGAAAGCTAAGCAACATTGATAAATAAGTGAATCCATACTTACTTCGGTTCAGGTTTTCATTTCCAAAATTCTTAAGTTTTCAGGTACTCACGCTTTCCCAGTGTTCCAATACCTATCACAAACCATTTGTGATCAATATAGTCTAGTACCCTATGTTTAGAACCCATATATTCAGTCTCTAAGACCTCGGGAAATTCAAACTAATTTGACAAAGTTGTTTTTCGGGGGGGGAGTGCGCTCCATTAATTAGTGGGGCGCGCTCCACCAACCGGGTTCGTCCCAATCGATGAAGGGAGCGCGTTCCTCGCTACATGGAGCGCGTTCCACCCTGCATTGTCTCGATAGTAAACAGGGCATCAACCACTGTTCCATTACCAAATCATCATAACGACCTCAAACACTCTCCCAAAACATTAGGGAGGACATCTAGTGAGGTATAGACTCATTTAGGATCACAACAACAACAATTCACAGAGAAATCATCACTAACTATTGAATCAACTTAAAAATTAAAACTCAACTTACCAAGGTGCTAATCTTTGATCTAACAGCTGTTTGATCTCCTTGAATCAACTCATTTCCCTCCTAGATCAATCCTCATAAGATCAAAACCTCAGTTGTTTGGTTCCTCTCACTCTTTCGATGAATCAATGCAACAAAGTGAGGATAAACTTGAGATTTTTATTTAAACATATGGATTTCCTCGAGATATGCATCACGCTATCTCGAGGCTGGTCAAGTGATTGATGTATTAACATGACACCTCCTAAAGTGACACACATGTTGATACCATCATTACTTACGCTCATCTCGAGGCAATCCAACGATCCATATTATTCAAACCAAACTTATAATTTTAATATGTATATTTATATATCAAACATATATAAATATATATATATATATATATATATATATTTCATGTATTTTCTCGCCTATAAATTCACTGTACATGCCTACGAGTGTTCTCGGGTATGCACATTCATTTCACGACCCCCTCGTCGCATTTGGTGTACCATCAATTTATTGTTTAGTTACTTATTTTCCAATTATAGGCTTGTATATAAATTCTTATTTTATACTACAACCTATAAATTCACTAAACATTCAAAACAAACACAAATCATCACACAAACTCACGCACACATTGATCGAGGTACGCCGACCTTAAGCACGAGCCTAACGCGGATTAATTAGGATTTAAATTAACGCTAATCACCAGTTTAAGGTAGCGGTTCATCACAGTCTCCCCAATTTAAAGCAATTTCATCCTCGAAATTAAAGTAAACGTAAATTACCTGTAGTTCTGAAGATAAATGGAAACTGCTCTTTCATATAAGACTCGCGCTCCCAAGTTAGTTCCTCATCTCCGTGAAATTGTCATTTCACTTTAACCAAAGGAATCTATTTGGTTCTCGAACACGAATCTTATGATCAAGTATCTAAATCGGCTACTCGTCGTAAGGTAAGTTTTCCCAAAGATTAAATTAATTCAAATCAGTCTTTGGAGTGAACTGAGTCACCATTTTGCGTAGCATAGACACGTGGAAGACATTATGAACTCCAGTTAACTGAGGAGATAACTCTAACGTGTACGCAACATGACCAACTCTTTCCTGCACTCTAAACGACCCAGTGTACCTTAGAGCTTGCTCACCCCTTAATCCAAACTTTGATAACCACAAAAACCTATGATGATTATTGGCATATCTCTTATGTCTTAGCTGTTCTGTAATCAAACACTGGCGAATCTACTAAATTCTCTATGTGTAGTCCTAAATTAACTCCCACAGCGAAATGTAATTCTTCCAATTACTACCAAACTTGAAGATACAAGCTCGAAGTATATCCTCTAACACCAAAATCAATCGCTCAGGCTGCTCATTAGTCTGCGGATGGTAAATTGTATTGAGGTTAAGAACAGTTCCCAACTGTCTCTACTATTCACTCTATAATCTGGACGTGAATCTCAGATCTCTAACCGAAGTACCGACACTGGAACTTCATGATATCTTAACACCTCATGTACGTACACCTCTCATAATCACTCAAGAGGATCTCACATGGAAAGCGGCAAGAAATGCGCAGACTTTGTTAACTTTGTCAACTACAACCCATACCGTATTGTGCTTACACAAACTTAGAGATAGGCGAAAACAAAATCTATCGATACATGTTCCCATTTCCACTTAAGAATAGACAGTGAAGGTAATAACCATCTAAGTTTTCTATGTTCGGCCTCAACACTTTGTTGACATATCGACATCTCCTTACGAATCCAACATCTTCATCCTAGGCCACTAATAGATACGCCTCATATCGCGATACATCTTAGTGTTACCTGGATAAATAAAGATCTATGAGATTCTCATTGCAACTCTTGCCTCAACGATCCTGAGTGAAATCCACAATCTATCCCGAGGCTTAACCGTAATAAACCATCATAAAAATTGACCAATTTGGATGATCCACACTTAACCGCTAATCACTTATGTGCTATATAATCTGATCAACTTTCGGATAACCAATCACCCATTTGAATCATCTCTAGTTCGGGCCAGAATATGAGCTCAAAAGAACAGATTAATAGCTTCGGAATTAGCTCTCTCAGTTGATGATGTATCAGCTAAACTCACATGAATCATCATCATAGATACTTCCTCAAGAAGTCTAAACTAAGAAGCTTAGACAATAGCTACATTTTTTATGCACGTTATTCTCCTACTCAAGGCATTCGCAACCCCATTTGCCTTACTTGGGTGATACTCTAGAGTGAAGTCATAGTTCTTGAGAAACTCAAACAATCTACACTTCCTCATATATCTTTTCATTTATCGAGTTGTAATTGTATACCGATAGTCTATTAATACCTTTCTATGTAGTTCTAAATTATTCGAGGCTCCAACTTGCTTGTATCTTTACTTATCGTCTCACACCAATTGACGTGAAGCTAAGCATATAACCTTTTAAGGTAAACACCTCAACATTTATAGCGACAATGTCAATACTAGAGAACTCACACGACAAACTATTTCTTCTAGTAACTATCACCTTCCAAGTCACAAGCTCAAAAATTATATTCTCTGGAACTAAGATTAGCATGAGATATATTATGTTAAGATTGAGAAGTCCCTCCCGGCTATTATACATCTCTTCCCTTTGGGAAACAAACTTTAGGTTCCTCATGAAATAAAAATCCTAGTTCTTCATAAACTAAGGTCACCAACAACTCATTTTTATCATAATGATTTTGGATTTCACTTTGAATGAATATTTTAAAGAAATCCATGAGATTTTTATAATATTCTTGTCTCACTTTTTAATTCAAGTTTCAAGAAATTTCTTTACATGCTCAATTTTTTTATATGAGATTATCCATATAGAATACCAATAATTAGTAGTCAAACTTTAACCTACTAGATAATCTCAATCGGTTTCTCTAATAATGTATCACTCAATTAATCATGATTAGCTCAACTCTAATCTAAGCTCCAAAGAATAGACTTGTAGTTACTTATCCGGACAACTCGGTGATGATGTGCTGCGCATGACTTCAATTATTCAAGCATTACACATCTTACTCAAGAGATATTCTTGCAGCGACTTTTATTGTAACTAGGGATGCACATGGATTGCAATAATCTGAGATCTAATCCAATTTGAACCAATTATCGCTAATTGGATCAATTTTTTGATCCCTTAAACTGAATTGGATTGAGAAATCACTAATCCGCATGGATTTGACCTGATTACGGATCCTACAATAAAAAATCGCGGATCCAGTCCGATCCAATCCGTTTATAACATAAACACACATACCTATATATGATTACATGTACTTAGTATCTTAAAGAGCATCAACCACAACTATCAACTTTAATTAAAACCCTTACTTACTTAACCTCAACAGCTGATAGTCCCCCTCCCCCATCTCGTCCGCGGCACCGCTCCCCCATCTTATCTGAGAGTTTGTGAACCCTTTCTCCCTCCTTTTCATTCAAGAGCTCCGACGACATTTTTCTCTGATCTTAGCACACTTTCTAGGGGTCCAATTTTTTCCTAAATCCTCTCAATAGTTAAAATCAATGGCAGCGATCACATCAAAAAGTGATATTTTATTTAGCTATAAATCAATCTGTCATATCTGCGTTGATCCTCTTATTTAATTTCTTCTCATCATTTTTTGATCACTATTGTTGTTTTCTTTTTGAGTTTTATAATTTGGTTTGATTTTTTAGAGATATGTTATAGATTTGTGAGATGTATGTGTTGTACAAATTTTTGTGGTTTATTTGATTAAGTTTAATTTTATGAAGCTTTCGATAGAAAAACGTTAATCCGCGGAACTTGATCCAGTCCGGTCCGCATTATGGAAATTGGATTGAGTTGGATTGATGAATTATTTGGACTGGACCGGACTATAATTTTCCAATCCACAATAATTGGATTGGAGTGCGGATTGACATTAATTGGACTGGATCCAATCCGTGTGCACCCATAATTGTAACTACATCCTTTGTCTTTTTCCTATTCAAGGCATTGTCAACACAATCACCTTTAATAAGTGATGTTTCGGAGTGAATTCCTAACTTTTAAGAAATCCAAGGTATCAATCTCACCTTCTATTTCTATCACTCGATAATTCAACTTTTCAAACTTCTACACTTTGAAAACTCACTACTTATACCAATCCATTTGTCTTTATACCTCGAGATTGTCTTTTAATGATGATTCTAAAATTCTCAATAATCTCTAAAAATGATTAAAAGACTCTCAACAAACCTTTCCTCTTATTTACAAGTGACGCATTCCATATTTGGTTCAATTACCAAATTAATTATCTTGAGATTATCAATATCCAATAGTTCTTCTCACAAATCTTGAATTATATATATAAATAAAAGTATAAGCTACAATTTTTCTTTATTGTGTCAACACACATTCTTACCTAAATAAGAAGTCTTAGGATAAACATCTAACTTCTTCCATAATTTAGTTATCATTAAGCAAACATTGTAGTTAAACTACACTCAACTTTCTCCAAGGGATCCTTATGTCTAATTTTAGCTTATACAATTCGCATACTTGAGTTAACTGAATAAATTACATAATTATAGTAGAGATCCCTGGATCAATCATTTGTAATATTCAATTATTTCAATATTACTTTCTCTTTTACCTTTGGTTGAATATATGACAATCTCATATTATCTCACTCCCAATCAAATCCCTTGATTTGTTGTTAATATTCAACACCCATACAAGTAATTTACCTTTGAAACTTAGTACCGACATTTGCAAAATCTGATATGAACCAATTTATCGTCATAATTTACATTCTTAACGATAATACTTGTGCACCTTCTAAGTCTTCAAGATTCCAGGTTATTATTGACAATACTATAACAGCTTGATTAAAATAGGGTTTCAAAACTCGATACCCTTTATTCATGAACATAGTATGAGTTCTAGTAAGTACTAATGGTTTCCACCATCCACTTAAAGTGATCCAAGCAATCGCTTTGAAATCATCTTTAAATATATCCTTAACTTTGATTATACCATTGTGACAACCAGATCTTAACTAAACTTTGTGAACAAATGATTTCACCTTATCGTCAAAATGAGTTGTCAATTTTGGTCAATGAATATTCATTCCCACTACCATATATTATTCTTTGGATTTCTCAAATCCTTAGATTCATTGATAACTCATTCTCTCCAATTTAGACTATATCAGTCTAAAATATTAGACTAGAATATCTTACAACTCATTGCTATGTTCGGATTAAACTATTTTTAGATTTCAAATTCTCAATTTCACCTTTCATTACCCGACTATTTACTTGTCATTCCATTATGGATTCATACCATATCTAGAATTTCTACTTCATAACAATTTATAAAGTATAAATACATTAGTGGTTTCCTAATCTCAAATAGTTTTTATCATAACCACTAATTTATTTACTGAATAACTTCCATTATTTCTCTACTAGTCTTAATACTTGTATTAAATCATATCTCAAAGTGATTTACCATCTTTGAGTTCCATCCAAAGTAATTCAATATTACCTTGTTTCATAAATTATATTCTCCTAATACACGTCTCAAGGTCTAGATCCAATAGATACTTCTTCACTAACTATTATTTATCTAATAATATCAGTGAGAACAAAGAACATTGACAATAGTTAATAGGAAAATAGTTTAATTTTATTTTTGTAAATTTTTCTTATGTCTTTCCTTTTTCAAACTCTTCGAGTTTAAGATTTTTTGACTGTTACCTTCAATGCTTTCTTATATCATGAGAAATCAATGGACTTTAACCATCTTATCATCATTCAGGTATGACATAACTCTTATATCTACCACGTAGATATAATAAAGCATAACAAATAATATATCTCAGTCTTTTATCTTTTGGTTACCTCCCAAAATCACGATAAACTCGTTTATTACGTCTCAAGCTTCTTCGTAACTTGAGACAACTTTAGAAGTTAGTAAACTTAGGGTATGGTACTAAGGTATATCAAAGTCAATAACAGTAAACTTCGATACCAAACTATATCCGATTGTATCCAAGTAATAAGGTTATTCTTTGAAGTAAACTCTAATACCACAACTTTGTATCAAAGTTAATTACCCTAAGATTTGGAGTAGGCTCGACCAATTTCGATACCAAACTATATCGAGTTATTAAATGTAACAAAGCCCTTAAACTCAGTCTCGATACCATGCTATAGCATTCCCTAACCCGATTGGGGTGATGCTCGGCCTCAATCTGTAATTAAGCCTTGAGATCCCGCTAGACTTAACTAGAGCCAATGACCTCTCCTTCTATCTCCGATAAACACAAGCGTATATTGAATATCGATGTAAAACAAATAATAAACACAAAGAAAATTTAAAACTTTTTTTATAATCAAACACGATATATGAGTATCAAAATCAAACCGAAATAAATCTCAATTATACAAAACTTCCCATCCCTTGTGATATTACAAAGCGTAATTCAATACAAATATATACTACAACAAAATGCATCTTTTGCAACTAAACATTTGCGACTAAATATAGTTTGTTACTAAATATATGCTTTATTGTAACCAAAATAAGTTTAGTCATAAAAGAGTTTTTATTTCCGACCACATACAAAATAGTCACGAGATGGTACATGCATTTGGTTGCGAAAAAGTTAAAATTAAATTCCATTTACGAAAACTATTTTTGATTAACATTCGTGACGAATTTTTTGCAGCAACAAATATTTTGTTATAAATAATTAACGTATTTTGCAACTAAAAGAAATATTAGTCATTACAAATTAACTTTTTATAACTATTTATTTAATAGTCATAAATGTTATATTATTTGGATGCAAATAGAACTATATTAAAGTTAATTTACTTTTTGTGACAAATTATTTGTAACCAAATATTTTTTGGTAGTACTAATTAATTTTTTAGCAACGGTAATTATATTAGTCACGAAAAAACTTACTTTTAGCGACAACTTATCGAATAGTCATAAATGTCGTATTAATTTAATTACCATTAATATTTAAAATATATTTAAGAAAATATATTTTTTGTTCATAAATACTTGTCGTAACAAAATAAATTGGTTACAAATACTTTTTCTTTAGCAACAACAAAAACTTAGTTGTCAGAATATTCTTTTTTTGTCATTTATGTAATTTCCGAAAATAATATTTAGCTTGTTGTAAATAACTTTTTTCCAAATATGGATTAATAAGAAAAACTTTAATATTTACGCTTTTAGTTAATCTTTTTTATTGAACCAAATTTATTTTGTCAAAGATAAAAAATTTATTTCGTTAAAAAAACTTACATTCAACTCAAAATGAATATAAAATTGTACTTAATTTTGTAGTGACTACTTCTTTTTATAAAAATAATGTATTGATTTAAAAAAAAATTAGTAAGCATCAAAATTATTAACTTGTACTTTTTGTCACAAAAATAAAATAGTAATTATTTTTGTCTTTTGAACTATTTATATAAGTTTCTACAAATAAATTAAAGATTGTATTTGTCATGATAAAATTGAGCACGGTGAAAGAGTTTGATCCATGTAGCTAACTCCAATTTTGGGACTGGGGGTATGTTGTTTTTATTTTTTATTTGTCGCAGTAAAATTGAGCGCAATGAAAGAGTTTGATCCATGTAATCTTAAAAAATGGTAAATATGATATTTTTAAATTTTAAATAAATAAGACTTCGTGATTTATTTTAATGCATGCTCTATAATTTTTTAAGACTTTTGTATTTCATATAAGCTATTTTTGAATACAAAAAATTTAGTTAATAAAGTGTAAAAAAATCATATTTGACTTTTTCTTAGCATATATTTACACAATCGGACTATTTGTGAGAATTGAAAAGTATATTAAATGAAAAAATATTACATTTTTAAAGATATACACAAAAAGCTATCCTTATCGTTTTTTTTTTTTTTCATTTGTCCTTGTCTTAATGTAAACTTAGAATGCACATACTTTCACAAATATACTACATGTATCATAACAATAAAATTAATTGGCGCTTGGAATTTTGAGATTTATTTTGATTGATTTCAATATTCGTTTTTTTATAATACTTTCTAATAATTATTTATTCGAAGTTAATTATTCAAAAATTACAGTGACGAATTTTTTAAAAAACTTATATTTATTGTATTTTTGACATTGAAAATGTTGTTGGAATATAATGCTAATGTTTATTTAATTTGAGGCATCAACAATAGAGATGAAGGTACTGAAATAAGAAAATTCACTCAACTAATTGTTCAAAAGAAAATCAATTCAACTAAAATGCCTAGTACAAGAAGAAAAATTAAAGAGCAAAGCTAGTGTCGATGAGGTAAAGCCTTATTTGTGTCGTGGCTACTTCCCTAACTTGTGTAAGTTAGAACTCTAAAAACATTTACAATGGTAAATAATGATTGTAGGCATGGATTTACGTTGTATCAACAACGTGGGTAAATACCTATCTTAAGTAGCTTGAATTGCCATTAAAGTTCAAGTGCGCTCTCCAATGGCTATCATTGCACCCTTTAAAAGTCCACATTCGATATAGACAGTGTTTATTCCTTATAAGTCACGTCAACTCGACATTTAAAATAAAATTTTCATTGGAGATTTTTTCATCTGAATGTCTATTTAGTCCTAGGTGGCCCTCTAAATATCTAACTAAATACTTTTATTGGGAAAAAAGTTTATTTATTTTTAAGATGAAAATACATTGTTTAGAGACAATTGACTTTTTTTTGTTACACAATTGGCTTGAATTAGATCTAATTTTTTGTCACAAATTTTTTTTTATGCATAAAAAATAAGTATTGATTGGTTTGTATTTCTTTAAGAAAAAAGATCGACCAAAAAAAAAAAAAAAAGGAATAACTATACACACTAAAGACAAGAAACTCACAATGACTACTTTAAATGGGTTGACTAGCAATTGCATTTTGTAAAGCCTACATAAGACCAGTCTTTTACAAATAAAAAACCAATCAAGAACATCAGTTCAACACTCAACAATTGCACTGTCATAGAGAGCAACTATAAATTACTGCAAATCAATTAAAGTATCCTTAACGTTCTGTAAATTACAAATTGAAAAGTATCTTCCATAGTTCAGTAGTAAAATCTTAGCGAATCAATTAAAATGTTCTAGAGTTTGTAATTAGGAAAAAATATAGGAATCATAACAATTCTACAAAGAAAAGAAGAAAATATTAATGGCAGCAAGGCATGTACTGCAAGACAACCTTCTACGCTGGCGTTGTTGCTACGCATTTGTGTTTCCACATAATTTCTTGAGTTTGCCTTTGTGTCAATATTATTTTGTATGCTATGTATCTTTTTTATTTCCTCCACCATATAAATCGATTGGATCCTACACCACAACCTCACAGTCATCTTCTATTTTGTATGCTATGTATCTTTTTTTGTTTTGATTAAGATATGACTTTGTTGTACCATTCCTTGATTTTTTGTTTGAATTAAGATATTTTAGTGCTTATATTCGTATTTTACATGATGTGTATCTTTCTTTGTTTTGATTAAGAGATGACTTTGTTGTACGATCACTTCTATGACATGCTAATGATTATTAGTTTTTATATTTGAGCCATGACTTTGCCTCCTAATACAAATCTCAATTTTTTTCTATTACTTTTCTTAAACTAAGTGCATCATCTTCTAGTTGGCCTTTCTTTGATTCCTAAATATGGCTTGTAGCCATAATACACTCTAGTTGGCCATTAAAATCTACACCTTATAGGACTTATGAAAAAATAAAATATTAGCTCAACCTTTATGAACATATCATTATTAATATGATCTATGATTTTGTGCGTCTCTAATCTACTAGTATGATTTTTTAATATCAGACTTGTGATAGGTGA
This sequence comes from Stephania cephalantha, assembly GCA_039657325.1. Lineage (NCBI taxonomy): Eukaryota > Viridiplantae > Streptophyta > Magnoliopsida > Ranunculales > Menispermaceae > Stephania > Stephania cephalantha. The sequence goes on from CM077574.1 coordinate 46,112,077, forward strand.
GCTAATGGATAAAAGTTGAATGCAGCTTTGAAACAGATATTGGCCTGAATATATGAAGGGAATAAGAGATTTTATAACTATAGCACGTGGCGTATTGGATAAATCATCTAGGACATGATGCTCATGTAGGTTATGCAATAATAGATATTATGAACATATTGAAATAGTTGAAAAAACATTTAAAGAAAAATGGGATGGATAAAAATTATACTCAATGGGTGCATCGTGGAGAAAGTTATACCACAATAAATAATGATCATGCATTTGAAAGTGACAGTGATGATGAGGAAGAAGTTAATGGGGTAGAAGACTTGTTAGAAGATATGAATGTCGATCTTCTGAAGATGCAAATGCCTCATCTTTTGAAACATTCGAGAGTCAAACTTCTGGCTTCCTACAATTCCGAGAACCTACAACTGATCATGCGACTAATGAAGAATCAAAAAAGTTTGAGAAATTGTTTCAAGAAGCACAAAAACCCATTTACTCAAGTTGTGAGAAATTCTCCAAGTTAAATATTGTGATAAAACTTCTTCATTTGAAAACAATAAACTTATGGAGTAACAAATAGTTTGACATGCATCTTATGTTGATGAAAGATTTATTACCTATTGAAAACACTCTCCCAAAGTCTTATTACAAGGCTCGAACATTTCTTCGGGATTTGGGATTAGGTTACATCCCTATTCATAATGATTTTGTTTTGTTTTGGAAGGAAAATGCAAACAAATGTAGTTGTCCAAATTGTGGTGAATCAAGGTATAAACCAGTTGAAGGAAATAAAAAGCAAATTCCTCAAAAGGTTCTTAGGTACTTTCCATTATAACCAAGACTTCAATGGTTATTTATGTCAAGAATGACGAGTGAATGATATGATTTGGCACAATAGAAATCGCGTGAACGATAAAAGTATTTTGGAGCATCCGTCGATTCATTAGCTTAGCAAGAATTTAACAAATACTATGAGTGGTTTTCTAACGATCCACAAAATGTTCGGCTTGGTATTGCAAGTGATGGGTTCAACTCTTTTGGTGGAATGGGCAATCCTTATAGCATGTTGCCCGTAATGCTTATCCCCTACAATTTGCCATCTTGGAAATGCATGAAAGAAAATTTTCTTTTTATGTCCCTCCTTATTCTAAGACCAAAGTCACCGGGAAGAGATATCGATGTTTATATGCGTCCTTTAGTGGATGAATTGAGAGATTTATGGGAAAATGAGGTGAATGTTTATTTTGTTATGTCTAAGAAATATTTTAGATTACATGCAAGTGTATTATGGACAATCAACGACTTCCCAAACATATGGCATGTTGTACGGTTGGAATACGAAAGGATATATGGCGTGTCCAGACTTGTAATAAAGGCACGTGTTCGATGTACTTGAAGCATAGTAGAAAGGTATGTTAAATGGTTCATCGTCGTTTCTTACCAAGCAATCATTCTTGGTAAACACGACATAAAAAACATTTTGATGGTAATAATGAGAAAAGGCTTAAGCCAAAGGAATTGTCTGGCACTGAGATATTGTCACAACTTGAATTTGTGAAAGATACACAATTTTGGAAGGGTCCTCAGAAAAATAATGGTCCACGTCGTGCTATAGAGTTAAATTGGACAAAGAAAAGCTTTTTCTTTGAATTGCCATATTGGGGTACACTTAAGCTTCGACATAATCTCGATGTTATGCATATAGAAAAGAAAATTTATGATAGCATACTCGGGACATTAATGAATATTGATGGGAAAACTAAAGACTCGGCAAAAGCTCGATCGGATTTAGAGGCGATGAGAATAAAGAAGGAATTACATTTAGTTAAAAAGGTGAGAGATTTATCATTCCTCTTGCATTGTATACATTTTCAAATGAAGAAAAAAAGAAGTTATGTGATTGGTTGAAGTCTGTAAAGTTTCCATATGGGTATGCATCAAATATTTCTAGATGTGTGAGCATCAGTAAGTCCAAGATTTCAGGGTTAAAAAGTCATGATTGTCATGTACTTCTCCAACAACTTATTCCTATTGCAGTACGTGGGTATTTCGACACAAATGTGGCTCCAACACTAATTGAGCTAGGATTTTTCTTCAAAGAGTTATGTTCTAAAACTCTTAATTTACAAAATTTGGAAAGGCTTGAAAAAGATATAGTGATGATATTATGCAAGCTTGAGAGAATATTTCCACCAACTTTTTTTGATATTATGGTCCACCTAGCTATCCATTTACCAAGTGAAGCAATACTTGGCGGACCAGTTCAATATAGATGGATGTATCCCATTGAAAGTTAATAAGTTAAGTCTTATCATCAATTAGCTAATTTTATTATATATATATATATTTGTGTAAGTTAAGTAATGGAGTTTAAATTTATATATGAAACAGATTTTTGCACACTCTAAAGAAATATGTACGAAATAAGGCAAGACCTGAAGGTTCCATTGCTGAAGCTCACATCAATAGTGAATGCTTGACATTTTGTTCATTGTATCTTCAAGGAGTTAAGACAAGATTTAATCGTGATGATCGAAATCATGATGTGTGTGACAAACGATAAAAAAATAATCTACCTATTTTCTCAACAAAGTTTAGAGAGTTAGGTTCAACAAAATACGACTTACTCGAAAGAAGTGAACTTAATAGAATTCGGTATTATGTGTTGAACAATTGCCCTAAAGTCATGTCGTACTTTGAGTAAGTTTGATCCATGTGTATTTTTGCTAAAGTTATGTTTGCTTTTCTATTCTTAAAGAAGTGAACTTAATAGAATTCGGTATTATGTGTTGAACAATTGCCCTAAAGTCATGTCGTACTTTGAGTAAGTTTGATCCATGTGTATTTTTGCTAAAGTTATGTTTGCTTTTCTATTCTTATTCCACTGAAATCTTGTTATGATATTTATTTATATTCTAATTATAGTAAGCACATGGAAGAACTTAGAGAAGGAAATCCCAATAATGTTGATCAGATGCAAGAAATGTTGTTTCCCAAGTGGTTTAGTGGAGAACATGTAAGTATTAAGACCTATAGAATAATTGTAAAATATTTATTGTTATAGCTCATTAACTTACTTGTTAATATTATTAGATTAAATTATTGTGCCACCAAAAAGCAATGAAGCAAGTGATGATCTATATTCATTGGCGTGTGGTCCTGATCTACGAATCAAGTGGTACACTAGGTGTGTAATTAATAGAATTAGATTTCATACAAAGGAACGAGAGAAGTGTCTTGAACACAAAATAGTAGAGTAGTTGTTCCTAGAATTCATCAATCCAATGAAGTTCGTTTTTATGGTGTATTGAAATACATCATTGAAGTCGATTATTGTCTTGGCAATCGAGTTTTATTGTTCAAGTGTGATTGGTGGGATGTTGGAATAGCAAAACAGGAATACGCAAAGATAAATATTTCACTAGTGTTAATACAAATAAGACATGGTACAAGAATTATCCTTATGTGTTAGCTTCTCAAGCCATACAAGTTTTTTACTTAAATGACACTAAGCTATGCAATAGTTGGCAAATTGTGCGAGAAATAAAGCTTAGAAATGTCTTTGATGTCGTGGAAGTAGAAGAGGAACGTGATCAAATAGTGAGGTGTTTCATGAAGATGTTCAAGATACGGCTAGTGTTGGTGTTTCTGATGAAATTGATGCATTGCAATTGATGAGAAATGATATGATTCCAACTGAAGTTGATGTAAGCACTAGCAGAAGAGATGATGTTTCATCGGTAGGTATCATTATTCATATTGAGAGTGATGAAGATGTTGAAGTAATGGACTATTCTAGTGATGAGAATGAATTCATGTCAAATGATGATGACAATGATTTAGAATGAATGTGCAAGGTGTGTTTCATTTTTCTTGATTGTTTTTCTTTAGACCCCTATCAATGTTAGCATCAAATAAATGGTCTACATATAATAAAATATGCTTTTAAGTTGGTGATTTTGTTGATTGCAATTACTTCTTATGTCAAACTTAGTAAAGTAATCATAACACTTAATATTATGCTATGATTTTTTTGAAAAAGTTTTTGTATAGTTATGGCTCCCGGAAGTCAACAAGGAACAAATCGCGCTTCTCACAATTCTAGTAATGTCAATTCGGGTAATATAATGATTTATACTTCTTGTTGTTGCTTTATAATTTTTGAAATTGTACATATAAACTAACTTACTTTTCATGAGAATTTATGTGCAGGAGTATTACCTCCTGCAGTTGTTCAATCTCAAACAGCAAGTGCTACTAATTCACATGTCTTTGATCAAATATCATCACAAGTTGTTACTGATCCTACTACTACAACTAGTAACACTGGTTAAATTCTTATGACAATGGGCTTTTAATTGCATATGTAAACTAATTATCAAGCTAGCTTTTGCATTTTCAATTGTGTTTATAAGATATTTTCTTTTCTTACTTAGGTGGACAAATTAAAAAATGGCGTGGGAAAGCAAAAAATGTAGCTCTTGACCAATATTTAGCAAAAAGCAATGGGATCAAGCCAAAGGTTAATATTCACGATGGAAAATCAAAATCAGTGGGAGCATGGGCAGCATAATTCACAACAGAGTTAGGGATAATTTGTCGAACATATGCACCAATTCGAGTTGCACAATGGAAGAAAATGGAACATAAAGATCAAGAACAAATTTATGACCTCATTCTTTTAAGTATTTTTTTTTGAACTTAGTCTTAATATATGTCTTATCCTTAATTATATTATATTTTTAATGTCGGGATAAATTTGAAATAGACTTGAATTGCTCTCAAATTTTGTTTCTTTGTGAATATAATGTTAAGCCGTCGATTCAAAGGTTACAAACATGAGCTCCATAAATACTATCAGACGTTTAATAGTCATGATGAGGCTTGTGAAAAACCATTCAATGACGTGAGTCTTGAAGATTGGGAACTTTGTTGTCAAGAGTTTGCATCAAGCAAAATTCAAGGTATCCTTTCATGAGGTTTTTTTATTATCATTCAAAGAAGCTTTTTATATTGTCTTCTTATAGAATGTGTTTCGTATAGAAATCAAGTGAAGCAAACACTAACAATCGTGGAAAAGCTAAAATTAATCATTGCTCGGGATCGAAGTCTTTTGCCTGTTATCAACATGAATTGGTATTTCTATAATATATTTTTTTACATAATTTTGAATATTTGTTGAAATACTATTTATTCATTGTTGTAAAAAATGCTTCAAGAGGATGATGGTGAATCAGTTGGACCTATTGAGTTTTGGAAGAAGACCCACTATACGGAGAAAGGTTGGAAAACACCAATGGCACAACAACTTTATGTAAGTTTCTTTTTTTATTTGTTTTATCAATTGACCTCTCATTATTTAATTTATTTATAAGATTTAGCGCATATAGTTGTAACTTAATATATGTTGATACATTGAATATTAAACTTCTTTTTTCATTGGCCTAATTTTTTTTTACTCTTTTAATGAATGCGTATCCTTTAATCATTGTATATTACTTCAATCTCACCATCACCAATGACTTATGTTAATGCATGTATTATTTTCTTATTGATGTTAATGTTTGTCTCACTTCAACTCCAACAACAATTAATTAGGTGTCGATATATTGGTTGTAAGTTTAATCATGTTCTTGTTGATGTTAATGCACGTGTTATTTTTATTAAAGTTGTACATTTCATTATGTTGTAGGAGGAAATGATAGAACTTCAATCTCAGCCATCACCAATGACTGAAGATGAAATATATAAAGAAGTGATGGACAAAAAGTCAGGCTATGCTCGCGGTCGCGGGTACAGAGAAATTGGCTCATCATCCTCAATAGCAATATGAATAAGAGTTGAAGAACTTCAAGAAGCAAAGGAAAAAACTACGATGCGAGAAAAAAAGAGCTAGTGAGTTGGCTCAACATGTGGAGACTCAAAAATAGAATTGATGGGACATGGTCGGAGTGCACATGACACAATCAGAAATACAGAATACTCAAGTAGCTATGGAAGTTTTAAAGAGAAGGCAAGATGAAATGGAGGCAATGTTTCAATCAGCTATAGAAATACAACACATCTTCTTGGTAAGACTATTAATTTAATTAATGATATATATTTAAAGTTTTTCAAATTAGATAAGATTTATTGTGGCTACATGTTTATATACTTGTTCTTTTGTTAAGTATGGCATTCTATTGTTTGATACCACATTATATCTTTTGTTAAACAATACAAATTTGAAAATTGGTTCCCTTCTGTGTATGCTAGTTTATTAATTATACTCGTCCCTCAACATTATATCTTTAACATTAGTTTCTTCTCTTTGTTATTAATTGCAGATTTCACACATAATTTAAGCTGGTGCATGGGTGCTTCAAATTACATTCAAATTTGGCGCAAGATGTTTGCTTGTTGGGACTACGAGGAGTTTGATTAGTTTTCGTACTAGTTTTATTTTAATAGATTTTTTTTTTAAATGGGTTTAGAATTAGAGACATGGATGATTCATAGCTTCTCTTAGTTAGTTAGTTAGTTTGTTAAATGACTTTGCTTTATGATGTTTTTATATAGTACAATGTCATTCAAGTAGTTAGTTTATTATTTTTAAATTGCAAGTAAACATCGTAAATTTTATTTAAATTGTGACAATTTTTGTTTGTCGTTATTATAAACTTTTACAACTAAATATATCAATTTGAGTAACCAATTATATTTAGTTGGTAAAAGTTCTTCCAACAAAAATTGTTTGGTTACTGATATAAACTTTTGCAACATAATAAATTATGTCCATTAACAAATTAATAACAAAATATAACTTGTTACTATTAATATCTTTTACAACCAAATATTTCTTGTTGCGATTGCAATTGTTTTTGCAACTAATTAATTTTTGTCACGATTACTCAAAAGTAGGGATTACGACATTTGTTATAGAGTATTAATAACTAAGCAAGTATAGTCACTAATAATATTTACATTTGCAACCAATTTAGATAAAAAAAACTTTAGTGTCAAAATGTTATTGGTCACTAAAACTACAACATATTAGCAACAAAAAATAGAATTCGCGACTATTTTAATATTGTTGAAAAATGTGAAAATTAGATGATTTAAATATTTTTAGTTATATTTGTAACTAGATATTAGTCACAAGTTATTGGTCGCTATTAGTATTATTTGCAACGACTTACATTATTTGCTCACAAAATAGTATATGTGTCATAGGTATTTGTGACTAATGAGTGACCAATTTATTTGGTTAGTAAAACGTTTCTACAACCATAAATGTAGTTGTAGTGACCAAAATATTAGTTGTAAAATAGGTATTTTGTTGTAGAGATATAAGACAAAGGAATATTCATTACATCGAAGAAAAAAAAAGTCTCCTAAATCTTCTTTATCTAGTAATCGTAGCGCTCGTCGATTTTCCTAAAATGTTAATTGGGGTGAGCGCTCCAACTTGCTCAGTAAGTAGGGATTCACAAAACCATCAACATTCCATATAATAATCAAGAATGATATGTAATAACAATATGCACCGAGATAGCTAACGGGATTATGAACAAATATAATCCAATACATAATTGATGCAAGTCATTGATCAATGACTAGTACACTTGTGATTCCCATTTTGTTTGTAAAACTAGGGTTGATTACTCAAGTGACACCATTAATGCTATTGCTAGACCAACATATTGGCAGATGTGCTATCTAGTCAATCCATTAATGTCCAATGCTTTTATCTGAAACCCTCTAATGAGTATGTAATCCATGCAACCTAACTAACTGAGTAGGAAGTTACATATAAGCCGGGAAAGTAATTTATCTCATATATAACCTATTATCAGTTCCAGAACTTACTCTCGTGAATCACATTAAACACCGTTTTTCATTTATTAAAAACATCACAGTGTGCATAATCTCCACATTCAGTCCATAAACTACATAAACTACATATATTAAGATAGCCAACCAACATTGATAAATAAACGAATCCATACTTACCTCGGTTCGGGTTTCCGTTTCCAAACTTCTTAAGTTTTCGGGTCACTCACTGAAACGGCCTATTTTCCAAATGGACAACCATGAGGGCCGATGCGGGCCCACAACCTAGCCTACCGGCGTCAGTGTGTCCCACATGCCAACTCATCCACCATTTAACCATGATTAACCTCGAATTACAACAATTTACTGTTTAAATTGTTACTAACCTCAAGTCATCTGCTAAGATCATTTTTAAACCTTTTAACATGACAATCATCATATAAACATTACAAGTCATGCAATCAACTCATATGCATAGTGTGGAAAACCCATATAGCCTCACAGATCAAAAATGTATCTCAATGTAACAAACGTGCAATCCCAAATCCCAAAATAGAACAAATATGTATAGACAAACGTACAAGCCTGGATAAACGTCTCTGTATTCCGGTAGCTTGCCCTTGCCCCGGCTCGTACTAGGATCTTCACTCAAGCCATCACAAAAAGACAGATGACGAGTCCAGAGTGAGTATTGCCAAGGAAATTAAGTAAGCAATAGGAAAATAAATACTTGAAATTTAAAAAAAAACTATTAAATAAACAAGCGGAAATAAAAACAGTAAGCATTGTGCTCATCGCATGCATATGTAATAGTGAAAGCTCAAAGTGTGTGTTCATAGCCCCAGGGTCGGACTAGTGACATACTTCGGACTCCCAAGATCTCACGGCTAGTAGCACTCAAGCAAGGCCGATTTGGATCCGCTAAAGGTGTCGGCGTGGAATCTACAACGCACCTACACGTGCCGTCACAACTCTCGGGTAGCCCTATTCACCAAGATGGCACACGTGCTATGGCCTAGTAGACATACACACGAAATGACACGGAGGGAGAGCCTCAACGTCGAGTCCATTACAACACACCAGGAATAGAGTAATGAAAGACAGAATATGAAATCAAAAGCAAAATAAAAATCTTGCTCAAACAATTTCGGTTGGGATACTACACACCTCACACCGCACTCGTGTTCGTCATTGACCCCCGGTACGACTCCGTCTAGTCCCCGATATCCCAAATTTAAGCCCGTAATGACCTAGTTCCATTTATAGTGAATATTTAGTCATTTAGATGTGTTTTAAGTCACTTAACACAAATTATGTCAAAATAGTCGAATGTAGCGCGCTAGGTATGGGAATTAGCGCGCTAGATTCCCCGACAGTTATACGTTCTTTGCCCAGCAGAACATTAGCACACTAATTTCTGGCCTAGCACGCTAATTGTAATCTAGCGCGCTAGATTATGTCATTAGCGTGCTAATTGAGTTACAGACGAAATTTTGCAAATTCCTAGGTTTTTAAACAACCTACCAACCCAACAACAACCACAACACCAACAACACAACTTTAAAACACTAGAAACCCACCATAACAACAACTCAACATCCATCAAATCTTCACTAACACCTCTCAAATTATGATCAAAAGATAGAAAAAGTTGTAGTGTTTGTGGTTCTCACCTTGGATTTGATGATTTCACCACTCCAAGCTCCTTGAATCACCACATTTAATCACTCCAAAACCACTGTTTTTGCTCTTCAACTCTCGAATGATAGGATGAGGAGAGAGAAATGGTGGTGGAAATGTGATAATGTTGACTTTTATAGGTTGAATTGTCATATCCTCTCATATGTGCATCTCTAGGAGATCAAATGAGCCTCATTAGCTCCTTTTCCAACCACTAGTGACTCCAAAAATGAAACCTTTGGCACAATCACCGTGTATTTAACTCAAAAAGTGGCCTTTCGGGTGTCCCAACGCCCGGTTTCACGTCCCAAACCGCGACATACGTGTACCACCATGTCCCTAACCACCAAATATGCATTCCATATTATTATGTTAACAAATTTTATTCATTTTATGTGTGTATAATTTCCCCCAGCCTAGTGTTAAGTCGGTTAGACTACCCGGTACCCGCGTCGACACGCATATCGAGGCGACTACTTAACACACGGTCTCGCACGTCAAATGTACTCTAATAACACACATTGCGTGCCATGTACACTAGTTCAAAATAAACATCACAATTTAAACAAGTCAGCACCCAAAAATAACCATTTACCTAGCTCCAAGCGCGCACAAGCCTAATTGCAGGTCCCACGAGCGTATGAGTTGTCAGCTACGTCTGCAACCACGTCAGAAATAACGGCGACATATATTCAGGCGGTTACAGCTCTTCCCAACTAGGTGAAATTTCATCCCGAGATTTAATTTAAACTGAAAATACTTACCGGCAAATAAGTGGGGATACCGTCGTCGCATAGTAGACTCGAGCCCCCAAGTGAGTCCTTCGGTTCCGTGATGCCGCCAACGTACCAAAACTTTCGGGATCTCCTTATTCCTCAAAATCTGATTCCTTATATCCATGATTCACACAGGCTGTTACTTGTATAACACTGTGACGACCCTTTCTCCAAATAAGGGCACCGCCCAGCCTAATCCCTTAATTAGGTCCTAATCTCCCCTATAGGACCTAACAAGGAACTAGTCAGCCTTATTTAATCACCTAAATATCTACCAATTATGATACCACCTACAGTTAACAAACTAGTTCTACTGACTAACCTATGATTGTCTATAAATCAGAGTTCAGTTAAAAAAAATTTATCTAACAAGTTATTCAGCGGAAGTCTTATTTCATTACTAGTGGACATTAGATCCTAAGGCCTAACCTATTGTGGAAAAACCAGGAAATAGTGATCACATGCATATAGAAACAAAAGTGGTGATATATATAACATGTGTCTGGTCAGATGTTCCTATCACTCAACCCAAAAGTAAACATATCATGTATATAGAAAATGTAATACAAAAAATGCAAAACGTACAAAAATATGTCGTAGCAGTCCTTCACTGGCTTAGAGGTAGTCACCAATCTTCTCTTTGCACAGTGCTCTGCTACGGGACGATCTGCACCACCGTCACAAACTAGACGGTGAGTACATGAGATTATTTAAGTAATTTTGAGAGACATCGATCCACATTCCCAAACAGACAACAAGTATCAAATGACATAATTTAAATAGCAACTAAGTTGAAAGAAACATCATGCAAAGAGATACTTGAGTTAACCAAATATGAAACTGACTCAAGGCTAAGCAGTAATGGATTAGGGTCGGTCGGTCGTGATCTTCATCACATCAACCTGTCCACTACAATTTGAGCTTTGCTCTATATCATTTCATTACCAATTGAGCTTTATATCATAATTTCAAAAGGTCGTACTTACGATTATGCCTTTTCTATTCCAAGTGAATTAGTCGTCACCGGAATGTATACTTGCTAACATACCCGAGTATTCAAACTCGTCATGCTCACCCAAGTTATTCTTGCGCCAACAAACCCCGAGGTTCGGTTACCCCGTTCGAGGCACGTTACCCGTGTGTCATGCAAGGTAGTGGAGAAATTCCCTAACATCCCGAAAAGTCTAGTGACCCCGTATGAAAGCTGAATTTCTATCATCAAATGACCCTAACCACAAGAACCACTTTCATTTTCAATAATGACTCGGTAATAGAATCCAAGAAATGTAATTGCATACTAATGCACAAAGGATTAGAGTCAAAACAAAACAAACTAACATAATAGCATGCTATATCACTGACTTTCATACATAATAATCAACATGACAAAATAGAGGAATTGGAATCAATGATATACACAACAGAGTATGCTATGAGCAACATCATCAAATGAGAACTGAACAAGTCATAGCATATGGATGTCAAAGGCAATTCAGTTCGAATAACTGAGAATAAATAAATAAATGAAATGAAATGTAAATAAATGTCTCAATCAGTTTACTTACATACACACATCAATTCCTAAGCTATCCGGCTTTTCGTCGCGTCGATGTACGCACCCAAACCCCGTAATAGCTCTTTACGGTCCTAACATTTGACAAGTTATCAATTTAGATGCACAATTCATTATTTAAAATTCTTAAATTGGTCAAAATCGAATTCGATACCAATTTGCCAATTTTGCGCTTTTCGAGGTAAAAAACTCCGTAAAAGTCGGGTCCGAAATTTCAAATCTTTTGTTTTTTTCATAAAAACTTATCAATTTCTATTTATTTTGTCGAAATATAATTTTTCAGAATTTTTCCTAATTTTTCTGGAAATTTCCTGAATTTTCCAGCATTTTATCTATTTTCAGGAATTTCTTTCATAAAAAATCAGTTTAATTTAATTTAATAATTAAATATATATTATTTTATTGGGGTGGGTCCGGGCTAACCCGACCCGGTCCATTGGACCCGGTCGACTCGACCCCGGCCTCAGGTCGGGTCGGGGTCGGCCCTGAGCCGGCTCGCATGGGGTAGCCCGACTCGGGCTACCCCCCATCTTCTTCCTCACCAGAGCACGAGTGCTATGGTTTTGATTTTTTTTTTCAACTGGGGTTGGGCGTCTATCCCCAACCCCAAGTTGGGTTCGTGCAGGGGAGACGACTCCTCTGCCGTCCCTTGAGCTCGGACGAACTGCCATGGCAGTTCGTCCGAGTTCGCCACCTCAAACCACAACAACAACCGACTGCAACATCAACGAGCCCACAACAACAACGAAAACTCACCTTGCGTTCTCGTCGTCGAGCTGTCGGTCTCTCTCTCTCTCTCTCTCTCTCTCTCTCTCTCTCTCTCTCTCTCTCTCTCTCTCTCTCTCTCTCTCTCTCTATCTCTTCTTCTTCCACCTCTCCTCACTGCGTTTTTTTTTTCTCTCCCTCCACCGAATTTAGACAATCAAATAGAAGATATGTTTGAACTTTGATATATATATATATATATATATATATGAGTTGGGTTGGCTTGAATGTGAGCCACACATCTCAAACCACACACGTATCTCGAGACACAATCTTGTGGTTTTCAACACCACATTCTTCCCTTGTGTCACTCTCAAGTGGCACCAATCTTTGGACACCCTTTCTAGAGACATGTGTGTGTAGCTAGATGTAGATATAGTGATGTATGTTTTTTAGTCTTGACATTAGGCCCATTTTATATATAAATTGATGTGGCTACATTACAACCACAACCACATATCATTTTTTTTTCATTTTTCATTTTAGGCAATATAATTGAACTAGTTACACTAACCCCACGAGTTGCTGCCTCGGGTCCACGTCGGCACGCGACTCAAAGTGCGTCCCCGCTCGTCTCGGTATCAGCATACCCGTAAATGACTTAGTAGTCTACACATATACATTACACTAGGCATACACCACACAAATATAACATTTACCTCGGCTAATGTGCCTCGGTAGTGACACGTATCGCGCTGCGCGTCCCACGTCACGGGTCATTTTGTCCTAATTAACGAATTAAACGTGTATTAGTTATTTGGGCCATGACAATACTTCCCAACTAATAGGAAGTTCGTCCTCGAACTTAAACTGAACGAATTTATAAATATATATGACTCGAAGAGGTACGGAAATCTATCTCGCATATAGTCTTCCCGTTCCTAAGTGAGTTTTGAATCTCCATGAAACTGTCACTTGACTAATACATTTGGGATAGACTTGCTTCTTAACTGATGTACCCTTGATCAAGGATCTGAACTAGTTGCTCTTCATATGAGATATCTTCACTCAAATCAATCTGACTCAAATCCATTGTCGGTCTCTCGCCTGCCTTTGACTTAGCTAGTCGAAGCATCGATATATGGAACACTGGATGAATTCCCTGTTGGGTTTTGGGGTTCATACGCAGCGGAGATTACAAAACAGTTTTGACAAAAACCCCAACAGGATCCGAATCTAATTCCATTAAAAACGTTTAAACCATGAAAAACTTAATCATACCTCAATCGCAATATACCTTTCAGAAGGTTGATCGATCTCTAAGGCGCTGCCAACGACGAACGCCCTCTATCGCAGATCCACACGAACGGCGTAGAGATTTGAAGTGCTAGCTTCGAGAGAATACCAAACCTTTTTGTTTCTCTCCAAAACGATCCGAGCATACCAAAAACCCTAAGTCGTTTCTAAAACGAAAAAGAGTTTCAACCCTTTTTCTTTCGTACCTGTGTTCTAACTTAAAGCGTCTATTTATACAACCCTTGTATATAGACGGTTAAGTAAATTACACATATACCCTTACTTAAAGAAGTATAAGTGTAATACACCACAAGGACGTTTCCGTCATGAATTTTATCATATAAAATTCATTTTTTTGAACCATCTTAAAATCTCGCAAAACCATTCTTAGTGTGCGACCCAATAGGCTCATACAACGTTGGCAGTGTACCAAAACACATTTTGGTATACAAGTCATAAGCAGTCTCTAGCAAGACATTATGACTACCCAAGTTGTACGAATATCAAATCGATACAACCTAATCAATAGTGTATATAACAACCTTTTGTCACACGATATCCTTTTGATCAAACATAAGGCATGGAATTGTCATCCAACATGTTCAATCGTACTAGTCTCGATCTCTAGGTAGACTGAAAACATCCAAGTGACATTGATCAATATCAATTCACTAAGACAAGGCCTTTTAACGATCTAACACATCGAGGGATCCACTAGATATCTCTCTTTATATGATAGGGACAAATTATATCTCGATTACACAACTTCATCACATTGCTCACACAAGTAACCAATCACAACCTTTATAATCGTCCAGGTTAAAGACAACGTTTGATTGTGTCAAGTTCTTGTGTTCCTAATGTTGAAGTCTCTCGGCAATCTCAAGTCGAGGAGAAAAATATACCTATCATGAGAAACAATTATGACTTAATCCATGTGATGTTCTCGAAGCGGGTCGGTCAAAGTACTTTGTTCCCTAACAAGTACTCGTGATCTTGATTCGTATCCCTATACGTATAATCATCATATGATCATCAATCAAGACTCACACTAGTCTTAATTCATTATAGTTCCAAAGTATAATGATCGACTAGGGACATTTAGGATATTTATGTAAATACCCATGGATCTTATTATAATGTAAACATGCAAATTAATTATAATAAACAAACAAATGAAATCCTCTATTTTATTAACTAAAAGTATTCATAAAGGCAGTTAATGGATTGACCTAGGGCACATGCCCCAACATTCCCGACATCTCGTGGAGGTAATTCTAGCTCATATGCAATTTTTCCAACTCGTTTCTTGATCTTGAAAGACCCGATGAATCTCGGTGCTAATTTGCCTTTCAAACCAAATCGATGATGACCCTTACGAGGAGAAACCTTTAGATACACTAAAGCTCCCTCATCGTACGTGAGATCATTGCGATACATGTATGCATACTTCCTTTGCCTCTCCTAGGCTCCCCTTAAGCTTCAGCGAACTGTCTTACCTTTTCGTGTAATCGACAACAATTTCGAGCCCTAACAAATCCCGATCTTCTGGCTCAGCCCAACAAGATGGTGAGTGACACGGTCTGCCATATAACACCTCAAATGGCGCCATTTCAATGCTCGCCTGATAACTGTTGTTGTATGCAAATTCACACAACGGTAAATACTCTTCATACAATTCGCCAAACTCAAGTACACACGCCCTGAGCATATCTTCGAGAGTTTGAATCAACCTCTCAGTCTGCCCATCCGTCTGAGGGTGAAAGGTTGTGCTAAACTGTAAGCGCGTACCATACAGATGAAGCATACTCCGCCACATCCTGGACGTATACATAACATCTATGTCTGACGTAATAGTCAAAGGTACTCCGTGCAGCCTAATGATCTCTCTCTCGAACAATATACTCAGCTGGTCAAATGTGTAATGAGCTGCCACTGGTATGAAAATGGTAGATTTCGTCAATCTGTCCACAATCACCAGTCATGTCGATGAACAGTCCTCGGCAGTCATCGAACGAAATCCATGGCTATATCTTCCCACTTCCATCGTGGAATGGGAAGCGGCTGTAGTAATTCTCCGGGTTTACGATGCTCCTTCTTCACCGTTGGCGAGATCCCACGATTCTGATAAACTCCGATATGTCCGCTTTCATCCCGACCCACCGAAAATGTCTCTTCATATCATGGTACATTTTGGTCCTTCTACGGAAGAATAGTGAACCGGAACGATGTGAATCTGAAGAATCTCATCTCTCGGCTACGATCGTTGTCGGTATCCACGATCTGCCTCGAAATTTGAGACATTGATTTGTTGTCTCAGTCCAGTCAGCACACTCGGGACTCTGGGCTAACTCACTGAATCTCGGATATATAATGTCAGTTTTCAGATCCTCTGACACTCTCTGAATCGACCATGTCTGAAGCCTTACTTGAGCACAAATCAGTACCTTCGTGTCAATAGAAATATCTAACTGACTCAGCATCGACGCCGCCTCGAGTAAACCATACTCGTGCGTCATATGAAAATTAAACGTCTCGGCATCTCCAGTCGAAACCCTATTCAGCGCATCTGCAACGACATTAGCTTTTCCTGGATGATATTCCAAAGAAAAGTCATAGTCTTTCAAAAATTCTAACCATCTGCACTGTCTCATGTTCAGCTCTTTCTGTGTGAAGAGATATTTCAAACACTTATGGTCAGTATAGAGTGTGAACTTCTCTCAATACAGATAATGTCTCCATATCTTCAGAGCAAACACTACCATCGCCAACTCTAAGTAATGAGTTGGATAATTCTTCTCATGTATCTTCAACTGTCTTGATGCATAGGCCACTGTGCCTTTCTCTTGCATCAACACACAACCTAAACCCATATGAGAAGCATATGTGTACACCGTGAAACCCTTTCCAGCCTCTGGCAATATCAAGACCTTTGGTGCGGTAGTCAACAATTTCTTGATTGAGCAAATGCCTCCTCGCATTCCTCGGACCAATGAAATTTAACGTCTTTTTCCGGGTCAACTTAGTCATTGGTGAAGCGATATTCGAAAAATCCTTCACGAACCTTCGATAATAGCATCTTGCTAACCCCAAAAAACTCCTAATCTCGATCCACTTACGTCGGCGCGGGACAATCCAAAATCGCTTTGAATCTTTTTCTTGGATCTACTTGTGAATTTGGCATATAGTATGTGCTCCTCAAAGTCCGCAACGTCTCCCTGAGGTGTTGCTCATGATCTTCTCGAGTCTTCGAGTACACCAATATATCATCGATAAACACGATCACAAAGCGGTCAAGAAATGGTCTCATCACTCGGTGCATCAAATCCATAAACATGACAGAAGCATTAGTCAAACTGAACGGCACGATTGTGAACTGATAGTGTCCATACCTCGTACTAATTAAACGCTGTTATGTATCTATCATCCTCCCTGATCCTCAGCTGATGATACCCTGATCGTAGATCTATCTTAAAGAAAAAATGCGCTCCTCTCAGCTGATCGAATAAATCGTCATACGCGGTAATGGATACTTATTCTTGACTGTGACCTTATTCAATTCTCTTTAATCAATACACAGTCTCAAGGTACCGTCCTTTTTCTTCACAAACATGAACGGTGCTCCCATGGTGATATCGAAAGTGTGATGAATCCCTTCTCGCTCAATTCTTGCAACTGTTTCCTCAATTCTTCCAATTCTCGTGGATCTATGTGGTATGGTGGTATAGATATCGATTTCGTACCGGGTACCAACTCAATAATGAAATCGATCTCCCTCGGTGGTGCTAATCCAGGTAAGTCTTCAGGAAACACATCCGAAAACTCACACACGATCGCAATCTCTTCAAGTTTAGGTTCATGACTCTCTGCAACGATATATATCGATACCAAAGCCTTCATCTCCCTACTAGTCGCAAGCCAACCTCGAGTGCCCTCGGCTCTCGGTGTACTACCGCTATACATGAAAACTGGACGCCCTGGAATCTCAAATATGACTGTTTTCGTAAAACAATCGATATGAGCATGATATCATGCTAGCCAATCCATCCCTAGCAACGCATCGAATTCCAGGAATTATAGCACCCTGAAGTCTGCAGGTAACTCGACCCCGTCGATCTCTACTGGGCATCTCTCCACCAAAGAATTAGGGTACACTCTATCTCCGGCTGCAGTACTCAAAATCAAATGGACTCGACACTAACCGATTTCAACCCTAACATGCCGACCATGCGACAAGAAATGAAAGAAATTGTAGAACCCGAATCAAATAAAACATAAGCTTGATGACCACAAATGGAAACCATACCCTCAATAAGTTTATGTGTAGCGTCTGCGTCAGGCTGTGCAACCACATGAAAAACCTCTCGACGCTGTGGTGGAATCACTGTCGCTGGCCGTGGACATTCTCGAATCACATGTCCAACCTGGCCACATAGAAAACAAATGACGACTCTAGATTGACCCTGCGTTTGATCCTGGGCCTGTGCGATTGCATATCTCTGCCCTGGTCTGGACCTATCTCGTCCTCAACCTCTACCTCTACCTCTACCTCTACCTCTGCCTCTGCCTCTACCACCGTGCTGCTGACGTGGAGCTAGTGGTGCTGGTAAAGCGGTAAAGTAGACGTAGCGAGAGGCGGCAATGCAGTCCGATGGTGGCGTGCACGGAAGTCTACCCACAATAGTCTGCAAAAGTGTAGGAGATGCTACATAAGGCACAATTGCCCCCCGAACACCTCTATCCCATCTCCTCGGTCCTTTGCCCTTCTGTCTCCTCCGCTCACTCTCAGCCATTTGATCAGGTGTCATCGCGGTACTAAGGGTGTCCCGTCAGTAACTCGGCTCATATAATATGTCTCGTGAGCAAGTGCACGCTCAAATATCTCTCCCAGTGTCCTGGCACCTGAACTGACCACATAAAACCCAATATTCGGCCTCAGTCCGTCGCCAAAATGATACACATCATCGGCATCCTCCTTCACAAGATCTCCGGAACTGCCTCAGATAGCCGTATCTGTCTCGGTAGCTCAACTGTCTCGTCGGCTCCCTGTCTCAGATTCATGAATTCCTTCCTCAACCTCTTCATCACCGCAGGTGGGAAGTACTGCTGATAAAACTTAGTCTTGAAGGCATCCCAAGACTTAAACTCTCCCTCAGCAACTATCGTCGCACGCCACCACACTTCGGCGTCTCGCTGTAAGGTGTACGACGATATCTCCGCTCTGAGTCTATCATCAATCTGCAAGACTCTATGTAACTTCTCCTGCGACAAGACCCACTTCTCGATCTTCTCAAAATTCTCTCGACCGTCGAAGTATACCGGTTTCAGTCTAATGAAATCTTTCACCAGCTGAACTACCGATATCGAACTAGGCGATGGGGGTGTGGAAGATGGTGTAGACACTTGTCTCTCTTCTTTGGAGATACTATCATTGGTGTCGCAGTACGACCGATACTACGGTCGGTATTGTAGTCATGATAGGACCCGATGTCCGATTTGTTGTGTTGGTGGAGCAAATCGGGAAGTCATCAATGCAATGAAATCCGCAACCGCCGACCCCTGACAGCCTACTCAATCCGAAAGCCCCTAGAAATCCTCCGTTGATGGTATCGAAGGGCGCGGCCGCCGCCGCATATCCGCATTTCGTTATCGCGTGAATCCGCCATCTCTCTCGCAAATAGATAACGAACGCGAATCGCTACTACGTGGATAATATATATATATATATATATATATATATATATATATATATATGCACATAACAAAATTAACATGTATATAGATATATCAAATCCCCAACTCATGTTCACTCACTTCCCAACTAATAATTTTTTGGCAAGGATCATCTGGTTTTCCACATCTAACTAAGGTTTTCTAGCTTCTACATTTCTTAAATCTTTTAGTTGTTTCAGGTTGAACAAGGTAGGTCGTTCACTACATCGTATAGTTATGGTATCATATTGTAGAATCTCCAGTTTCTACAATCTTACGCTTAGTAAGCTTCGGTAACCCATGAAGTTTCAAACATGGCTCTGATACCAACTGTGTTGGTATCATATTGCCTTAAGCCATATAGTTCTCTAAATCAGGCTCTGATACCACCTGTGACGACCCCTTCTCCAAATAAGGGCATCGCCCGACCTAATCCCTTAATTAGGCCCTAATCTCCCCTATAGGACCTAACAAGGAACTAGTCAGCCTTATTTAAACACCTAAATACCTACCAATTATGATACCACCTACAGTTAACAAACTAGTTCTGCTGACTAACCTATGAATGTCTATAAATCAGAGTTCAGTTAAAAAAAATTATCTAACAAGTTATTTAGCGGAAGTCTTATTTCATTACTAGTGGACATTAGATCCTAAGGCCTAACCTATTGTGGAAAAACAAGGAAATAGTGATCACATGCATATAGAAACAAAAGTGGTGATATATATAACATGTGTCTGGTCAGATGTTCCTATCACTCAACCCAAAAGTAAACATATCATGTATATAGAAAATGTAATACAAAAGAATGCAAAACGTACAAAAATATGTCGTAGCAGTCCTTCACTGGCTCAGAGGTAGTCACCAATCTTCTCTTTACTGGTCTGCTACTAAACTGATCTGCACCCACCGTCACAAACTAGACGGTGAGTACATGAGATTATTTAAGTAATACTGAGAGACATCGATCCACATTTCCAAACAGACAACAAGTATCAAATGGCATAATTTAAATAGCAACTAAGCTGAAAGAAACATCATGCAAAGAGATACTTGAGTTAACCAAATATGAAACTGACTCAAGGCTAAGCAAGTAATGGATTAGGGTCGGTCGGCCGTGATCTTCATCACAACAGCTTGTCCACTACAATTTGAGCTCGCTCTATATCATTTCATTACCAATTGAACTCTATATCATAATTTCAAAATGTCGTACTTTTGATTATGCAATTTCTATTCCAAGTGAATTAGTCGTCTTAGGAATGTATACTTGCTAACATACCCGAGTTTTCAAACTCGTCATGCTCACCCAAGTTATTCTTGAGCCAACAAACCCGAGGTCTTGTTACCCCGTTCGAGGCATGTTACTCCGTGTGTCATGCAAGGTAGTGGAGAAATTCCCTAACATCCCGGAAAGTCTAGTGACCCCGTATGAAAGTTGAATTTCTATCATCAAATGACCCTAACCACAAGAACCACTTTCATTTTCAATAATGACTCGGTAATAGAATCTAAGAAATGTAAGCGCATACTAATGCACAAAGGATTATAGTCAAAACAAAACAAACTAACATAATAGTATGCTATATCACTAACTTTCATACACAACAATCAACATGAAAAAATAGAGGAATCAGAATCAATGAAATACACAACAGAGTATGCTATGAGCAACATCATCAAATGAGAACTGAACAAGTAATAGCATATGGATGTCAAAGGCAATTCGGTTCGAATAACTGAGAATAAATGGAAGGAAATGTAAATAAATGTCTCAATCAGTTTGCTTACATACACCACAATTCCTAAGCTATCCGGCTTTTTGTCGCGTCGATGTACCCACCCAAACCCCGTAATAGCTCCTTTATGGTCCTAAAATTTGACAAGTTATCAATTTAGATTCACAATTCATTATTTAAAATTCTTAAATTGGTCGAAATCGAATTCGAGACCAATTTTCGAGGTAAACCCCGTAAAAGTCACGTTCGAAATTTCAAATCTTGTATTTTTTCATATAAATTTATCAATTTCTATTTATTTTGTCGAAATATAATTTTTCCTAACGGATATTTTGAATTTTCATTTTATCTATTTTCAGAATTTCTTTTATAAAAAATCAGTTTAATTTAATTTAATAATTAAATATATATTATTTTATTGGGGTGTGTCGGGTTAACCCTTGGCCAGTCAGTGGACCGGTCGACCCGGCCCTCGAGTCGTGGTCGGTCGACCCGACCGGAGCTACCCTCATCTTCTTCCTCACCAGAGCACTTCGTGCTTTGGTTTTGATTTTTTTTTCCACTGGGGTTGGGCGTCCATCCCCAACCCCAAGTTGGGTTCGTGCATGGAAGACAACTCTCCTGCCGTCCCTTGAGCTCGGACGACGCCATGGCGGTTCGTGCAGAAGTTCGCCACTTCGAACCACAACAACAACCGACTGCAACAACAACAAGCCACACAACAACAACGAAACTCACCTTGCGTTCTCGTCGTCGAGCTGTCGGTCTCTCTCTCTCTCTCCCCTTCTTCTTCCTCCTCTCCTCACTGCGTTTTTTTTCTCTCCCTCCACCGACTTTAGACAATCAAATAGAATATAAGTTTGGACTTATATATATATATAGGAGTTGGGTTGGCTTGAATGTGAGCCACACATCTCAAACCACACACGTATCTTGAGACATAATCTTGTGGTCTTCAACACCACACTTGTCCCTTGTGTCACTCTCAAGTGACACCAATACTGGACACCCTTTCTAGAGATGTGTGTGTGTAGCTAGATGTAGATCTAGTGATGTATATTTTTTAGTCTTTACCTTAGGCCCATTTTATATATAAATTGATGTGGCTACATTACAACCACAACCATGTCTTTTTTTCATTTTTCATTTTAGGCAATATAATTGAACTAGTTACACTTACCCCACGAGTTCTTTGCCTCGGGCCCACATCGGCACGCGACTCGAGGCACGTCCCCCGCTTGTTTTGGTATATGCATACCCGTAAATGACTTAGTAGTCTACACATATACATTACACTATGCATATACCACACAAATATAACATTTCCCTCGGCCACTGTGCCTCAGTAGTGACACGTATCGCGGTGCAGGTCCCACGTCATGGGTCATTTTGTCCTGATTAACGAATTAAACATGTATTAGTTATTTGGGCCGTGACAGACACGTCAGGTCGCACCTCAATCTGACGTATATCAACCATAGGCCTTGGTCCTGATTTAGCCAGCCCTAACATGGAAATATGACACATTGGGTGTACCCCTTCCAACTGCGGTGGCAACTCCAGACGGTATGCCACTCTACCGACGCATTCCTTAATTTGAACGGCACATTGTGTCTTGGTGCTAGTTTCCCCTTAATGCCAAACCTCTAATGACCCTTCCAGGGCAAAACTTTTAAGTACACTAAGTCTCCAACCTCATAGCTCAGACCCTCAAGACACTTGTCTGCATATTTCTTTTGCCTATCATGCGCTGCCTGAAGTCTCTGCCTGATATGTCTTACATTCTCAGTATGCTCAACAACAACCTCAAGTCCTATAGCCGTTGTATCTTCCGGTGCCGCCAAACATGTTGGTGACCTGTAGGGCCTAACATAAAGTGCCTCAAACGATGGCATCCCGATACTCGCCTGATAGCTATTGTTATAGGCAAACTCACACAAAGGTAAGTATTCTTCCCACGATCCACCAAACTGTAGAATACACGCCCTAAGCATATCCTCGAGAATCTGAATTAATCGCTCTGACTGCCCGTTAGTCTGAGGATGGTAATAGGAAGTACTAAACTGTAAACGAGTGTCAAACTGCTCCTGCATACTCTCCCACAGTCTCGATGTAAACCTCGGATCTTTGTCATAAACAATAGAGACTGGGACACCATGCAATTTGACAATCTCTCTCGAAGATATTGCTCAGCTGTGTAACCGAATATCTCATGGCGATCGGTATAAAATGTGCCGACTTCGTCAACCTATCGATAACTACCCAAATCGCATTTTGTCTCCTTGTCGTCGAGGTAGGCCACTGACGAAGTCCATGGTCACGTGTTCCCACTTCCACTGAGGAATGGGCAGCGGTTGTAGTAACCCAGTCGGTTTCCTGTGCTCGGCTTTCCCCTGCTAGCATATATGACAACTCCGGACGTATCAACCACGTCAGCCTTCATTCGGCCCTCCAGAACAATCTCCGCAGATCGTGATACATCTTGGTCCGACCAGGATGAACTGTGTATCACGACCGGTGTGCGTCCTCGAGAATGTTGTCCCTGAGCTCCGATACCCCTGGTATCTACAATCGACCCTTGTGTCTCAAGCACCCATCTGACCCCTCAGACCACTCAGTGCACCCCAAATCCTGAGCCATGCCACTGATCCGCAAATATCGGTCATCAGCTCTCTGCAACTTAGCCACCCGCTCTAGAGACACTGTAGGAACTCGCATCTGACAGTAAATTTGTAGCTCAAGATAATAGCTTCTATCAAACACAACATCGACGCTGCTTCGAGCAACCCGTGCTCATGTGTCATATGATGCAGTACTATCTGGCTTTCAGTGTCGTTCATGCTCAGCGCATCAGCTACAACATTCGCCTTACCCGGATGATATTCAATGGCGAAGTCATAGTCCTTCAGTAACTCGAGCCATCACCGTTGTCGCATGTTCAGCTCCCTCTGAGTGAACAAGTACCTCAAACTCTGGTGGTCTGTGAACAACACGAACCTCTCATCATACAGGTAATGCCTCCAGGCCTTCAGTGCAAACACGACCGCTGCAAGCTCCAAGTCGTGCACTGGATAGTTCACCTCGTGAGGTCTCAATCGTCGAGATAAATAGGCCACAGGGTGTCCAGTCTGCATCAACACGCCACCCAACCCAGTGCATGTTGCATCAGTATAGATGGAAAAACCTTTACCTGCCACCGGTAAAGCCAAAACTGGTGGCGAAGTCAATTTCCTTCACTCCCAAAAAACATCCTCACATTCCTTTGACCATTCAAATCTAACATCCTTCTTGGTCAGCCTCGTCAACGACACTGCAATCATCGAGAAGTCCTGCACAAAGCGCCTGTAATATCTTGCCAAGCCCAGGAAACTCCGGATGTCAGATACCAAGACTCGGGTGTCTTCCAGTCAATAATCGCCGAATCTTGTCACCATCAACTGATATACCCTGACCATTGATGACATGGCCCAAGAACTTCACCTCACTCAGCCAAAAGGCACACTTGTTGAATTTGGCATACAGTTTGTGCTCTCTCAACGTCGACAATACATCTCTGAGATGCCTCTCGTGCTCCACACGAGTCTTACTGTAAATCACGATGTCATCAATAAAAACAATGACGTATCGATCAAGGTATGGCCTCAGCACCTTGTGCATCAAATCCATGAAGATAGTTGGTGCATTAGTCAGCCCAAACGGCATGACCGTGAACTGGAACAGGCCGTAACGCGTACTAAACGCGGTCTTCTCCATATCCTCTTCTCGAATCCTCAATCGATGGTATCACGATCGTAAGTCGATCTTCGAGAAGAACACGGCCTCGACCCCAATTGATCAAATAGGTCGTCGATTCTCGGAAGCGGGTAACGATTCCGAATCATCACCGATTCGATTTTTTGGTAGTCCACACAAATCCGCATCGAGCCATCCTTCTTCATCACAAAAAGACAAGAGCTCCCTAAGGCGACATGCTTTAGGGTGGATGAAGCCCTTGTTCAAGTAAGTCCTCTAACCGGGTCTTCAACTACACGTGCTCGATCTTCGACATTCTATATGGTCTCTTGTAGATTGGCCGAGTCCCCAGGATCGGCTCAATAATAAACTCCACAAGCTCTTGGTGGTGGAAATCCCGACAAATCATCAAGAACACATCGTCGGAAACTCACAAACAATAGGGACATCCTCAACCTTCAACACTGTTTTACGCTCCGACTCCACCATAGCCGCGTACGTCTCCATCTCTTGCGACGTCGCTAATCTGCCTTAAGTGATTGGTAATGCAGTCGCAACTCTAGCGAATGTAAACCTTGGAATCCCCTCGATGTCAAACGTCACAGTTTTGCTAAAACAATCGATCTGTGCGTGATAGGATGATAACCAATCCATCTCGAACATAGCGTCAAACTCCAAGTACTCTAACACTATTAAATCAGCCGGTAACTGATGTCCCTCGATCTCCACAACACAATTCCGGCAAATCCAGTTAGGGTAAATCTTATCCCCAGCTACCGTGCTTAGAACAAGATGTGTATCTAAAGTTTGTGCATGTAACTTTTCTACCATTTTTCCAGAAATAAAAAACAAGGCACTACCAGAATCCATCATAACATGCATAGGTATACCACAGACATATAACGTACCCTCAACTGGCTGTCTGGTCGCCTCCCTGTCTGGCTGCGCGACCCCAAATGCCGCAGACTGAGTCATATCTCTGGCCTGCTCCGTTTGTGGCGGTACTAGTGCTAGTCTGGTACAATCTACCACAATATGCCCCACATGATCGCAATGGTAACATGTGCGAGTTTCTGACCTGCCTGAAATCCTCTGACTCGGCGTCTGACTCTGGCCTCTCGGAACTCTATCCTGCCTCTACCGCCTAAGCTGATCAACGAGTGCAGAAGAAATAGAATATGCCAACTAACGGTCATCACATCGCTATTTGTCATCATGACGATCCTTGTCGGCTTGCTCGACCAATCTGCTAATTTCCTTGACGAGGTCTCGGCCCTGTCTCTTGGCCTCGAGTCGGACCGAGAACCCGATCTTTGGCCGACTCTGTGCCGACCCCGCAGGCGCAACTCCGAATCGCTCATCGACGGCCCCTCGAACCATGTATGTCTCGTGTGCGAGGCACCTGTCGTAGACCTCGTCGAGTACGAGCTCCACTAGATACAACCGTACTCGCTATCCGCTTATCCAGACCACGGACAAAATAGTATATCTGTAGTCGGTCGGTACCTACTATGTCCATTGAGTACGATAGTAGATAACGGTACCTCTCCATGTATACCGTGACCGACATATCACCCTGCACCAGGGACAAAAACTCCTCCCTCAAACGAACCCTGGCCTCCATCGGCATGTACTCATCCATGAACAACGTCCGGAACTCTGCCCACGTAGTCACAACAAGATGAGTCGCAGTGTAAGTAGTCCACCAGATCGCAGCATCGCTCTCAAACAGAAACTCGATAGCCGCGGCCGATCAATATCCTCGACCCGAAGTAAGTCGTGTAGCCGCTCATGTGATAACAGCCACCTCCCGGCTACCTCTTGATGTCCAGCCCCATTAAAGTATCCTGGAGAGAACTTAAGGAAGTCCCTCATCTTCTTAGCCACTAATGTCATCTGGCTCCCATAAGTCGATGTGTAACGGCCCCAAAAATCCCGA
Organism: Stephania cephalantha; assembly: GCA_039657325.1. Classification (NCBI taxonomy): domain Eukaryota; kingdom Viridiplantae; phylum Streptophyta; class Magnoliopsida; order Ranunculales; family Menispermaceae; genus Stephania; species Stephania cephalantha. Next base: position 46,139,033 of record CM077574.1, read on the forward strand.
GGTCGCCATGTGGGGAGGCGGCGGCCCAGCGGTCCCGTCCGATCCTTGACCCCTTTGGGTCCACGCGCCACCGACGCCATTTTCCACAACACGACTCCTCGATATGCGTGTTAACTCCCTTCGTTAAGCAATTAGTTCGACAGTTTAATTATTTTTTTATAACATTAAAAACAAAAACAATGGAAGTCTTAAATTGAAACCAATAAAACAATTAAATTTATTATCGTATTAAGCATTATTTTAAGAGCAACTCCTAATGTGGAAAAACCCGGGAAAGTACTATGTATATATACGACAATATTAAACAGTAATATATACAAGTACGTCTCTATTCGATCTCCGTTTCCCAAAAGTAAACAAAATATCAAAATCGCACGTACTAGTAGGTCCTTGACCGCGGGCAGTCAGATAAAGTCGCCCAAAATGTCCTTGCCCCTACTAGCAGGGTCTGCACTCGACCATCACAAAAAGTAAGATGGAGAGTACGAGTTAGTAAGATTCCAACAAAGTACAGAGCATTTATAAGAGAAATAACAGATGCCAATCAACATGTCAATTACTCATGCGGAAACTAAACAGACAAGCTGTGCTAAGATCATCACATGAATAAATAACACGAGAGAAACATACCGTGTACTCCTCCCGATCACACTAAAGCGTACGTCGAACCCCCAGATCCTTTCGGTGCGTGCCCCACTTCCTTTCACCTGGTTTTCATACCCTCGGGATCCTTTCAATGGAAGCCCCCACTTCCTTTCACCTGGTTTTCCCGCGTACGACCTAGTGTGCCATAAGTACACAATGAATAGCAAAGTCTCGACCCCCTGACCCAAATGTGTCACGAAAATCAATAATAAAGAATAGGGGAATAGCATCCAATAACCACGAACATGAAATTCAATGATAGAAAAGTAAACCCTCGGTCACTTTCGGATGGAATCTTACGTACCTCAAAAACGCACTCGCTCGCATCTCGATATGCGCACCCGACACCGACTATAGCATCCTAAGTCCCTGGTGTCCATTTGTACCATTTAAGTTATTAAATCATGCAAATCACAATTAAAATTAGGTGAAATACACCTCACCTCCATCGCGTCGTCGACATTCGTCGATTCGCACCCTCGTCGAGGAGCGATCGGCCCGACAACGCCATCGCGTTGTTCACCGCGCCGACGTCGGTCGCGCCACCGCAAATCACCAAGCCGCCATTGCTTGGCGTCGCATTCTGCTGCACCACTGCATTGCTTGCTGCTGTCGCGCTCGCTGCCGCTCGCGCTCATTGCTCCCGCGCGCCGTCGGCCGCGCGCTGCCCTCGTTTCCACCTCGCCGCCGTGATGAACCCCGTCGCGCAGCCGCGCGCTCGCTTGTCCGCCTCTCGCCAGGCCAATCTTGGATCCCGTCGCTACCCGCGCCGCCGTCCCCGATCTCGCTGATTCGCGTCTCGCGAGCCGCTCGCTGCCCGCATTGCTGCTGCTGTGGCCGTCCGTCGTCACGCACGCGACCACGCCGCAACCCCATTGTTGCCTCGCCGCCTCCTCTCTCCGCTGCCGGCCACGCTGGATCTGCGTCGCCCTCGGCCGTTGGCCGCCGCCGTCGCGCGCAGCCACGCCAGCGCGTCGCTGCCGACCGCTGCTGGTGTCGTCGCGCCGTCGTCGTCGCGGATCCGGTCGCGTCGTCGTCGTCGTCACTGCGCCGCTGCCGTCGTCACCGTCGCGCCACAGCCGGCCGCCGCCTGCTCTACCAGCTCCGCTGCTGGCCGCCGCCTGCTCCGCCAGCTTCGCTGCTCCCTGCGCACCGCCGGCCGTCGCTGCTCCCTGCGCGCCGCTGCCCCTCGTCTCCACCGCGCCGCCGCGCAGTGAGCCCCGTCGCGCAGCCGCGCAGCCACCGCCGCGCGCCTGCTGGTCCGCCTCCTCGCCGGCCACTGCTGGATCCCGTCGCTGGCCGCCGCTACTCGCGCCGCTGGCCCCGATCTCGCCGTCCGCCATCTCCGCGAGCCGCTGCTGCTGCTGGCCGTCCGTCGTCGCGCATCCGGTCGCGCCGCTGCTGGCCAGCTGCTCGTCCTCGCCGCTGCGTTGACCGCTGCTCCTCGCCGGCCACCGTCCTCGGCCTCGCAGGCCGCGCCGCGACCTCCCTGTTCTGTGTGACGGTGTGTGCGGGTTGTGTATGTGTGGGTGTGGGTGTGGGTGTGGGAGAGAGTGACGTGAGGGAGAGGAGAACATGATGATGGAGTGAGGTGGAGTGTAAATAGGGATAAGTTGTTGACTTTGTGTCCTTAACACCACAGTGTGACACAGCTGGGACACTCGCCCGTTTTTCGGGCATTTCGACGCCCGATTTCGCGTCCGAACCGCGATATACGCGTACCGCCGCGTCACTAACCACCCAATATCTATTCCATAGTGGTTACTTGACCAATCTTTTATTTAATTTGTGTGTTTTAGTTTTCCAGGCTAGTGTACCAACGATTCGCTCTTGATGCCGTCTTGACACGTTTCTCGAGGCGAACATCCGTTACACTATCTCGCTCGATTCAATGATATAATTACACACATGCGATGCTAGGTAAATAACTTGATATACAACATCGCAAATAAGCGCAAACAATCACACAAAATCAATATTTACCTAGTCGGGCGTGCCACGACCTATCTCTGCGACATCCACGTGGATCGAGTGTCGTCCAAGTCTGAAATAATTAATAATAACGGCGTAATTAAAATTTAGGCCGTTACACGATGCCACTGCTGGCTGCTCGGTCGTAGCAAGTGTAACCACCAGCTGCAGACCTCATTGATCTTGGTGGTGTAGCCCTCTTTGTCTCGATACTACCGCCTACACCGAGCCTCGGCCATAGTAGGAGCTACGATTTTGCTGTGTAGTCTTCGGTGCAGCCACAACGGTAGTAAGAGCAACAAGTAACCTCCCGAGCTCTCAACATATCCATCGGCCAATGCGTACCTACCGTCCATAGTCACCACCAACGACTCCAAAGTCAAGGTCGGTCTCGTCGAATCACCTTTGGTATCTTCGACCTCGAGTGAGAGGTATCCGATGGATGTTTGTCCATCGATATTTGCATCGAAGAACGTGCACCCAATCAGCCTCAATACCAATATACGTGTATCTTATATATAATACACTCAAAATATAACAAGTATATCTCTGATTTCTACCCATCTCACCTCTCTTCCCAACTAGGACTCTAAGCAATTCCTTTAGGTTTCCACATCTACAAGGTATTCATCAGGTTTATCCTCAAAATTATACCTCAACTTATACCACACATGTATCCGTATCAGAGGTAACTTTCAATTCCTCGAGGTTCCCTAACCTTGCTTTGATACCAAAATGTAACGATCCATTTTCCAAATGGACCGCCATAGGGACCGATGTGGGCCTACGACCTGGCCTACCAGCGCTAGGTGTGTCCCACATGCCAACTCATCCACCATTTAACCATGATTAACCTCAAATTACAACAATTTACTGTTTAAATTGTTACTAACATCAAGTCATCTGCTAAGACCATTTTTAAACTCAAATAAATCACAGCGGAAGTTTTTTAACATGACAATCATCATATAAACATTAAAAGTCATGCAATCAACTCTGATGCCTAGTGTAGAAAACCCATATAGCCTCATAGATCAAAAATGTACCTCAATGTAACAAACGTACAATCCCAAATCCCAAAATAGAACAAAATATGTATAGAGAAACGTACAAGCATGGCTAAACGTCTATGTATTCCGTAGCTTGCCTTTGCCCCGGCTCGTACTAGGATCTTCACTCAAGCCATCACAAAAAGACAGATGACGAGTCCAGAGTGAGTATTGCCAAGGAAATTAAGTGAGCAATAGGGAAAGTAAATACTGAAATTTAAAATAAAATTATTAAATAAACATGCGGAAATAAAAACAGGCAATTGTGCTCATCGCATGCATATGTAATAGTGAAAGCTCAAAGTGTGTGTTCCTAGCCCCTTGGGTCAGACTAGCGCCATACTTCGGACTCCCAACAGACTACTGACGGCTAGTAGCACTCAAGCAAGGCCAGTATTTGGATCCGCTAGGTGGTCAGCGTAGAACCTACGACGCACCCACACATGCCCGTCACAACTCTCGGGTAGCCCTATTCACCGAGATGGCACACGTGTTATGGCCTAGTAGACGTACACACAGAAATGGCAAGGAGGGAGAGCCTCAACTTCCTTCCATTACAACATACCAGGAATAGAGTAATGAAAGACATAATATGAAATCAAAAGCAAAATAAAGTACTGCTCAAGCAATTTCAGTTGGGATACTACACATTTCACACCGCATTCGTGTTTCGTCTGTAACCCCGCCCGACTCGCCTAGTCCCCGATATCCCAAATTTCAGCCCGTAATGACCTAGTTCCATTTATAGTGGATATTTAGTCATTTGGATGTGTTTTAAGTCAGTTAACACAAATTATGTCAAAATAGTCGAATCTAGCACGCTAGGTATGGGAATTAGCGCGCTAGATTCCCAAACGGTTATACGTTCTTCTCCCAGCAGAACATTAGCGCGCTAATTTCTGGTCTCGCGCGCTAATTGTAATCTAACGCGCTAGATTCTCATCATAAGCGCGCTAATCGCGTTTTGGACGATGCAATTTGCAAATTCTGGGTTTTTAAACAACCCACCAACCCAACAACAACCACAACACCAACAACACAACTTTAAAACACTAGAAACTCATCATAACAACAACTCTTCACTAACACCTCTCAAATTATGATCAAAATATAGAGAAAGTTGTGGTGTTTGTGGTTCTCACCTTGGATTTGATGATTTACCCACCCCAAGCTCCTTGAATCACCACGTTTAATCACTCCAAAACCCTGTTTTGCTCTTCAAATCTCGGATGATAGGGTGAGGAGAGAGAAAATATGGTGGAAATGTGATAATGTTGACTTTTATATGTTGAATTGTCATTTCCTCTCACATGTGCATCTCTAGGAGATCAAATGAACCTCATTAGCTTCTTTCCAACCACTAGTGACTCAGAAAATGACACCTTTGGGCACCCGTGCACTTAACTCAAAAAGTGACCTTTCGGGTGTTCCAACGCCGGTTTCACGTCCGAACCGCGACATACGCGTACCACCATGTCCCTAACCACCAAATATGCATTCCATATTAATATGTTAACAAATTATATTCATTTCCTCGGCTTTAGTGTTAAGTCGGTTAGACTACCCGGTACCCGAGTCGACATGCGTATCGAGGCGACTACTTAACACACGGTCTCACACGTCAAATGTATTCTAATAACACACATTGTGATGCCATGTACACTATTTCAAAATAAACATAAAAATAACTATTTACCTAGCTTCGAGCGCGTACAAGCCTAATTGCGGGTCCGCGAGCGTCGAATATCGTACGCCACTCGCAACCATGTCAGAAATAGCTGCGAATTATATTCAGTCTGTTATACTCACTATTTCCCTGTGTTCCAATACCTATCACAAACCATTTGTGATCAATATAGGTCTAGTACCCTATGTTTAGAACCCATAATTCAGTCCCTAAGACCTAAGAAAATTCTAACCAATTTATAGCAAAGTTGTTGTTTTCTGGGGTGGAAGTGTACTCCCTCAATTGGTGGGGCGCGCTCCACCTACTGGGTTCGTCCCTACTGATGAAGGGAGTGCGGTCCTCTGCTACATGGAGCGTGTTCTACCCTGCACTATTTCAACAGTGACCAGGGTAGCAACCTATGTTCCATTACCAAATCATCATAATGACCTCAAACACTATCCCAAAACATTTGGGAGGACCTCTAGTAAGGTATAGACTCAATAGGATCATCAACAACAATAATTCACAGAGAAATCATCACTAACTATAGAATTCACCTTAAAACTTAAACCTCAACTTACCAAGGTGATGATCTCTGATCTAACAGTTGTTTGATCTCCTTGAATCAACTCAATTCCCCCTCTGGATCAATCCTCACAAGATCAAACTCTCAACTACTTGGTTCCTCTCACTCTCTTGATGAATCAATGCAATAGTAAGGATAAACTTGAGATTTTTTATTTAAAATATGGATTTTCCTCGAGATAGCTGGTCATGTGATTGATGTGTTAACATGATACCTTCTAAACTGAAACACATGTTGACACCATCAATACTTACGCTCATCTTGAGTCGATCCAACGATCCATATAATTCAAACCAAACTTAAAGTTTAATATATATATTTATATATCAAATATATATATATATATATATATATTTGTGTGTTTTTTGGCCAATAAATTCACCGGATATGCCTATGAGTGTTCTCGGTTGTGCACATTCATTTCACGATCCCCTCGCTTTTAGTGTACTGGTAATTTATTGTTAATTACTTATTTTTTGATTATAGGCTTGTATATAAATTCTCTTTTTATACTACAACCTATAAATTCACCAAACATTCCAAACAAACACAAATCATCACACAAACCCATGCACACGCTAATCGAGGTACACCAAACTTAACCACGTGCTTAACTCGGGTTAATTAAGATTTGAATTAACGTTAATCACCGGCTTAAGGTAACAGGTCGTTACAGAGAGAAATGACGCCAAGTCTGCTCCTAAGAAAGGAGAACTAAGAAGTTGCAAGTGCCTTAGTGAACATCGACAATCCGATCATGGCTAGGAATATGATGAACCGATACCGACTGCCAAGACCTTATCACGGACACAGTGTATATCCAGCTCAATGTGTTTGGTCCTCACATGATACATTGGATTATGAGCAAGTGCTGTGTACTGCACCGAAATTATCACACCAACTCGGATAAAAGAGATAATGCCCATGAGATTTCTACAGGAACCTGAGCAAGAGCACGATACTCGACTCAAGACTTGACCGAGCCACTACATGTTGTTTCTTGGACTGCCAAGAAATCAAATTACACCCAAGAAACACTGCAAAGCCTAACATGAACTATCGATCATTTGGAGATGTTGCCTAATCTGCATCAGAAAATCCCATCACAAACAAACTAGTACTCGGTCGGAACCAAATGCCCCATTTGAAGTGCATTTCAAATATCTCAACACTCGTTTAAGAGCTTGCCAATGAGTCAAAGTAGGACAACATTGGTACTGACTCAACTTATTCACAATAAAAGCAATATCTAGCCAAGTATGAACTAAGTATTGAAGACCACTAAGAAGACTTCGATACAAAGTAACATCGGTAAAAAAAGGAGGAGATGTATCAGAAAAAATGGTTTACCCATTAATGCAGGAGTATCAGTGTAGCATCCCCTATCCCAATTAGGGCGATACCCAGCCTGAAACTTTAATTAAGCCCCGATACATTAGTTGGACTCAATTAGAGTAACAATACAGCCGTCCTTCATACCTGATAATCGCAAATACAATATATCATATATCGAATAATTAATTGAAAGCGCAACAAAATTAAACCTTTTTCAATAAAACATATGATATATAAAAACTTGGCATAAATCTCGGTTGTAAAACCATATCCAACCCTGTTTATCACAAAATGGTAATTCAATATAATATATAAATAGTAGGAAAATCAATTCACCGTAGAGAAGACTATAAACTCCTAACTTTCTCTGTTTCTGAGTCGAAACGCACATCATTGACCTGAAATGTTATTTGGGGGATAAGCGCTCCAACTTGCTCTGTAAGTGATGCTTGTAAATCGATCAATTATCAGCTACTATCGAGGAATTAATGAATAACAATATGAAACCAAAACATATCTATTCAGGCATTGTAAATTATATAAATAATACATAACGAAATGCAAGTTCAATGGTCAATTGCAACTGTAACCATGACTTATATTTTTTATTTCTTTTGTAATTAAAACAAGAGTTATAGACTTCAGTCACCCAAGATTACGACCCACGGGATCACACATTTGTGATTCTCTAGTGTATCAAAGTATAACGTAGCTACCCACTCTTAAATGGAAAGTAGTAATCGATTAGCGTCGCGAATCTGAGGGAAGGGTATTGGTTGACCTCCAAATACCAATCGTCAACCTCAGTCGGGTTCCCCCGTCTCACCCCTATTCGAGTTCACTTTTTGATATAAAATAATAAGAAAGTAACAATTGGGTACCTCAAGGTTCCTGAAGGAAAGGTGTCGGTAGCTAGCCAATCACCTTCATTGTCACTCCAGTCTGATTCGCCCGTCGTACCTCTTTTCGGATAATTTCTCATAAAACAGTTTAGTAACACATTCAAGTCACGGTAAATTGCCCCATTTTCCCCAATCCATAAACTACGTGCACTAAATATAACTACTTTACAATGCATACTTGATAAGAGTACGAGTCTCACTTACCTGTGTCGAGCTTTCCTAACTTTATATTGACTAACACGATTCTCGAGATTCGTACACCTTTCACCGTCGACCAAAAACTTAAATAACACCAATTGTCATTAATTTGGGTCCAATATTCATTAATTGTTGGGGCATGTGCCATAGGTCAATCCATTAACTGTCTTTATGAATAATTTTAGTTAATAAAATAGAGGATTTCATTTGTTGTTTATTATAATTAATTTACATGTTTACATTATAATAAGATCCATGGGTATTTGCAAAAAATCCTAAATGTCCCTATCGATCATTATCTTGTGAACTATAATGAATTAAGACTAGTGTGAGTCTTGATTGATGATCATATGATGATTATACGTATAGGGATACGAATCAAGATCACGAGTACTTGTTAGGGAACAAAAATCTTGGAATGACCCATTATAAGAACATCACATGGATTAAGTCATAGTTGTTTCTCATGATAGGTATATTTTTCGGTCCTCGACTTGAGATTGCCAGAGACTTCAACATTAGGAATACGATGATTTGACACAATCAAACGTTGTTTTTAACCGAACGATTATAAAGGTTGTGATTGGTTATTGTGTGAGCAATGTGATGAAGTTGTATAATCGAGATAGAATTTGTCCCTCTCATATAAAGAGAGATATCTAGTGGATCTCTCGATGTGTTAGATCTGTTAAAAGGCTTAGTCTAAGTGAATTGATATTGATCAATGTCACTTGGATGTTTTCGATCTCTACTAGAGATCGAGACTAGTACGATTGAACATGTTGGATGACAATTCCATGCCTTATGTTTGATCAAAAGGATATCGTGTGACAAAAGGATGTTATATACACTATTGATTAGGTTGTATCGATTTGATATTCGTACAACTTGGGTAGTCATAATGTCTTGCTAGAGGCGCTTATGACTTGTATACCAAAATGTGTTTTGGTACACACGCAACGTTGTATGAGCCTATTGGGTCGCACACTAAGAATGGTTTTGCGAGATTTTAAGATGGTTCAAAAAAACAAATTTTATATGATAAAATTCATGATGAAACGTCATTGTGGTGTATTACACTTATACTTCTTTAAGTATGGGTATATGTGTAATTTACTTAACCGTCTATATACTGATGGTTGTATAAATAGACGCTTTAAGTTAGAACACACGTATGAAATTTAAGGGTCGAAACTCTATTTTCGTTTAGAAACAAATTAGGGTTTTCAGTACGCATTTCTGGATCGTTTTGGAGAGAAACAAAAAGGTTTGGTATTCTCTTGAAGCTAGCACTTTGAATCTCGGCCGCCGTTCGTCGTGTGGAATGTGGTAGAGGCGTTCGTCGTTGCGCGTCTTAGAGATCGATCAACCTTCGAGAAAGGTATTTTGCGACCGATGTATGATTAAGTTTTCTTGGTATAAACGTTTTAATGGAATTAGATTCGGATCTGTTGGGGTTTTTGTCAAAATTGTTTTGTAATCTCCATTGCGTATGAACCCCAAAACCCAACATTAATTATAAACCCAAAACCTAGGTCCTAATAGAACCTCGAACCAATTTATCAAATTTGAGGTCAATCCGACCATTTCACGTTTTTCAAGGTAAAAACCCTGGTATAAAGTCTTGCACAAATCCCGAATTCTTCATTTTCATAAAAATTCTTCAATTTCTATTTATTTTATCAAAATATTACTTTTTGAGATTTCACCTTATTTTTCTGGAATTTTTCAACTTTTTCTCTATTTTTTTTATAAAATGGGGTTTGACCCTAAACCGGACCGATCCGGATCAGTTAAACAGGACCCGATTCGATTCGGTTTGGTTCCAAACCCTATCTTTTTCCTTTGCCTCTATTTCGTTGGATCGTTCCATCATTCGTTTTTTTTTTTAATCTTGATTGGAGCGGGGAGACGACCTCTTGCGTCGTCTCCCTCCTTGGACGAACTGCAAGAGCAGTTTGTCCTAGCTCCCTTCTCCTCCGTCTCCACTATTAACAACAACCGACTCAACAACAACATCAACAACGCCATTAACAACATCAACAGTCAATAATAACAAGAACAACAACGCAACACAACAGCCACAACAACACCACTCAATAACAAAACTCACCTCATCGCCTCTCTTTCTCTCGGTTTCCTTTTTCTCTCTTTCAAGTTTTGATTTCGTTGGAAACAAAGGAGGTGGTGATGTTTGTTTGGACATATATTAGATTTCCTCGAGATTTGCACGTACGAAATCTTGAGGCCGATCTGATGAACATATATTAAAGTGTTACTATTTAAAGTGGCATTCACTTTGATAATTGCACCTTGATTTTCCTCTATTCTCATGTTACGCGTATCTCGAGGCGAATCCAATGTATCATTTTATTTGATTTAAACCTTAAGATTCATTTATATATATTTATATATATAACCTATATATATAAATATATATTCTCGTGCCTATAAATTCTTCGTGCGCGCCAACGACCACTTTCGGGCGTGCACACTATTGTACATCCCATACGTGTCACCTTCGACCCCGCCTGTCACTAGGTGCCCACCAATTATTAATTATTATTTTATTTTCAATATATACATATTTATATATAATTTATATATAAATATATATAAATAAGCCTATATTTACACGCCTATGACTTTGCCATGCATGTTACCCAACGACTCGTGTGCGTCACCCTTGACCAACACACGATATTAGACGTCCCATAATTTTCCAATTATTCAATTATAGGCCAAATTAATACAATTAATTTCAATAAATATTACTCCATCCGGTTAAAAATATAAGTCTTTCTAGCAAAAATTTCTTGGTCAAAATTATAAGTCATTTTTGAATTCGATAGTGTATTTATTATTTTTTTACCAATTATACATTTATACAATTCAAATATTTATGATTCTTCAATTCTTCACTTCATTTAATGTCAAATGGCGCATATGTAAATTACACTTGTAATTAACTTATTTGTTTTAATTCTTGTGCTCTTACCTTAAACGACTTATATTTGTCCGGAGGAAGTAATACACATCAAACAAAAGTCAAACATCACGCAATTTCACGCACACGCTATTTGAGACAAGTCGAGACTTAACCACGAGCCTAACTCGAATTAATTAGAATCAAATTAATGTTGATCACCTACTTAAGGTAACGAATTGGGTCGTTACATGTAGCATGCCCCTTTTTGAAGTAATTGTTTAATATAGGTCGTTGAGTTAAAAACAGTCAGGTAGAATCTCTCCTAGCCTCCATGCCTAAAAACAAATTTAAATATTCAATATCCTTGAGTGCAAAACGGTCATTCAATCAAGAAACAAATTTCTAAATCTAATTAGAATGTGACCCGGTGACAATAATGTCATCAATATAAATCAAGCACATACAAAACAAACTGATGTTGATAAATGAATAGAAAGTTATAAGCTTTAGAATTCAGAAAAACCCGCGACAATAAGGTAGATTGATCTATCAAACCATGCTCGAGTGACTTGTCGCATGCCATACAAGCCTTATGCAACTTGCAGACATGATCAGGAAATTTGTTGTGTACGAAACCTCGAAATGAGTACTATAGACATCCTCAATCAAACAACCATTAAGAAAGCATTGTTTATATCAAGTTGTCAATAGATCAACCATATTGCACAACAATAAAAAGAATGATTTGGAGGGGAGGTTTTAACTACTTTGAATTGAAAGTTTCATCAAAATCGATACCCAAAGATCTGTTTGAAGCCTTTAGCCACTAGTCTAGTTTTATACCGATTGATAGAGCCATCAAAATTCTTTTTCACAATAAAAATCCGCTTATTATCAACAATATTTAGATAATAGGAGGCAGGTACTGTTGGGTTTTGGGGTTCATACGCGGCGGAAATTACAAAACAATTTTGACAAAAACCCCAACAGGATCCGAATCTAATTCCAGACAAGAAATCAATCCTTAATATTTATTGGATTGACGTGCGCACTCGATATTAGTTGCAGCAATAAATCGAGGCGGGCCACGTGACCTTCTTTTTATTGTCTCATCAGTCATATTTCCACATAGCCTCAACATAGAGGTAATTAAAATTGCAGAATTATAATTAATATTTGATGATTAAATTTTGTAGCTTGATACTCAACCGCTCATTTTGAGCTTTTGGAGCATTACCTTTTTTGGTATTTATATATTTATAACTCAATGAGGTGAAAAGATATACAAAGTGAAATATTCACTTTTCGGTCTCTAAAGAGAAATTGGAGAATGATTGTGTATAACACAGAGTTTTGCATATATGCTTTATTCACAAATTGTAGTATCTAATTGTCATGACAAATAATTCTTGTCGGTAATATAATAAGCCAACAAATTCAACTATGGTTGAATAATATTTTGAAAATAAATTTAATATAAAATAGTTTTCCCCTTTTTTATGTAAAAACATAACATATGATTAAATATATGTTCACAACTTGATTCATTAATAAACAAAATGTACTATTCGTATGAGTCGGTGGGACAACCTCCAGGTTGGGTGGCGAGACATAGTCTACTTAATATCATGCATCATCGAACGGGATAACCCGTATCCCTTTCAATGTTTAGCTTTACCGGGGACAAGGCTTACCCACTATCAACTCAAACTTATAGCATTATTTGTATTATAAAATCAAGAATAGAACAATAACTAATCGTTTGTAGTTTTAAGAGAAAAACTATATGTCACACATTGACTTTTGATTTCTGATGTAGAAGATCGTACAAGACGCAACTACAGAGCATACTTTCGCAATCGGTGACGTTATAATGCATAGTATATGAATAAAGTATGCATATAGAAGTGATGCATGTAATAAAGGAAGCAATCATGATAATATAGAAATAAATTGAACTTATTTAAATAACAAAAGTTATACATTCCTAGCTTTGTCTCCTTAACAAGCTTTCTTGAACTTCAAGATCTCCTTAATGCTAGAGCAAGCTCGTGCCGATAACTTATTGTAAATTGAGTTGGAACTTGCTAAGAACTAGAGAAGGAAAATAGAAGACTAAGAACTTTTACTACTACAAAGGAGAAGAGAAGAAATGAGATAGTTGGAATGAGAAGTTTTCATTCAACTTGGTGTGTCAATTACAATGGGGTTGGCACCCTTTATATATGTCATTTGGTGATGATGATAATTGTACTTATACAATGTGTACAAGTTATACATACACCACAAGTCATACAACACATCACAAGCAACATAGACAATACATGGAAGAGTTGGTGTACATTGGAGAGGATTACAAGTTACATGACAATACATAGACAAGTGGAGGTATTATTAAGTGAGAAATACAAGTTACATGACTACACAATATGTTGATGTACATGCATGGTCATCCATATTTCATAAGAGTAGTTACCAAAAACACTTTTTTCTGAAAAATACCATCCTTTGCTTTAGTTATCATAAGATGAACATTGTATGGTGCCTCGATTGAACCTTCTCGGTGAATTGTAATGACTCGGATGCATCACTTGAAGATATAGAATCATATTTGGAGGAACGATAAAAGTGGAGACGCTACTACTTGAGGCTCGGTGACCGACCGAGCCCGATGCGAGAATTAGATACGAGGGACGACATAGTTGATGAAGATGAGATATGATTCGAAGGGGAGGATTGAAAAGTGAAAATGGAAAATGAAATAGGAGACAAACACATGCGCTATCCAAGTCGTTCCTTAGGCTGATGTGGCCACTAAAAATAGTGCAGTGTTGCTCCAACCATGCGCTATATTGATGTGCACTATCCTACGTGGATAGCGCATGCGGCACTATTCGCAACACTAAACATTATTTTATCATTATTTTCTAAATTTTGTATCATTTAAAAATAAATAAAATAATAATAAAGTAAGATAATATAAAAGTTAGCGTTGGAGGATCAGAGAAGATAACAAAAATTAATGTTAAAATTACACTAAAATAGTGCAAAAGCTACACTAAATTTGGAGATGATCCCAATCAATAACTTGTGTCGACAATAATGAATGTACCAAACCATCTTTGCCTAAACAATGTGAAACCGTAAATTGCACCCATAATCACATAAGAATACAAACCCCTAGACTAGTATTCATGTAGCCCACCTTATCTCCTGCCATTGACAAAGTTTATCTTTAAATTTAGTAAGAAAATGACTGATAAACTATTAGCAAATATAATAATACAGACGCTACGTCCATGTCCCAACCTATCTTATGTTTTTAAATTGACAGCTTTGATTGTATTTTCCAATCAACTCGCCCACTAAATGGATAAGTGTTAATGACTTAGTAATTTTTACCAACAGAAAGACCAAAATCATTCTCAGCTTCAACAATCTTTTATCTTAGATAATTTTCAACAGATAAATGGATAGAGCACTGCCCAATGGGCACTAGCTAGGTAGAACTATTAAGTGACTGAAAAAAAAAAAATCATTTTTTAGTCCTGCAACCCTTTGTCGAATCATTCGATTTGATTGAAACTCGGACAAGTTTTTTGAAAACCGAGTTGCGTGCCAATTCAACTCCGTTTTCATGCCCACCGATTCAACTCATACGCGGAAATCCGACAAGTTTGACAACATTGCTATTAACTATCACTGCTACGCTTTGCCATCTCAATACTATTAAGACTTTATTTGAAAAAACAAAAATTGTGCACTACTACTTGGACCAAAACATACATCAATGCAAACAACCAGATACTTCTATACACCTAACTAAATAATTACTGAAGTCTAAAACACAAAGACATCTAGTGAAAACGTAAAGTAGTGCTTAAAGGGTGTTGATGCATAAAAAGTTTACTACCATCACTGGCCACCAATGAGAACAGGGCTCATTATTCCACGTGGAGGGAGTAATAAAACACATTACAATAACAAAGCCTCACTCTCAAATTTAAACCACATAACAAAATGTCAATCTCGAATTAGTTGGTACTGACCAACAGTAAAACATATGCATCAAACAAGACCAGGCATCACTCCTAAAGTTTTGAGATTTTATAAATATGGAGGACAGTACAAACAAAAAAGAAATTCTGAAAAAATGTGGAAGTTGTGCTTTATGTTGATGCATGAAAAAGTTTACAAGCATCCTGGCCAATTAAGACCTGACAGGTAGGCCACCAACGAAAAGTAGAACAGGGCCTCATATAGTTCCGCGCAAAGACATGACGTAGTAAAACATATCAAACAAAAAAGCCTTGATCCCAAATTAGTTTGGGTAGACCAACAGTAAAACACATAGATCAAACAAAACCAGGCATCACAAAAGAATTTCGAGTTTTAATAGATACAGAAACCAATACAAACGTATAGAAAACAGTACAAAAATTAGAGATCAAATCCACCAGTAAAACAAATTGAATGAAAAGCATCCAAGGCAAGCGAAACACCGCGAACAGATCTAACAGGAACATGCCAAGCATCCACTTGCTTACAAATAACAGCCAATCTAAGTTGAGACAATCACACCAAACTTCTCATAAATATTATACAAAGAGCAATAAAAATAGTAGTACTAATGGTGCTAAGAGAGTAAAATCCGAATTAAAACCTCCGACACTTTTTTATACATATCAATTAGATAAAGTACAATTCCAACCATATTTTTATGCTTCTATAAGCATTTTAAATAGTTGAACTGCAAGTATAAATGATGTCGTAGATGTTAGTAGACAGGAATCAAACAGCACAACAGCAAAAAAACATAGAAAAATAAAAAACAAAAAGAAACCTGATATCAACCAAAATGCAAGGCTGGATCATTGAGCAAGAAACAGCTAAGTACATGTGCGGTTTTTCCTTCCAGAAGTAACTAGAAGAACATGCACTGGAAGGAAATAGCAGAAAAGAAAAACAAAAAAGGAACTATTCTTTTCAGTTACTACAAGAGATACCATGTCTATGGTGTCTACCTATCTATACTCCTTTACTCATCATCATCTTCCTGCGAAGGAAACAAAAGAAAGGAAATAAGCACCGCAAAATAGAGTATTAGAAGATAATGAAACTTAAACCAAATCAACAATTAAATTTAGTACTAACAATCAATTCAACAATGAAATTTAGTACAAATTCAACAATGAAATTTAGTACTTATAATGAATTCAACAATGAAATTTAGTACAAACAATCAATTAACAATGAAATATTGCACTAATAATCAATTAACAATGAAATCTAGTACTAATAATCAATTAAGAAATAAAACATAGAAATAAGCACCACAAATTAGAGTACTAGAACATAATGAAACTTAGACCTAATCAACAATGAAACTTAGTACTAATAATCAATTCAACAATGGAATTTAGCACCAATAATTGACTAACAATGAGATTTACTACTAACAATCAATTAACAATGAAGTTCAGTACTAATAATCAATCAAGAATGAAATCCAGTACACTAATAATTGACTAACAAAGAGATTTAGTACTAATAATCAACTAACAATGAAATTTAGAACTAATAATCGACTAGCAATGAAATTTATTACTAATAAAAGATTAATAATGAAATATAGTACTACCAATCAATTAACAATGAAGTTCAGTACTGATAATTAATTGACAATGAAATTTAGTATTAATAGTTGATTTTCACAGACCTCTCCGCTCTCATCCTCATCGTCATTCACTTCAGACTTCGACTTGTCCGACTCGCCTTCCTCTTCAGCAGCATCCGATTGTCCAGCCTGAAAAGGATAAAAGAGGATATAGTCATCACTAAAATCATGAATCAAAAATTCTTTCAAGCAATGATGCTGCCGTTTCTACTGTTTAACAGATCACATCAATTTCGATCATAACAGAAGTTCGAAAGTTTCTGATTCTGATTACATGCAAATACTAGAGCAACAACTTGATTGAGAGAATCAACAAGCAATACCTGTTTCTTATTGTACGCTTCCATCTTGTTGTTGTACTCTGTCTTCCTTTTCTCCGCCTTTTCAACGTAAGGCGCTTTCTCCTGTTCAAATTAGTCTAGATAATGAGTACAAAAGCAGATTAACTTTACAGAACATTCAAATTTTGTCTTCAATTAGGATAATTCGCTCACTTCTTCAGACATTGACTTCCATTGGTCGCCACCAGCTTTTCCAACCTTTTTTTTTTTGTCAAAATCACACAAGCGCGAAATCAACAACACAAACATTAAAAATATGATCAAAAGCTCTGCAGATCTAGAGAGTTGAAAGAGAACTACTCACAACGGCGACGGATTTGTTGTTTGGATGCTTCTCCTTGAACGTCTTCCTGAACCCCTCCCTGCGAACGAAAAAAGTTTGAAGTCAATCGAAGAGTCGAAACACGTTTTCAAGCGTACAAAACACAGAAAAACAAGGCAAATCAAACAAGACGAAAAGCGAAGAGCGATTCCGGATTCTGACATGAAAACGAAGAAAGCACTGGGAGGCCTCTTCGGCTTGTTCGGATCCTTCGCAGGCTTTTCCTTCTTCGCCACTCTCTTTCCTGCTTTCTTCTTCGCAGCAAGCCTAAACCACACAAAACCAAAAACCAAAACCAAATCTCAGATCTAAACCATCAAAACCTTCAAAATCGCTCAACAATCACAAAACCGAACACGGAAACTCACTTGTTATCAGGCTTCCTGGTGGTCTCGGCCTTAGCCTTGGCTCCTTTCATGGCGAATCCTGCAGAAAAAGAGCGAAAATCGATGAGAATCGGCAAAAATCGGCGCGACTCAAGCGCGACTCGGTACCTGCTAGGGTTAGGGCTTCGTAGATGCTGTTGGTGTTGGTGGTGGCGCTAGAGGAGTTTCTCGATCGCCTGTGCGATCTCTCGCTCTCGCTCGCTCGTACGAGAAACAACGAAATATGTGCGTGTGTGGGCGTGGGCTTGAGAGAGATAAGAAGAGAGAGAGAGAGGGGGCGAGTAAAAATTGAAAATGGATCGCAACTGAAATGGAGTCCGGTTTTGGGCGGGATTCGCCAAAATCCGTCCACGTCACCTATCTGTGTGCTCGCACCCCATTCGCTCTCGCTCTTGAGTTATTCGGTGCTCCCGCGCCTTCCATTTCTCTCGGTACGACCGACCAATCCTCATAGAGTCATACAGTAGTGTATACCAGCAATTAAGTAGCAACCACTATAGGCTTGAGTAGCGCAGGGGACCTTTGATATAACAAGTAGGAAAAGAGGGCCGCTAAGGGCACCCCACCAATTCATGAAGGCACCCAACTTATTTGTAAAAATCCGGCAAAAATGGAAAAGACCATTTTGCCCCTGTATATATATAATGGTTCAAACCCCACAAACCATTTTGACAAGGAGTTAGGGCACCCCACCGTGACAAGCTTGAACTACAAAGCCACACCACATTGCGTTTGGCGAAGAAAGCGATCGATTCTTGCTCGTCGTCCGACGAGGTAACAATGTTTGACAACCATATTCGGGTTTTTTAGAAGCTGTTTAGTTGGGTATAAGCGTGAAAATGATGATTTGTTTGTCAACGTAGGGTTTGGTAGTTTCTTCAAATCCGAACTTGTTTCCACTATATAATGTAGGATTGTCACTCTTTGTGCGAAGAGGAGGTCGAACTCACGGAAATTTTGCAAATTTTTTGTGTTTTTTTTGCGGTTATCCAGAAGTTTTAGTGGATGTGCGCGATTGTATCGACCTCGCGAGACCGAGATTTATGGTAATATCTCGGTCATAGAAAACCGATAGGTGTACGTCGATCACGGATTGGTAAACCGATAGTACTCGGTAACTCTCGGTCGTTTGTGAGCAAGACTTAGAAGAAACTTTCGGAAATGTAAAAGCGAGAACCTTTTTTTTTTGGGTCTTTTCGTGTTTGTCTTTGTACATTTTGGTTGAATTTAAACAGATCGCTTCTAAATGTTCGTCATCATCTACGGATCTGTTTCGATGATAACATTCAAAATCTTTCGATGCTGATTGTGACCACGATACTAAGAGTCTCCTACGGTTACCATGAATCTTGCCATTCATCATCCTTTGGTAGAGTTCATTTGTCAAGAATTATTCAACAATGGCGTTGAGATTGATTGGAATCCTCCTCCAAGGCGGCATTCCCTCAACATTTTCACATATCATATCGGCCATGTGTGGACACAAGATGATATTTGTCTTCTATTTGGCTTATGGTATTTATTGGGATGTCCCATTATCCGTGTGTATATTCATTTTCCGACTATGACGCGGTTCCACGATTATGTGTATCTTTGCTCTCAGGAATTTCTCTATTTTTCCCCGCCTCATCACATTGCATTATCCGTTACCAAGGACCTAGCGACTAATCGGGCCCATGCCATCTTCACATCAAGCTCATGCTTTCTAGAAGTGTCTAGCCATCAGGCCCATCCGCCGTGCTTTTGCTTTTGGTCTCTTATTATGTAAAGAAGTAGTTACTATTTGCTTTCACTTGTTTACTTTTTGTCTGGTTGTAATTATTATATATTTTGCTTTTTGAAGTGGCTTTGCTTTTACTAAAGCGATTCCTCATGACGCTTATGATGTATGACTAAGTATCATCATCTTTCCTTTAATATCCTCCCTATTCACCAGGTGCCTTCGAACGAGCCATACACGAAAAAATTACAACATATAAGCGCATGGAACAGAACCCAACAAAAAATTTACGAAAAAAAATGTTCAATTTCATCCATTTCGATGTCTCGGTCAAGCGAGGTTCGTGAACTAACCCATGTTTTCGGTCACCCATGGACCGACGATTGTTCATATATATCGGCGGTGTCCAATCGCGTCTAATTGAAAGGTTTCGGTTGTGCACCACCGATATAGGTTGACCACTTCAATTCGCCTTGCTCTCGTCAAGTCTCGCCGAGAGAACTAGAGCTATCGGCCATGCGTAAGCAGAGACTTTGTGAGACTTTCCGTCATTTGTGGCGAGGCTGCGACTTCCCAAAATGTAGCTTCCCTCGGCCATGCTTGGCGAGAAAGGTAGCACGATCTACGCTTTGTGTGGCGAGAACCACGAATTCCCATTTTTTAAACTATTGAACAAATCACCACCACCGTAAATCACAACTACTCTACCAAATGTAACTTAATTACACTAAATAAGGTGTGTCCGACGAACTTCAACCGAACCCTAACTTGGAGACGAAATAGGCTCACACCACGACCCTACGAATTGCAAAAAGCGTAAACCGAAGATGGTGGAGCGCGTGGTGGGGTGCAATAGTCTTGGAATCGAAATCGGCTCACGATCTTGGAGTCAGAGATCGGTAAAGGTGGTGGAGGGTGGTGGGGTGCGGCGGGTTTTTTCGTGTTTGTGCGGGAGGGGTATTTTCGGGATTTGATGTGTAATTTTTGGGTGCCCTTGGAAATTTGTTTTGTGCCCTCAATAACATGGTGCCTTCATGAATTGGTGGGGTGCCCTTAGCGGCCATAGTAGGAAAATGCTACAATCATCACAACCGCACATGAGTCATTCAGTAGCACCTTGAGATGTTGTGCCTAGAGATGCGGGTAAATATAAATTACGCGACTTGAGGATGTATGAACGGCTAGTATGCCAACGTAACTTTAAGATGTGGCTCAGGAGTAGTCATGTTTCTAACATTTTCCTCACAAGTAACATAAGGTTTTCGGACTGAATCTTTCAAAGACTATTTTTACAGTAATAACCGTTACTTTAGAACATACTATATCATAAAACAACGCAAATAAAACTTTATTTTTTTTTATTTTTGCCCGATGCTAACAAAACTTTTAAAGTATGTTTGGACTCTTTTTTGTATGGACCTAATTTTTGGTCACCTTTGGACCATCTCCAACCACAATACTTTATTTTCTTATTTATTTTACAGTTCTGTCACATCGAGTTATATTTCTTCTCCAACCACAAATTCTATTTCTACTCCAAAACTCTTTTATTTTATTTTATTTTATTTTTGTTATTTATTAGTATTAATTTTAATAAATTATTTAATCAGTAAAAAATTAAGAAAAAACACATTTATATTTTTTGAAAAAAAAATTATTAATAATTTTTTAAAATAAAAAATAAAAAATAAGGAACGCGGTAATAAAAAGAAAATGTAGTATGATTGAAGTTGTTTCAACTCTATTTTAGAGTTTGAACTTTAAAATAGAGTATCGCTAGAGTTGCTCTTACCAATTATTATATATATGATGATCAAAAATAAGTAATTGATCTCAGGGTGGAATAAATATGAATACAATTTTTTTATCTAAAAAAATAAGAATAACTAATTTTGATAACGGATAATATTCTATGCATTGTTTATTACTCCATTTTGTGTAAAATTACGTATAAGTTTATTTGATTTAATTATGCACGTATAAGTCCATCAGTTATCATTGTATTAATTATGGCCTCATCCAATTGTTCTCGTTTTTCACAAAATTGAAAGAATGCGACACTTCATAACTGTTCATTTTGTTGGTTGACCACTTTTGAAACCTACTAAGTGAGATCATTTGTATTTTTGTATGGAGATTTGTGTGCATATGTTTCAAAGTGTATTATTCAAAGGTCCACAGTTAGGTGTCAAATGTATGTTTTAAAAGTGGGTTAATCTAGCATTTCTAATAAATCATACGGAACCTTGTACACAAACACATACTGCGGGAATCACATAATGAAAAATAAAAAATAAAAAAAATAAAAAAATCCAACCATAGAATAGAACCTATTAAATAAAAATGAACCAGTAAAAAAATATCAATCTAGTGCAGTAAAACACAAAAGATTAATTCTATACACAAAGATATCAAAGTGGAAATAAAGTCGGATTATGGTATAAAAAGACTCATTTTTAGCCAAAACATCATCTTTGGTGATGAGATGATGGAGGCATCACTTGCTATAAGACATAATTTGGAGAGGTCGAAAGTTCAACTTTCACTTAAGTCAAAAAAAATGACTTGACTCTTTATAGCAGAGAGAGAGAGTGACACAAAGAGCATTATCTATAATGTATGTCAAATCACAATCATATATAAATATATTATATTATAAACATTATAAAAAATCGCTTAATTACTTTATGCTTCCAAATTAAGATCATGCGTCTTTAGAAGACTCTTATATTTTTGAATGAAAAATGATTGGATAACTCACTTTGAGCACTGACTTAACCAATTGCCCACGCGATACACCTCACGCCGCGTGCACATATCTCGATCACGTGGCAATCGATTGGATCAGTGTCTAAATTAAGTGGGTTTACCATAGCATATTACTTTGTGGATGAGCGCAACATATAAGTACGCTGAAATAGTGGAGCCCAATTCATATATTCCATATGCACCAATTATTATTGTCTCTCTTGGAAAAAAAAAATACCTCGCATAGGAATAGGAATCGCGCACCTCCAATTTGGAGATGTATTTCAATTCCTTAATATATCATGAGTGTATAAATTAGCTTTTTTTATTAAAAAAAAAAAAGGCTAGTCGTTTATAGGTCTAAATTAATTAAGCACCTCGAATGACAACAAGCCGGACTATCATGATAGAATTGCAATAAGTGTGGCAGCAATATAAAAGAAGCTAACTAAATAATATTAATACATGCGACACTATTATTGAAGGGTCAAATATTAATAAAGTTACATTTGGTGTCATATTGATGTATTAAGTACTTCTAGAGAAATCTTGTTTGATATAGGTTGTTAAATAAGGTAGAAAGTTGAGATCTCACTTAATGATCATAAAAGATACATCAATGGAAAGCGGAAACCAAGATTTATATTAAATCTCAATTAACATCACGAGTAAAATCGCATAAGAACTGATAAAATAAATTTGTTGCATACAATTAGATGCAGAGCTTTTAAAGTTATCTATAACTTCATTCAATTTCTTTGCCAACTGAGGGATGCCACACTGATCTGCCAATACCATGACAAGCACATAGCAACGTGAAAGATAAATTGAAAAAGAGTTCAAAAAAAATTATAAGTTAATTAACATGCCAAGAGAATGATTAATTAAGAAACCAATAGGAGATGAAAATATAAAGGCGTGCCAAGGAAAAAAGTACCAAAATAAATTCAGCGATTAACTTTTCTACAACATTTGAGAGATATTTAATATAAAGTTCCAAAAGAAAATACAATTTCATCATATAGTTCTATATATATTAAGAGTACCTTCGACTCCAGCATGGTAGTTTAATAGAAACTTTGTGGTGCTCAACTTCTTCGGCATGCTTCCTTCATGGATTAGGGCGTCCCAACCGATAATCTCAACGACCAGATTAGCTTTTTCAAATCCTTCTTTGGCTGAGGTAAACCACTCTTCCAACACCATAACCATTGACTTTTGTATCAAGAACTCAGTGTCATCTACCCAGCTTAAGGATGATTTTTTTATGGCTCAAAATAACTGAACAAACATTTGTATCTTTTCCTAATCCGAAATATGGAACTTTAACTATTTGCTAATAAATAAAAAAATCTCGAAGAACCATTAGATGCATTAATTATAAAGGTGCAAAAATACCTACCTTTTAAAAAATCCTTAATAATGTAGCTTTTCTTGGCTATGATAGGGCTAGCTTTCTATGGCCTCTTGTCAAAGATGATCTGCAAGCACAATCACATCAAAAAAGACAACAATGACAATTGAAACAATAAGCCTCGTCAAAATTGTTTACAAGCATTTGGTGTCATGGAACTTGACGGGTATAATGTTAGTTAAAAGTATTTATTCATTCTCACACATACCAAACAAGGCCAAAATCTTATCGATAGCTTGTTGCTAAACGGCCAAAGTGTACGTTGTAGTTCTTCAATATATATATATATATATACACTAGTTTCATGTATGTGCTACGCACGATCGGGTTCGCTCAGGGGAATAAATTTCTAAAGTCAAAATTATAATTTAAATGCATTTTAAAAAATGAAAAAGTTATAAATGAATGCAATTGTAATAGATATATATATTTATAAATATCTTAAGCTGCTAAAACACAAGAAATTAACCTACTTAGTACCAATGTAAGATGAAATTCACAAGTTTGTTTGGGAGAGAGCACACATGCATTAACATTAATGGATCTTAAAAGATCGAGAAATTAACAACTCGTTATTTTTTAGTTTGCCTAGTGTCAAAAGGGCAAGTTCAATATGCTGATTCATGCAAAATCATTGGAACTACTCCAAAAGCTTGTGCACATGTAGCACTGACATTTTTCCATTTTGAAAATATTACAAAAAACTAAATAACTGAAATCCAAGACTCTTAAAAAAAAAGCCTCTAAATGATACAATCAATCCTAAGTTCCTAACCACTATATAAAAAAGGCAACAGAGTGTTACTACATTAACATCATACCCAAACGTTCCTTAGTTTTACAAAAGAAAGAAACTGAAGATGAATTTGTCCATGTAGCTAAACCAAAAAGAAAGAAATACACCATTAAACCCATCAAACATAAAAAACCAATGATACTAAATAATGTAGTTGGAACCCAATTCGAATAGGTCATGAAGACCAAGAAGAAATAAGGAGTAATTGAAAAAGCATTGTCCGCTTCACCTTTGGTGATTTTCTATAAAAGAGAAGAATGTTAGAAGGCTTTATGTGTATGAAGATATGTAACTTCCTTTGCAATCCCAATTACAACTTTATATCTAACTGAAAACGTTAGTGTTGATTAAGCCCTTATTTCTTTGTTCTACTATGCAAGAATTACATTTCAGAAATTACTCAACCACTTATCAAAACATTATGTTTCACATTTTTTACTTTATTAAACACTAAATATGTAAAGAAATAGTTCTAGGTAATCAACCAAAATTGAAAAGAACTGCCCAATTAATAGAAACATGAAACAAACCAAGTAGAAGACGACTAACTAATGTCGGATTGCCTAACTCAACATACTTTGTCGAGGTAAAGGAACCCGAAAGAGTAGAAGGTAGAGTTAAACTGCAACTCCTTACATTTGGTCGTGTTTACCAAAGCCTGAATTACAAAGTATGGATTATATCAAGGAGAAGGTATGCGAAACAGATCTTGACGCATTCTCAAGGGTATCTGACATGGGTGAATGTTCACAACAAGCAATACAGGTCAGAAGCCCAGTTTCAGTCACTTGGGTAGACAAATAACAGTAGAAACAAACTGCTCAGTTTCACCATGCTTCATATTCTAGTAGAATATTTGCTTGACAGAAATCTAGATTATTAATGTTAGCAGAAGATAATCAAGTGAAGATTTATGTAGCGAAGCTCTTTTATCTTTTATAACATACAGAGCTGTATTCAGCATTCTTAATAAACTATTGGTTTTTCTTTCTTTCAAATATCTTATTTATTTTCTCATGAACAACTCTTCCATCTACTGCAGCAAAACTAAATTACTTTTCAGTTTATCAAGACAAAATATAGAGTCCACACCCAAAAAAAAAGAGAATTACTACACTTTCTTATAAGAAAAAAAAAAAAGGTCAGATAAAGTAGTAAAATTGAGATCTAGTCAGATACTTGTAAATTTTAACTTTCAATATCAATGAGTCCCAAGTGAAACTTTACATGAGATGGGCCTAACACATACCAGAGGTGCAAGTTATCCTGAACTAAATCTCCAAACTGGCCAAATCGACCACTACATTTCCAAGAAGAAACCAAGACAATTCTCTTTTCTGACAAGCATTGTTGTTAACCACATCCTTTAGGTTTTGAAAGAAATTTATGGAAAAAAAAAAAAGCGAGGGCGAAGAGCGGGCAGTTGACAAATATGTGAACAAGGCTCAGCTTTCAGGACAAGTGAATTAGACATAGATAACAAGTGAAAATCCAACATAATATGAATGCAAAAGTAATTACGCTGAAGCAATGGAGAAGAAACAAAGATTTTAAGTATTTCACATGATAATTGACAAGATGCTGGATCAGATGGAGCAAAATGTTACAGATGCATGTAGATGATTACAAAAAAAAAAAAAAAAGTTGCCTCAGTTTTTCACAAAATGCAAGCCGTTGGCATTTGAATAGCGCTCCATGAATCTCATGAATCTATCCCAGTCTTGTGGAGTCCGCATCACATATTTTGCTTCGATTTTTGCAGGCTTCCCATTACCAAATTTGGCACTAACATCGATTGACTGAAGAACTATCCTTCTTCATCAATCATGTAAAATCCAGTAATATTATCAAATTCACTTGACGAGTCAAACACAGAAGGCTGTTCGAATGTGAATATCGCCATACCATTAGTACCATCCCTAGATTTGGTCAACCTCACATCTGGAATAGTCCGCTCATCGGTTCCTTGTATGAACTGAATCGCTGGTTTTGCCATCATTTTTATTGCTCCAGCCATATGAGAAGCACCTCGTAATGGGGCCCATCTTGAACCATTTAGCCGCAGAGTTTGTCCACCGAATGAGGAACACAAACTTTGCGCTGGAACTAAAGATGAAGATGCAATGCCTGCATCAAAAGAAAAGCAGACTTGAGGCAAGCGCACCATTACAAGACACTTCCATTCAAAACTATGAACAGACATCAATCTATCCATCCACATCAATAAAACAACGAAAACAAAATCTTCAAAAATCCAAACCCCCAATAATCAAATACATCCAAATCGAAAAACTAACAATCAAAGAAAAATAAAGCTATCTAAATAGTTTCGTACAATTTATGGTACATTGCTTTGACTGATGCTCTTTCCTTAAGAAATTGTCTCCAACTAATCATGAATTTGTATATAGACATTACAAACGCATAAAACTAATGAACTTAGTGTTAGAACATACAATCTATATTAAACATAAATTCGAACATGGCTTTGTTATCACTAGCAACTAAACATGCTTGATTTAACAATTAAGAAGATTAATAAACAAAGTGTACGAGAGGCTTGCGAGTGCAATGACCTAAGACATAAAATTTCCTCCAACTCGGTCTTGAATTCAACTAGGAGTTAAATCTCCAGGATACAAGCTTGGTTTGCTCTTTGATCAAAGCACCAATCAAAGAACCTTCAAGCGCAAATCGTCTCTCTCTCGGTAAACACAAATCACATAAAATTTGATTTCGGAAAAAACCATGTTTACTCTGTCAAAAGACTCTTCTATTATAGATAAACATCTAAGCTGTCCAATTAGTGGACGAGTTTTTCATAACTATCTAATTAGTGGTCTTAATTAGTGTGCCACTAATTGATAGTTATTTAACTCCTAATTCGAACTTAACAACTGTTGGTGCTCTTTTGTTTTATTTCAAAAACGAAAAATAAAAAACGAAAAATAATAACTATGTTTATGAATGGCTAAGTCTTGAACAAACCAAAGCCTCAAGGCCCAAGGCCATTGTCAAAGATTATTTAAATAGGGTGATTACCTAGTGAAACCCCATGGTCCACTCACTCTAACCCACTTCTCACTTAAACGATAGTGAAGTGTGTTGGAACATATATTAAGTGAAAAACCAAACCTTTTTTCTCCTATGTGGGACTAAAGGTTTTGTTATTTTCCAATACAAAACTTGAACTTCAATGTTCAACACTTAGTTCATAATGTCATCCAAGCACGCTGAAGTAAGCTTAATGATGTTGCTTTGGAATCATTAATGGCCATGCTCATACAAAAGAATCGCAGCAAATTCAACTTAATTAAAAAGCTTTGCCTCCTACCTCTAATATTTTTGTTGGTCTTAATTGTGAGTGTACTTTAAATGGCCCCCTTTTCATCTCATATCCATCCCTTATTTTAGCCAATTCAATTTAACAGTTTGCATCGCTACCAGCATGAATTCGAGTTGCTTATAGTCTTGATCTAAGCAGTCTTAAACTAAAATCCTGTTTAATTTATAGGTTTATAAAGATATGTAACCAACTCAATACTAATTTGACTTAATATTGTTGCTATCTTCATGATAGTATTTGTCTATTATAAAATATCAATGTTTACTTTAGAAAAGTATTGCTATTTTTTTCAGAAATTAATCGAATCCCAAGCTAGGATTTTGCTTTATAAAATATCAATGTTTAGGACCTAGGTTCATGAATTAAATGTTTTTCAACAAACTGAGGTTTAGGATCTAGGTTCATGAATTAAATGCTTTTCAACTAATTGAGGCGCTTAATCAAACAGTTGATACTCATTTTTAGTTAATTCGAGTTTAATTCAAAATTTAAAAGAAAAATCAAAACAATAATTAGAAACAAAGCTACAAAGATTAAACCTGGTAAATAGAGATGGATCATGGCCACCCAATTCATTTCAATTCATTCTTAGTGACACTGGGGAACTAATCTTTTTGTAATTGATTGAGTTGGAAGTTCACAACTGACGACAAATGGTGCTTTCATGAACTACGATTAAAAATGTAGAAGTCGAACATGTTAGAACCTTCAAAGGTATCGGTTAGGATTACCAATGACCGATAAGTTTGGGATGAGAAATCACAAACATAGACTTGCCACAAACGAGCACTTAGATGCAGTCAATAGGTCTTGATGTTCGGCCACAGCATAGACTTGTTTTTGTCAAGAAATTGATCAGCTTGATATGTTACATGTACAAAGAGTTAAAACGATCAATGAATAGTTACAAAAAGTTGTAACATATATAAGGCTAAAATGCTTAGCTCCCCAGCATAGTGTGTTATGGTAAAATCTGTACGGGAAAGCTTCGGTTTTGCAAAGCACTTGTTACTTTTTGAATGTCTGATACAACTTATGGGCAAACGTTTCATGTGTAGACTTGGGAAACATACTATTGAACTTTAAAGGCGATAAACCTTAAAGGTTATTTGAGTTTGTATTATATCCAATTTTTAGTTTCACATAGGAAATAAAGATCTTCAACTTGAAGTAAGTGGTTAAGTGAATGTGGGTTGGAGGAAAAGACCATGAGTATTCTCCATTGATTAATACACAATACTTGATATTTAATATGTCTTTGATAGGGCCTTGGGGCTAATGATTAAATAACTTAGCCAATTCACAACACAAATTTTTTTACTTTTTACATTAAATTTAGTTAATTTCGTAGTTGGTAATTAGTGGTGAACAGTTACAACCTTTAGCCTGTGAAAAGGTATTTAATTAGTGGGATAATTGGTGATTAATGAACCACACCACTAATAACCTCATTTTGAATAGTTGTAACTGTTCAAGAGAGGCAGTTTTTGGTTTATAAATGAAAATGGTCTAAACTTCATTTTGAAAAACTAAGAAAATTTTCGAAATAGAGATTGTTTCATTTGATTTTTGAGAGAGATTTTCGCTGTTGCAGAAGAAATGATTTTTGGTTGGTGTGTAATCAAATAACAATCCAGTTGTATCTTGGAGATGAACCTCTTGCCAGCATTCATACACCAAATTGGAGAAAATCTCGTCTTAGGACATTGCCATTAAGTGCGGGCCTACGGTATGATTTTATCTAGTTCTTTGTAATTGAATTCAAGCATGATATGTTATAGTTCAATAATATGCATGTTTTTTGTGTATGATCTAACAATCTAAGACGAAATTATTTTGTTTTGTTAATGTTATCACCGATTTACGTACAATAGTTGATTGCATATAATTTGTCACCGATTTTGGAAAAATTAGTCACCGATTTATACGAAATTGTTGTTTGCATACTAGTTTGCAATGACATCTCTGTAGCGAGAAAACCACTTGCTACCTCGCTAATCCCAAAGATGAAAGACCGAGAGAAGTTCAAAGGTCTTGATTTTAAAAGGTGGCAAAGCATAAAATGCTCTTTTGGTGACCACTATGAATCTTGCCAACATAGTGAAGGAAGAAGTTTTGAAATCGATGAGGACCCTCTGTCAATGAAACTCTCCTTACTATTGAAGCATGAAGGAATTCGACTTTCTCTGCGGGAATTATATTTTGAATAGACTTGATGATACACTCGTATGATGTCTATTTAGAATGTAAAGCGCAAAGGATGTTTGGGGTCTTCTCGAAAAAAATATCGAAGCGAAGATGCGGGGGCTAAAAAGTTTGTGGTAGGCAAGTTTTTGAAATACAATATGGTGGATTCAAAGTCCGTGGTAAAGCAAGTGGAAGAAGCGCAAATTCGATACATGAATTGCACACCAAGAAGGTGACGCAATGGAGATCTTCTAAACCAGTTGAACGAATCCACGAACAACTCGATCTAGGTCGAACTTAAGCCAAAGTTCAAAAATTCTTTTATTTCAACCAAAACTACGAATTACACCAAATAGATCGCTTAAATAGCGAAACCCTAAAATTGCCAAAAATAGTAAAAAGTCTAAAAAGCCCTAAACGAAAACTAGACGAAAAATAGAAACAAACGCCGCAAACGGCAATAAAAACGGAAATTCCTAATGAAAGTTATAAGCGAAACAAAAGTTTCCAAAAATAGCAAAATTGCCGTTTCGGAGGGCGAAACGATGGAATTTGGCCGAAAAACGTCGTAGTCACAAAGCAAAGCTGTGAGTTGTGATCTCCACGTCGTTTCCAATAAACCCATACCCCGGATCGTTGCGAGTCATATCTCTTCCTATTTTTCCAAGAATTTGCAACTAATTCTTGGACTTCATCATTATCCTATCAAGATTCATTATCCTATCAAGAATTTGCAAGCTAATTCTTGGACTTCATCGAGAAGGGTGCATTGTAAATGAACATTTTTAGCTGGAGCCATTATTGAAAAGCTTCCACCGTCGTGGAATGACTTCGAGGTCTACCTCAAGCACAAGCGAAGGGACATGTCCATTGAGGACCTCATTTACGCGACTTTGCGTTGAAGAAGACCACAGGAAGGGAGACAAAAAGGAAATGGCTGATGCTAATGCTAACATAGTGGTAGGACAATCAAACAAGTCCAAATTTCAGAAATTCCAAAAAAAGAATTTCAAGAAAGATTTCAAGAGAACCACCAAGCCGTTAGCACCAAAGGGGAAGGATTACAAAAAAATTAAGGGAAGTTGCGGGGTTTGTGGAAAGCAGGGCCATAAGGCTCAAGATTGTCCCACACAAAGACCGGAGATTCGATAATTCTGGTTTGAACAACCAAGCAAATGTTGCTTGACATGGAAATTGATGATATTGACATTGATCTCACTCTAGTTGTTTCGAAACCAATATGGTTTCGACGCCAAAAGATGGTGGATCGATCTTGGTGCGACAAGGCACATCTCTGCGGCGACAAAAATTTATTTTTACGAGTTTCATCCGGTGATAGTGAAGAGAAACTTTACATGAGAAACTCGTCCTCCTCCTTGGTTGAAGGCAAAGGAACGGTGAATATGAAGTTCACGTCCGGAAAAGTAGTCACTTTATTTAATGTTACGTATGTTCCCGATATTAGGAAAAATCTTGTATCCGGCCCTTTCTTGAATAAGAAAGGGTTCAAACTTGTTTTCGAGTCTGAAAAATTTGTATTGGCATGTTCATAGGGAAGGGGTACCTTCTTGAAGGTCTCTTCAAGTTAAGCATTGTAATCGTTAATGACACTAGCAATAAAATGATTGTTTCGCATATATGATTTGTCTCTGCCTATATGATTGAATCATTTGATATTTGGCATGCTAGATTAGGTCATGTAAATAACAAATTAATTCATAAAAATGGTACATTTGAATATGTTACCAAAGTCTAAAATTGATTTAAAACATAAATGTGAAGTTCGTATTTGAATCAAAGTTTGCTAGGCAAACATTTAAGTCTGTTCAAGAAATATCAATTGAATTATTAGATTTAATTCATATTGATCTTTGTGACTTCAAATCAAATCCTACGAGAGGAGGAAAGAATTACTACATCACCTTTATTGATGATTGTAGTAAATCTTGTCATGTCTTTTTGATCAAAAATAAAAGCGAGGCCTTTGATGTATTTAAAATATATAAGACGGATGTTGAAAATCAACTTGACAAAAAGATAAAAGTGTTAAGAACTGATCGAGGTGGAGAATATGATTCCATTGAATTTGCAAAAAATTGTAATACAAATGGAATTATTCATCGGACCATAGCGCCATATACACCTCAACAAAATGGTGTGGCGAGAGAGGAAAAATAGAACTCTCAAGAATATAATTAATTCTATGTTGAATGATTCGGATTTCCTCAAACTTGTGGGGTGGAGCACTCTGATCGCAAATCATATCTTGAATATAGTTCCTTCTAAGAAATTTGATAATTCTCCATATGAGATTTGAAGAAAAAGAAAGCCCACTTACAAAACTTTAAAAGTGTGAGGTTGCTTAGCAAATGTTCAAATTCATTTACAAAAAGGACTAAATTAGGACCTAAAACCGTAGATTGTGTGTTCATCGGTTTTGCTAAGAATAGTGCAGCATATAAATTCTTAGTAGTTAAATCACATATTTATTGATGGAAGCAATCAATAGCGAAGTTGAATCCATTTTACAAAATAATACATGGGAATTGGTTGATCTACCATCCGGAATCAAACCAATTGGATATAAATGGATATTCAAAAGAAAGCTCAAAGTGACGATACTATTGATAAATACAAGACACGATTGGT
This sequence comes from Stephania cephalantha, assembly GCA_039657325.1. Lineage (NCBI taxonomy): Eukaryota > Viridiplantae > Streptophyta > Magnoliopsida > Ranunculales > Menispermaceae > Stephania > Stephania cephalantha. The sequence continues at coordinate 46,171,903 of CM077574.1, forward strand.
TGCAAAAGGTTACAGACAAAAGGAATGTGTAGATGACTTCGACACCTATTCTCTGTTTCGAGAATAACTTCCATTAGAATGTTGATTTCCATAGGCTGTTTTATACAATATGGAAATACACCGGATGGATGTTAAAACAATGTTTATAAATGGAGAGTTAGAAGAAGAAATCAATATGGACCAACTGAAGGGTTCATAGTCAAAGGCCAAGATAATGAAGTTTGTAGACTTGTTAAGTCGTTATATGGACTTAAACAAGCTCCAAAACAATTGCATGAAAAATTTGATCATACTATGCTAGCAAATGGTTTCAAAATAAATGAATGTGAAAAATGTGTGTACATTAAAGAAATGAAAAAAATTTGTGTCATAGTATGCCTATATGTTGATGACGTGTTGATTATGAGCACAAGTAAGGATGTCATAATGTCAACCAAAAAGATGTTGAATTCCAGTTTGACATGAAAGACTTAGGTGAAGCGAGATGTTATCTTGGGAATTCAAATTAAAAGAAATAAAGATGGTTATGTTCTTACACAATATCATTATGTTGAGAAAATCTTGAAAAGATTTAATCAATTTATTTTGCAAGCCTGCGGTAACTCCTTTTGATGCAAATTGTCATCTTAAGAAAAATAATGGAGAAGCAATTTCTCAATTGGAATATTCTCAAGTAATTGGAAGCTTGATGTACTTGATGAACTCTACTAGGCCGACATAGCTTATGCGAGTTAGTAGGTGAGTAGATACACAAAGGAATCCTAATGATGCTCATTGGACAACATCAATAAGAGTCTTAAAGTATCTTAAATATACCTTAAATTATGGATTGTTTTATACAAAATATCCATTGTACTTGAAGGGTATAGTGATGCAAATTGGATTTTGATAATACAAAAACCGAATCAACAAGTGGATATATATTCACATTAGGTGGAGAAGTGATTTCTTGGAAATCAACAAAACAAACGTGTATAGCACATTCCACCATGGAACCCGAATTCATTGCTTTTGACAAGCAAGCGGTGAAGAAGGCGAATGGCTAAGAAATTTTTAGAAGATATTTCTTGCTTGCCAAAACCAATCCACAACAATATGCATACATTGTAATAGTATGGCAGACAAGCAAGAGCTAAGAACAACATATATAATGGCAAGTCGAGACATATAAGGTGCCAACATAATACTATAAGACAATTACTCACAAGTGAAGTAATTAGTATTGATTATGTTAAGTCTAAGGAAAACATTGCGAGATCCTTTGACTAAAGGCTTACCAAGAGATCAAGTGAAGATATTATCGAGGGGAATGGGCTTAAAGCCTATAAAGTAAGTCAAGTAATAGCGGGAACCTAACCTAGCTAATTGGAGATCCTATGGTCTAGGTTCAATAGGCAACCGGTTAGACTTGACTTAACAAACATGACACGTAATTACTGTTCCTATAATAAAGTAAGTGTGTCGATAAGACGCTTAGGGTATGCAATATTGCATTTAATGACTAAATATAAGTCACCTATATGATAGTAAGTGTGGGGTCGCATTTATGAGAATGAATAGGCTAAACTCTCTAAAGCTATCATGAACCCATGATATGTTCGGGACCAAAATGAACAACATAGAATAAAGTGCATCGGGAATCATGTCATAAATGTGACATATTGTCTTAGTTTACTATAAAAAAGGAACAGTTCAAGATACATGCATCATTGCGTCATGAAGTAAACTCGATATGATCTTACTAGGGTAAGTTCAAGTCTATACGACACTTTCCGATTGACATGACATGATAATATCTCTCTCAATTGTTTTTGAAATAATGTTTGTTTTTTAAATTTTGTGCTTGTGATTTGGCAAAGTAAACTCGAGTCGGGGTTGACGATGGTTACAATACAAATGTGGGGTATTATTGAACTTTAAAGGCGTTGAACTTTAAAGGTTATTTGAGTTTGTATTGTATCCAATTTTTAGTTCCACATGAGAAAGAAACTTTTTGTTTCTTTCCTTATAAGAGATCTTCCACTTGAAGTAAGTGGTTAAGTGAATGTGGGGTTGGAGGAAAAGAGCATTGGTATTCTCCATTGATTAATACACATTAAATACTTGATATTTAATATGTCTTTGATAGGGCCTTGGGGCCTTTGGGGCTAATGATTAAATAACTTAGCCAATTCAAAACACAAGTTTTTTTTTTTTTTACTTTTTACATTAAATTTAGTTAATTTCGTAGTTGGTAATTAGTGGTAACGAGTTACAACCTTTAGCTTGTGAAAAGGTGTTTAATTAGTTGGATAATTGGTGGTTAATGAACCACACCACTAATAACCTCATTTTGAACAGTTGTAAGCTGTTCAGAGAGAGGCGATTTTTGGTTTACAAATGAAAATGGTCTAAACTTCATTTTGAATAAAAAAACTAAGAAAATTTTCGAAATAGAGATTGTTTCATCCGGTTTTTGAGAGAGATTTTTTTGTTCAGGAAGAAAGGATTTTTGGTTGGTGTATAATCAAAGATCAATCCAGTTGTATCCTGGAGTCGAACCTCTTGCAGCATTCATACACCAAATTAGAAGAAATTTTGTCTTAGGACATTTCCATTAAGTGCAAGCCTCTGGTATTATTTTATCTAGTTATTTGTAATTGAATTCAAGCATGATATGTTATAGTTCAGTAATATGCATGTTTTTTGTGTATGATCTAACACATACTTCATAAAGTAATTAACACATCTAATAGAAAATTTAAAACTGAGGATAATCTTAGATCGTCTTCCTCAACCCAATGCGAAGACCGGTGGAGATTGACAGAAGCACGCAACCAGATAAAACAAATAGGCGAAAGCGAGAGACTCGGTGAAAGAAGGTTCGCTAGAGAGATGAGAAAGAGAGAGGCAAGAGATTAATCACAAATCGAAGAAAAAAATAGAGTGTGGCACGTGCATTGCACTTGGATGATAAAGAAGGAACGGTTAAAAGTTAGATGGAGATAATGTGGGAGTAATTCATACAATTTTGAAATCTCAAACAAATAAGGTAACTAACTAAAAAGTCTTTTTCTCTCTTTCGCTCAACGTTATTTTTTCTCTTTTAGTTTCTACTTTCAAACTCCCAAGTCCTAACCAATTAGAAAAGATAAAAAGTTAGTTAAATCGAGATTTACTCAAATACCCTTAATTTTATTTTCTTGTCAATTATTCCAACTAATAAGATAGAAGCTTTTGAGGACAATTTTGAAAATAAAAAAAAATTTAGGTTTAATAGGATGGAAATGATGATTGACATTATATATAATATAGATATATCTACATGAATAAATTCAAACAAACATAATTAAATAACCAATAAATTATAATGTGGTTGTATATAGTCTTAAGTTTTACTTTACTTTTTCATTCGAGTCTTTATTACTCTTAATAATAGAGGAAAAATGACTTGTAATAATAAAATATACAAAATTATAAGAATCGTCTAAAAAATATCTAAATTTTATTTTGGTGAAATTTATTTTTTCTTAATAAATAATTATTAATAAAATTTAAAACATAAATAATATATATTAAAAGTAAAATAAATATTTCCTCTAAAAATAAAATGAAATATGATAAAAGATGTCTACAAATTAAATAAATAAATCAGGTTATTCAAATGTATTCAAATGGGTGAATTTTGTACTAATTTATTTATTACACCATAATTATTATTTATACATTATTCTTTAAACCTGTTAAGCGAGTCATAAACGACTTAAACAGGTTGACATGTTAATGACTCGTTTATTAACCATGTGTAAACATGCTAACATGTTTATGACCCAGACCCACTTATGCCAAACTTATGACATGTTTATTACGTGTCGTGTTAATCGTTTCATGACCTAAATTGTCACCTCTAATTGGAGTCGAGTTGATTTTTTGATGAAGAACACAAGTGTGAATTGGGAACAGATTGAGAGTTGGGAACAAAAGCGAGTTGTTAATGAAGACGAAAATAACTTTGGGGTAAAATGGTCTTTTCGTCTACGGTCGATAGATTCCATATTCGCTCTTTTATATATTTGTGTGTATATACATGTATTGTTGAAACATACACAAAGATCATACATATGATAGAACTATAATTCTATTAAAGCCAGAATATGTATATCATGATAAACACAAAAAATTCTTATGCTTGAATACGAACTATAACATATCATGCTTCAATTCAATTACAGAGAATTAAATAAATTATACCAGAGGCTTGCACTTGATTGCAATGTCCTAAGACATAATTTCGTCTAATTCGGTGTATGAATACTAGAAGAGGTTCGTCCCCAAACTACAACTGGTTTGATCTTTGATTACACACCAACCGAAGATCATTTCTTCTGCAACAGAGAATCTCTCAATATAAAAACCAGTGAAGACAATTTTAATTTCGAAAAAAATTAGTAAAAAATGAAGTTTAGACTATTTCTTTTATAAACCAAAAACCACCTCTTTGAACAGTTACAAGCGCGTCACTACAAAAAACAAGTGATCGAAACGAAAATTTCCGTTCTTGATTAGCATAAATAATCTCTAAGTGTATTCTTACGCAACGAACGGCGTCTCTAAATCGATCGACGCTGATTGAGTCAAGCAACGGAAATGTGTTCTGTTGCTAATTAGAGATTGAATAGAGACGGATTTGAGATGAATTTAGAAACGGAACAAAAGCGAACGAGAAATGGAACTTCTTCATAAGGGGACAATTTTAATTGCATTAGTTCTTGATCCATTCTTGATTAGCAATGGATCGAAACGAAATTTAAACGATCAAATTCTTGATCCGTCATTGAGTCGCTAATCGACAACGAATATCAACAACAAAATTAAAGCGATCCTTTCGTAATCAGAAACGGATCAGAAACGGAATTGAAACATTCCGTTTCTGATCCGTCTCTATTTCGTGTCTAAATTTAGTATTACCCAGTTTGGCGCGGCTATTTCCTCGGCAATTAGAGACGAAATAGCAACGGAATCTCTTGAATTTCGTTGCTAATCCGTCTCAATTCCGTTTGTACGCTTTGTTTTCTTTTCACATGACTAAGATCAATCCAATTGGTTCTCCATAACCTCTAAACCGAGAATACAACTATAGGACTGCTCCATCGCTTTGCACCCTCCAACAACTCCTTGGGGGTGCTAACATCCCCAAAAAAGCAGAATTTGTCATACATACATCAACAATATATATCAACAACAAAGATTCAAATGAGGAAAAAATGTACAATTCGACATTGAAAAAGATTTTTATATCCACGAAAGCTTGTCAAGTATAATAAACGTTCCAAATTCCAAAGTATTCACAAAAACCACCAATCCTATTGTTCAACAACCACCAACAAAAAACTTCCAATCCTCTAAATATGCACAAAAAGAACTATCAATCTAAAAGTTCTATAAACAACTATAAAAGTTATCTACAAAAGCAAAATTATCATCTCAAAAGTTACACAAACAACAAGAAAAATACCTAAGTATCACCAAACTGCTCATCTCTCGTAAGCCAATCTTGCATCTCTCGCTCAACATTGTCCTGTTGTTGTGGTGGATCGGCGGGATCTATTTGCGGCGGCTGCTGCTGCTCATGAGGTGGTGGTGGTGGTGGCTGAGATAGGCCTGCTCCGTCCATGGTCGTCTCGAATTGCCTCTGCATAAACGCCACTACCTGTCGTAATTGGTCGACAACACTATCGAACTCGAACGTGGCACCATCTCCGCATCGGGATGTGCTAGCACCAGATCGCATATCTTCTCTTCTTTCTCCCTAACGACCCGAGACCGTAGACACGTCCTTTGGGACACTCACCCGCCACATTGAAGTACACCGCCTCATCATCCACCAAATTTGGTCCGGTGTAGCATGGGTCGCTCCTGACGTCTCCTCCGGAGCTTAGCCTGCATGGATCAACAATAAACAACTTAAATGATATGCTTTAAAGTAAACTTACTACTATTTCACTCGTATTTCTATACTTACATAGAACCGCTCCGATCTAGTATCGATGAATGTCACCCCGTCGTGATTTACGGTGTGGAGATGCAAATACACTTCATTCACGGTAGGTGGCGTCTCGGATGTATTAGTCTGCATACAAAAGTTATAAAAATGTAAAATATGTTAATTAGTAGTAGGTCGACGCATTTATATTCGCCAAACACAAATCAATTGCATAAAAGTGAAATGAACTCAAGTGAATGAAATCGTACAATGCAAATGAGTTAAACTAGCATCATGTGTAAGAAACTTTTTTTAAAAATGTAGATTAAAAGCAAACACAGGCATAGTGAACAAGTGTAGAAATGAAAAAAATAAACAAGAGTGTAAAAAACACTTACCAATCTTTCATTGGTAGTCACAAAAGACACCGAGCCACCACCGTGCTTCGAGGGTCCAGTCCCAGGTCATTCGACCTCAGTGTTCCTATTCGTAGACGCTTGCCTAGACCTGGCAAGAAAGTCCTCGCTCTCCCAATACTCCAAGTATCTCCTCCACGCCTCATCTGTAACAAAGTTTGGCTGCACACGATTCTTCTTTAACTTGTGCATCAATGCGGTGTACCTTGTGCCTGCATGCGTGTCGTACGCCGCACGAATGAGATCCTCATGAATCGCGTCATCCCATCTAAAATATACCTATAAAATGGCGAGTGCAATTGTTACGAGACATTGAAAAACTAGTATAAATCCTAAGACATTTATTAGTCCTGCGTACCTGCCATTGGCACCAGTAGTGGTCTTTATGATGATTCGGTACCGACTTCCAACAATACCATTCTGGAATCATCCATCTCTTGAAAACTTTTGTCATCCTCCGTGCACAAGAATGAGAAGGATGCAATTCCCTGTGTTTCATTAAAATGCATAACATCTTAAAAACTTATTTAATAATTTCCATCGATAATTAGAAATACATATATGAATCAAATACAAACTTACGTATTATTGGCAATCGGTGTGATCGGGATCCTATGCACGCGAGGGGGCTCTTGGTCCCGTCATCCGACGTGCCCGCGGAGGCCTTTGTAACCTGCAAGCTTCGCTTTGCTTGTCATAAGATGGTGATGCTTCGCTGGTGATGCGGTGGTGGAGGCGCGAGCCTCGTCGGACTTGGAGTGCCATGTCTCGATGTCGCCGATGGTGACCGCAATGGGCGATTTGGTATGGTTCTAGATGACGATGTCGATGGTACGAGCGACGCGGATGGTATGGAAGGCGAAGGTGACGCCGATCGTAACTCATGATCGAGTGAACGAGAAGTCGGAATCGATAAGACAAAAATCGACCCACGACCTCGACCGCCACGACCTTTTGACCCCTCGTGTGTGGCGGACCATGAGGTCCGGTCGGTATATCGGTTCGAGAGGTCTGTGCTTGGCCGCACCCGTTACGATCGGATGATGTCCCCTTAAAGGTATCCCTCGATCGCCCGAGGTAATGTGCGACCTTGAAGTGGGGGTGATCACTGCGAGCCGTGAAACTTAAAAAAACACCAATCTTAAACAATTGTGAGAAATGTTTAGAAAATTCACGTAACGTCGATCAAACATTGACATAACATAGACATACATTACTCATTGTCATCCGTTTCAAATTCACTATCATGACTAGAAGTTGATGATTATTCTTCTGAATCATCTCCACTATCGACAATGAAGTCATTGTCTTCTTGACTTGGACCCGCTTCAACAATGACGCGGGTCCCATTTGGATCATCCAGATTGTTGAAATCCTGAATTGCATCGTCGACTACGCTCGTGGTGGGTTCGCCATCTTGGAATGCAATCTCTGCCTAGCCTTGGTCATTATCGTTTTTGCGCGTTTCCTCGTCGGCAAATTTTGGTTGACAAAAACAAGCGCTAGCCATTCTTGTCGTGCGTTCTCGAAGAAGGGTACGGAAAGTAGTACACTTGAGTGGCTTGCATTGCAAGGACAAATGGCTCGTAGTTGTTATATCGTCGACTTCGATGAGCCTCTACCAATTGAAGTGTTGGGTGAGTCCTCACACCATGATTCGGTGTAGGGTCATACCATTCACACTTAAACAAGACCACACGCTTGAGGCCGGTATATTCAATCTCTACAACCTCTTTAAGTACTCCATAGTAGTCATGGGAAACATCGGCGTAGTTAGAACCCTTCACCAAAACATCGTTGTTCTGCGTCGATCTATTAACGCCATATGTTGCGGAGTGGAACTTATACCCATTCACTAGGTAACCAGGGTACACATTACAAGATCGACTAGGACCAACCGAAAGATCAACAAGCGTCTCATCTATGATAGAATTCCGAGCCTATTTACGAAAATTTAGAAATGTAAGACACATTACTTATGAAAGAAATTAACGAAGCGATAACCTACAATAGTAATAACATTACATATGTTTGAAACCATATGGGGAAGTTGCGCTCTAGACTAGTATCAACTTCCGACTCCCCCATTGCTTGAGTGATTTCATCGATAAAGATCCTACTAGAAACGAACATGTAAATATCATGTCTTTGTAAAAGATGAATAATGAATGTACTTGCATTATTGAATGAAAATGACGGACATACTTGGATGTAAGGAGCGATCTCAGGACAATTGAGCAGTATGTATGAATGAGCGGCATTATACTCCTGCTCTGTTAAGTATCGCTCCTTTGACTTGCCCAAGGGTCGACCAAGATAAGTGAAAATTGAGAAATTGCCCACAAAATGCGGTGTGGGCCCGACACCACCATCGTCGTTTCGTTGCACTTTGTCATGCAACGTAAAGACGTGATCTTCGAAGTAGTAAGAACAAAACGATGTGACTTCTTCGACCAAATAAGCATTACACATCGAGCCCTCAACCTTCGCTTTGTTCCGAACATTGTTTTTTAAATGTTTAAGGTACCTATCAAAGTTTAGTTAATGTTGATTTAAAACTTATTGAATGGGAAAACAATTTCAGAACTCAAGATATTACCTCTCAAATGGATACATCCATCGAAATTGAACCGGACCGCCGGACGGGCCTCGTAAGCCAAGTGGATTGGTAGGTGTTCCATAGAGTCGAATAAACTTGGAGGGAATATTTTCTCCAACTTGCAAATGACTTTTGGTATTGAGACTCTAAAACCTCCATATATTTGAGACCGACACTTTTCGCGATCGGGGATCGAAAAAAAGGCTTAGTTCGCTAACCCAAACCGGGTTTGGGAGGAGTTCTCTCGAATGCAATTGGTATCAACCGTTGCATGAAAATATGACAATCATGACTCTTCATGCCGAACATTCACAATTTCTTTGGATCCACACATCGACCAAGATTTGATGCATAACCATCGGGAAAACACAACTTTTCAACCCACTCGCACAATTTTTGTTTTTTTGATGTATCGAGAGCATAGCATCCAAGGATGTAAGTACTTTTCGCCGAATAAATGTGTAGAGAAGATCGGTGACAATATTCACGAATATCTTGTCTCATTTTTTCACCTGTCCTTACTTTTGCCCGGTACACTCATAATAATGTTGAATATGTTGTCAAAAATATTTTTCTCAATGTGCATGACGTCTAAGTTGTGTCGGATCAAGTTTGTCTTCCAATACGGCAAGTCCTAGAAAATGCTTCTTTTTCTCCATCCCGAAGTCTTAGCTATCCTCCCATTTACGTAATCGCTCCGATTTCCGTCACCTTCATCAAGCCCAACGATTCAATTTTTGCCAAAACTTATTCACCGAGATAGCAAAGCGGGCGGTTCGTCGTTTAGTACCATTTTGCCTCTAAGAAATTTTTTTTTTTTGTCTTTCCCGAATGGTGAGTTCTTCGATAAGAAACGACGTGTAATCGAACCACGTTGTCTTTCCACCACTTCACAATTGAAAGGCATTTGTATCATCCATACAATATGGACAAGCCATCTTACCGTGTGTGCTCCAACCGAACAACATGCTATACGCAGGGAAATCACTAACAAATTCCATAAAAGGGCCACTCACATACGAAAATTCATCTTTGTGGAAACGTCGTAAGTAATCACCCAGATTGTTTCATAAATCTTGCAACTCTTTCACAAAATTTGAAGGAACACGTCGATTTTTGTTTTGGGTTGGTCGGTCCAGGATAGATAATCGTTAAGAACATAAACTCGATTTCATGCACATCGACGGTGGAAGATTATACTGAGTCAAAATTACGGGCCATGAATAGTACGATTTTTCGAAATCCCAAATACTTGAAAGTCATCGGTGCACAATCCTAAACGAACATTCTGAACCTCGGCGGCGAAGTCTCTGTTGACATCATTAAAATGCCTCCAAGCTATCGAATCGAAACAGTGTTGCATAACATCTTATGGCGACGAATGTTCTCCATGCCATCGCGTATGTTTTGCCGTTAACTCGACGCATACAATCGTTGCAATCGAGGGCCCAAAGGGAAGTAGTACATTTTTTTGCAAGGGCGTTTTTTGGTGTTCCGTCCACGACCTCGTCATTTTTGTCTAATGTAGCGTGATTTCCCACAAAATTTACATGATGTCAATTCGAGTCCACTTCCCAATAAATCATACATTGGTTCTCACAACAATCTATTTTCTCAACAGTAGACCTAGACCTCGCATTAGTCTTTTAGTGGCATAAAATTTTTCAACTAATGAATTGTCGGTTGGCAAACAATCCTTTATGAATTTTATGATTTCATTATACCCTCTTTCAGAGATATGATGTTCTGACTTGATTGCAAGTAATCTTGCCATTGCGGACAACGTTGTCATGATTTCGCACCTCGGCCACAATTTTTCGCTACTAGCCTCAATCATGTCATATAGTTGGCGTGCTTGGGGGTTTGGTGATTCTTCCACGTGATTCCAATTAAAACTTGGACCTGCCACGTTGTGTAGCATCTCGTGGTAAGTTGTCGTATCAAAACCTCCCACATCAGCATCATCAATATGGTTATCAAATTGGTAGAAGTTTTGCGGGTCTTCATCTCCATTCTCACCGTGTTCGTACCAACAGTGATATCCCGAAACAAATCCGTACCTACATATATGGTATTCAACCGTTTCGACGTCCAGGTACGGTACAAGTCGACATTTCTTATAATTGCACGGACATCTAATCTTCCTTTCACTTTGGTAGGTAGGACAATGTTGCTTAGCAAATGCTATGAATTCTTTAACCCTCGTCGCGAATTCAATTCAAACGAAGCCGTTGTCGAGACGGTTGTACATCCAGTCTCGACTTGTAGACGACATTCCTATTGTAATTGTGCAATTAAATTAGTCAACTAGTTTGATAATTCTCGACGGTACATGTCTATTTTCTCCAACTTACACAATTTATTAGAATGTGGAATCGAGAACCTCGCTAACTACATGAACAAATAGCTTTGTTTTTATGCATTGAATAAATGTGGTTTGATACAAATAACATAAAACCAAACAAACTTTACATTTGTTAAATTCTAACTTCATGTATGTTTGTGGATTGAATGTACTACTCTTAAGGGTACGAAAAATGTGTCTAACTTCATGTATGTTTGTGGCTTGTTCCTTTTGTTGATTTCAACTTTCTTAAGACCTAGCTCGGTACATGACTAATACCAAACAGAGTATGATACTTGGTCGTAAAAATAAAAGCATGAAGGAGTTCAAGAAATCATAAATCATAAGTTATAAGCGGCATACAAATACCACATAGGATCAAAGCTCCCAGTATTTCATTTTCAACAAATACATATACCAATGACGGCCAATAGGTACATACATGTACCAAAGCATTAAGGATAATATTTTTGTAACAAACTAACACTTAACATAATATCGTACAAAAAAAATTTAACAAAAAATAAGCCAACAATATAACAAACAATGCTTCGGTGTATGTTTTGTTAATTGGGACCCATTAGTTGTCCACTCTTACCTCCCTAAGGTTAGAGACTTACACACTCAAATCTTAGGACGTTTTAAGTGGAATAACCAAAACAAACATTACGTTGGGACCTATTAGTTGTTCACTCGTACCTCCTTAAGGTTAGAGGTTAATTCAAATCTCTTGACGTTTTAAGTGAAATAGCCAGATCAACTCAAAGAGTAATCATAGTTTTTAGAGCTCTACCTAGTAGTAGAAAATATATAATTATAGGCACTATTCATCTATACCTACTCTTTTGGTAGTTTTATCTATACACACGCATATACACACAATTGAACCAAATATAGAAGGAAATACATGAAAAAATGTGGCATGAATAGATCAAAGAATGTAAATTACAAAGAAAATCTAGCACAAAACCTTACATCTCCAGAGCAATAAGAGCAGTTGAATGCAATCCAGACAAAGCACGATGCACTTCGACTACGAAGGATTTCTCGTTTCCGTATAGCTCAGCCACTTCCCTAACGCTCATCTGCATCAAAACCAAAACAATTCAACGTCCTACCAAACCTACTAAATCCAAGTGAAATGGAACTGGTCTCATTAAATACGCCAGTATACTTACACATATAATTTTAAATTTCTACCTTGACAAAAGATGCATTCCCATAACACTTAAATGTAGTTACGCATATAATTTTAAATTTCTACCATTTCACTCCTTAACAAGTAAAGCAATGACGTAGAGCAATATCATGTCAAAGAGACTTACAAGTTCCACTTTGAAATTTTCAAGATTACTTACAAATTCATAGTCATATAAAGTTATAAACCAAACTTCTTCCCTAACTAATTTTTTCCCTCCAAGTTCCAATTAAAGAGAACCCTAACTTCGTTGCACTATTCAAAGTATCCATGTTTTCTTTGGTTTCGAGGCTACATTTCTCCGTTGTTCCTAACCGAACTTATTGCGTGAATACATGCATAAACCACTTGGAGTTCTTACACTACACATCAAACTACCTCGAAAATAAATCCTCATACGACATTCTTATAATTGCGGGGATCCCACGAGCATTGTTAACATAAGCCTTAATGTAAATTAAACCGATAAAACATGTTCACTACAAGCCGTTAACTACCCATCAAAGAAACAACAAATTATAACCAACTAAACCACACAATCTCATCGAAATCTCACAAACTAGTGAGAGTCAAAAATAAATAAAAATAGGTATTCAAATGGAGGGATTATCTTACTTGGGCATCCAATGAAATATCCAAAAATAAGAAAACCATAATACCGATTAAAAACTTAGATAAATTTTCACCATCTCGAACCACAAAACTCACCAAAATCTAACGAACTAGAGAGAAAGAATCCATACATGATCATAAAAAACATGAATTAAATCAATAAGAGATCAAAAATTAAAAAACAAAAAAAAACAAGAAGAAGAAGAAGAGATTAGAACTTAAAAGTCTTTATGCCTAAAAGGATACAACACCATACAAGTTGACTTAAAAAAACCATACAAGTTTCCATGGTCTAAAAAAAAAAGATAAGAACAAATGCTATAAAAGTTACAAAAAAAAACAAATAAAATCCCTTTATAAGAACAAATAAAAAATATGTAAATGAAAAGTTGAGCAACATAAATCACTAGATCAAGAAACCCAAATTGACCAACGCTACAACACAAATCAAGCACAAACCCTAAAGTTGTGTTTCAACTTCAACATACCAAATATAATAACAAAAAAAATGTAAATGGAAAAATTGAGATCGAATATCACAAAAAATGATCGAAATCTTACAAACTAGAGAGAAACAAGGGAAAATCCGAAAAGGGTATATCAATGGAGGGATTATCTCACCTGGGTGTCCAATGTACGCACGCGAGGGACAGAGTAGACGACAACGATGAACAGCGGCGAGGGCTTCACAGGCAGCGACGGCAAAGGGCGAAAGCTTTAGAGGCAGCGACGGCAGACGGCGAGGGCTTCGGAGGCAGCGACGGTGAGGGCTTCGGAGGCAAAGAACGGCAGAGGGCGAAGGCTTCGAGGCGGCGACGCGAGACGACACGACCTCCGGCAGACCCGACGACAATTCGCAGTCTCAATCGCAACAACGGCAGAAGCCCCAACCTTTGGCAGACGGTGCAGAGATTTAAGGGTTTGAGAGAGAGATTTCGGTGAGAGAGAGAGAGTTGATTTGTGAGTGAATCGGTTGAGAGAGAGAGTTGACGGTGAGTGATTCGACGAGGAAGAAAGAGTGGGCGGAGGTGAGAATTGGTCGAGAAAGAGAGATAGAGTTCTATATACATCCATTCCCATTTTTCAATCGTCCACATCGAAGCACTTACGAATCTCGAGACGTAATGGACGGTTGTAAAAAATTAAAGTTTTGGTGGGAATGTTGGCGCCATTTTTTGAGACGAAATTTAATTTTGTCTATATTCCGTCTATATTTTCGTCTCTCGATCTCTCTCTATTCGTCTCTCGAATTATTCCGTCTCAATTCCGTCTCAAGCCATTTATTCTTAGCAACGAAACTAAATTCCGTTGCTAATTCCGTTTCTAAATAACCGTTTTTTTTGTAGTGTGTTCAAAACGAGGTTATTAGTGGTGGAGTGGTTTATTAACCACCAATTATCCCACTAAACATCTTTTTATAGTCTAAAAGGTGCAACTGTTCAACCACTAATTATCAATTACGAAATTAAATATAGTGAATGTAAAAAGTAAGAAACTTGTGTTGTGAATTGGCAAGTTATTTAATCATTAGCCCCAATGGCCCTATCAAAGACATATTTAAAATCAATTATTTAATATATATTAACTAATAGGGAATACACATGGTCCTTTCATCGCCCTATCAAAGATATATTTAATATCAAGTATTTAATATGTATTAATTAATAGGGAATACACATGGTCCTTTCATCCAACCCCACATTTACTTAACCACTTACTTCAAGTGGGCGATCTCTTATAAGGAAAAAAACAAAATGCTTCTTTCCCATGTGGGACTAAAGTGTAACGACCGTCAAATTTAACCTGTGCCACGTGTCACGTTTCAGGATCATTGACTGGACTGTCGTGACTTGACGTACTTGTCCAAGCCTCTGGAGTCGACACCGAGGTATATTTTATTTTTCTGTGGTGTGTGTATTATTTATTTTATACCCGAATGTGAATTTCTAATGTCCCAATGCAAGATTTTATTTTATTTATTTTGCCGAATTTGCAGGTAAGGTTTTGTCTCGAAAAATGTGTCGATTTTGGTACCAGGCGAATTGCGGGTAATTATATAGTATGAATTAAATTAATGTGTTCTACAATAAATATGATTTGGTGACTTAAATAGGAAAGATATATTGTAACTAGGTGTTGTTTAAAAGTTGGTGTTTGATCAATATAATAGTGACACATCAAACAAAAACAAACATAAATCAAATAAAATTCAATATACAAACCACCCACTTTTTGACACTTAGCATACCTAAACCACTCACATCACCCATGCTTTTTTTCTATTGGTCAACTCACCCCACCCCACTCTCCCTCACGTCACTCACTTCTCTCACTCACCCGTCTCCTCCAAAGCAACTCACATCTCTCTCTCTCTCTCATTTTATTTTCTCTCCATCACCTCTCAATCGGCCTCTCATGGTCCCTCTCCCTCATATGCAATTGACCTCCCTCTCTGACAGTGCCTAACTCTTTCTCTCACTCGCGCATCTCATGGCCTCTCATCTCCACGCCCTCGACATCCCCTCTCTCTCGATTTTTGTGCACTCTCGGCCATCTTTTCGACTCTGGTGGCCTTCCCACTCGCCAGCGATCTTGGACCGGGGTATGTGATTGTGTACATTTTTTTGAAAGATGGTGTGTGACTCGGGATGTGTACCATGAATGGGTGTGCATCGAGATGTGTGTTGTCTATGGGTGTGTGTGCCTTGAGATATGTGCATGGTGTGCATGCCTCGGGATTCGTGTGAGTTGGGGTTATCTCGGGAATCGTATTGAGATATTTGAGAAGTGTATGGTCGTCTCGGGATTTATGTAAAGTTTTAAAGCGTAGATGTTGCCTCAGATGTACGATGAAGTCGCATGCATCTCGAGACCGCTTTCGAGATGAAACTCGATATTAAAAAAAAATAATATAATATAATAATATATATATATATTGCGTATATAATACATATAGATACTTGATACACAATAATGTTGTAGATTAAGAAGAAATGAATAAAGATAAAAATTAAGAAAATTGGCCGAGTTGATATTTAACCAATTCGGTCCGCTCGGATGCGTCGAATTTAGTCGAAATCTCAAATTATTAGAAAATGAGGTAAATAGAAAGAAAATGATATTAAATAAATTAATTTTGAATTAGAGACTTTAACACATCTAAGTGAATGTAAATTGATACCAGGAGCCTAGGAAACTAGTGTCAGGTATCGGGTATGTACTTTGAGGCGTGTTGGAGCCGCGAGAGACGGATTTTCGCGCCGATTGAGGTAAGCAAACCAGTTAAGGGAATGCATAGTAATTCATATTCTATTTTTATTGTCTTTATTGATAAATGTCTTTCTTGGAATTCTATTCTTTATTCTTTGGTTGAGTGTTTATGACATAAGTGTGTCGAGAAAGTACTCTTGAGATTATAGCTAGTTGGGCAAACGTGAACACTACCTCGGGGTGCAGCTACCCAACCAAACGTGAATTTTCCCCGAGTACTGGATTGTTGTGGCTTGTTGTGGATTTAAGACCACTAGTATGCCTTTTTTGATTCTTAAGCACTCATTTTCGTTGTTAATATCTGTCAGTCTGTTTATCATGCACTTTCTCTTTTTTTTATTATTTGTCTTTAAATACCCGCATGATATTTAGACTATTTTTAAATGATTCATGAATTACTGTTTATATCCTTCTGGTTATTACTTTATACTTTAATGTACTGACCGTCTAGTTTGTGATGGTGGGTGCAGATCGGACAAAGACGAGCAAGGGAAAAGGACCGATGATTGGTGACTTCCTTTGATGACTCTCGGAGCGGTTTCTTCCCTTGCACGATAGTATGTTTTGCCATTTTTGTTGTTATTATTGTATATTACTGTTTTTTTATTATACTGGGACATATTGGAATCGAGTGATATAAGATGTCATGTATTATCGTTTTGTATATTGTTGGTCACAAGATATGCATGTTTATCCGTTTGTTTCAGGGTTCCACGCCGTAGGTTGTTCCAACTTTATTTAATCTGAGTTATTTAACCTTGTTTTAAGTTTATTTCAGTTGCAAACTATTCTATAAATGACATAACTTAATAACTCAAATACAAATTTAATGAGAAGGCAACTATTGGAGGTTGACTAGGCCTGCGTTGACTTCGCGAGGACCGACTCGGGGGTCCACGTGGGTTTAGGCCAGGCGAGGCCCAATTTTATGGGGAACTTGGGCTATCACAGTTGGTATTAGAGCAACCAAATGTTTAATACCTGACTTTTGATTTAACTGACAACTAGCATAAGTCATAAATAAACTTTAAAGTTAGGAAACGATTAAAACCTAGAGCGGAACCCTATGATCATGACTTAGAATCTTCGTCGGTAAGTGATGAGAGTTGGGAAAAGTAAAACTTGATCTTATATGTTATATTTTTATGTTGTACTATACTATATTGATAACTATCCACTAATTCGGGGATTCGCTTTCTATTGCAGATTGCAATGACAGATCAGATCGATCTTAGTGATGATAGAGGGGTCGCGAGTCCTCGATTCGCGAGTTCTGAGGAGTTTCATACTCTGTTAGAGAGAGTCGCGTCCCAAGATTAGGGATTGGAGGAGATCCTGAGGATATTTAGGGCACCGATTACGACCGCATCGTCACCACCAGCTTCATCGACATTGCCGCTTCTTAGGAAACGGATACACCGATTTTAGCGACTACTTCTGTGGCAACTACTGTTATCGTAGCCGTACCGGAGACTACTATTTTACCTCATGTACAACCGAGATAGTGTCCGCTACATCGCAGAGAGAAGGGCACTATGATGGCCCAAATTTCTCACAAATTGGGCCCCGCCCGCCTAAACCCATGTGGACCCCAGAGCCAGTCTCGCAAGGTCAACGCAGACCTAGTCACCTTCCGATCCTTCATTATACGTAAATTCATAAGTTTTAAGTTGAGTTATTTATATTTTTCACGTTTTACAATTTAGTGGAAGCAATTTATTAGATAACTCAATAATAATGTAAAAGAGTTAGACAACCTAATTGTGGAACCGCAGAACTATATCATCATTGGAGGAGAGTAAATAAAAGATATACAAAAAAATTCACCTAGCTATGGAGCCTTCCCCTTTGGATCGTAGATCCGCACTCGTCAAACCCAAAATGACGAGCCCAGGTAAGTAAAGCAAGTAGGAGACATATACAACATTTCGAAATAACTAAAGCAATCGAATTCATGCAAATAGAAAGAAAGGAGCGGGTAACGCATGAATATAAAAGACTCGTAAACAAATCAAGCGATAAGTGAGGGTCCGAATACAAAAACAAACCAAATAACAAGGAGTCCCGACCAAAAGGTCGTTGAGTCGCGGCAAAAGCCCAGCAGACTCGGGTTCAGGATGAGACACCTGCCTCCCAGCCCTAACCCTTGCGACTATGAGATATCCACAGACCCGGATAAGTGCTCCCAACATACACTCAATTGGGAGATCTCGACGACGTCCGATGAGAGCTCATATCACAAAGAAACAAAGATCATAACTCACTTGTCAATGGAGTAACGCATGCGTATAAAATACACAAATCAATCGATAAGTGTGGCCAAATAGCAAGGAGTCCCGACCAAAAGGTCGTTGAGTCGCGGCAAAAGCCCGGCAGACTCGGGTTTAGGACGAGACACTGGCTCCCACCCTAACCCTTGCGACTAAGAGATATCCACGAACCGAATAAGTGCTCCCAACGTACACTCAATTGGGAGATCTCGACGACGTCCAAATAAGAGCTCATATTGCGGATAAACAAGTACCATGACTCACTTGCCAACGGACGACTCCACGCAATAGCACTTTCAAGGATAATATCAAAGCAATGAATAACAATATCAAAGCAATGAACAACAATATCAAAACAATGAAATTACTGTACAGTTCCTCACTGGTTTACTTACCTCGAGAAATCGCGAATCGTCCTCAAAACGTCTCGCACATACCTCGATATGCGCAGCACCCGACACCCGACTATAGCATCCTATATCCCCTGGTGTCCATTTATACCATTTAAGGTACTTAAGTCATTCAACTCAATATGTTCGCGATTAAAACCACAAAATAAAGGCAACGAAATTCACAAGATGGTGTAGGACCTCACCATGGCCTACGCCTCTCGTCTCATTCGCGAGCAACCCATCGCGTCGTCGAGCTTCGTCGAAGTCACAACGCCTTGACCACAATTGTTGTGCCTAGTCGGGGATCAATCGGTCCGTAACGAGCCACCGCGCAGTTTCTCCACGCCATTCCCCGCGCCGCTGCCGCGACCGCACACTGCCGCAGGAGTCGCGCCGGCGCCGTCGCTGCCGTCGCCGCTGCCAAGAATCGCGGCTGGCGTCGCTGCCCTGCCCTCCTCGCCGGCGTCCTCGCTTCTCGCCACCGCGCCTCGCAGTGCCGGCCGTCCCGCCGCCGCCGCCCGCCACTATCGCAACTCGTCCGCAGCCTCGCAGAGCCGCGCGCTTGTCGGCGCCTCGCGTAGCCGCGAGCTGCGCCATTGGCCATCCTCCTTGCCGGTCCTCCTCGCACCGTGCCGCCGCTGCCGCTCGCACCGCTGATCACCTTCTCTCGCTAGTTCTCTCTCTCTCTCTCTCTCTCTCATCTCTCTTTTTTCTCTCCCTCCCCCTCTTATCCGAATCTCTCTCTTTGATTTCTTCCTCAAGAAGAAAGCAAATGTGTCCTCGAGAGTCGTGTGGAGCGGAACTAGAGGCACATCAAAAACATATTTATTCAATGCTTTCCTAAAAAAATTAGGCGGCGCGCGTCTCGAGGCACCATAATTATTCACACCACTACCACCTCATTTCACAATCTCAACACTCGCGCCATACGCATCACGAGGCACATCAAATGTATATTTTTTTGTAACGTGACCACATTAAAACCACTACCTCGGTCCCATGTCGGCACGACGCGGCTCGAGGCGCGTCCCCCTTCGTTTTCGGCTCACCAAATTCATCGCGTATACCAACTCGTAAAACGACTCAACAATTAGCATTCTAATTTCAAATTGGATATTGCACACACATCACACACATCACATAAACATATCATACCTCACAAGTATCCACCCGAGATTCGGACATACGCATTCCGACGAGTGGATCTCACATACGACCCCGACCTGACACGTGGCACAAGTCAAATTTTCGGGCCGTTACAGTCTTCCCAACGAATTAGAATTTTGTCCTCGAAATTGACGCAATTATCAAAGGAAGATAGTGTGTTATGAATGAAGACCCAAGGCCATACCCGCCCAAGGCCATACTCGCCCAAGGCCATACCCCCATCTTACTCTGTAGAGCTGGGCTCCTCCGCGACAAGCTGGGCTCCTCCGTGACGAGCTGGGCTCCTCCGAGACCTCCAAGCAAAGAACACAACATCTGTCTCTGCCCATCAATATATGCCAGGGCAACATCCTCGCAACATATATTGGAATATAAATGAACATATTAGTCCCATGATCCACCGTCACTAACATACTCATATCCGCAGTATGTCCGCGAGAATGTAAATAAATTTCTCTGATTGTCCGTCAGTCTCTCTGAACTAGTGGGTCTCAACCCAACTCCTACCCTCTATCAGGTTACGATGGGTAGTAGTCGGACCTGACGTGGCAATAGCATGAATCGCTCCCGGCTCGCTGTGCTCGCCGTTGCCAATCCCGATCCAAATGGAACATGTTGTCTCTGTCCTTGTCCTTGTGCAATACTAGACCTCTACGTCCCCGTCTCGTGCACTTGACTAGAACGTTGACCCTGTCTCTCGGCCTCGCCTCGCCATCAACTCTCTCGATGGTACTTATATCGAGGATCGACGGTCTTTGTTTGTTGTATGCACTAGCGTAACACGCGCCTGTACCATCTAACAATGACGCAATATACGCGCATATGGTGGAAACGTAATACGCTATGAGGTTGATCTCTTTGCCACGACCGTCTAACCCTCGTTTTTCTCTCGATCATTTCTAGACCATCGCATGAATGTGACAATGTCGATAATGCGATCGGTCATCCGGTGCGTGTGCTCCCAAAGCTCTCGCCACCATAGCCCTCACTTATGCCTCTGTATCGCTCGGAGTCGTCGTCACCCAACAGAACCAATAAAATTCAGAAACCGTGTATGACGTAAAGTACGCCCGGTCGTTGTCCGTGTCGGCCGCACCCCAACATACTTCATCACGCGTATATACCGATCCATGTACCGCAACCGACTCACCAGTCATCGTCGAATGGTCCGAAACTCAATCCTCTTCGGGTTACGGATCGTTCCCCATCGACACCTTCGTAGTACGCTACGAGACCTCGACCTTGCCGACTAGTGGATATGATGACATAATCGGTGCATTTGCACCGATACGTCCCAAAGATACATCATGTATCTTCACGTGACTATCTATCTGTCGCCTCAAGGTTAGTACTCTGTAAAACTTCTCTCGGATAATGCCTCTAAAACTCGCGAGCACTCGCTCGCCTCATTGTAGCCCTAACACCCGTATCGCAGGCGTGCTCGGCATATCCTCACGTAGTGTCTCGACGTAGTGCTCACTGTAGGTCCTGCTCGAATCTGGAGAAGTTTCGGGTGGGTTGTGACCTGTAAAAGCACACCCAGCCTAAATAACTAGCGCTCGCGACGACGTGACGACGACGGTGTAACCGTCGCCCTTAACAATTGAAGAATCTCCTGCAGTTGTTGGTTATGCGATCATGTGCAGCTCCTCAAGACTCGCAAACCGCGAACCCGCAGCCCCACGATCATTCCTAAACCCGTCCGAAACATCGTCGCATTTTCTATAGCCACGACTCCTCGAATCGGTGTATAAGTACCGATATCGTACGAATCCTCAAATCGGTGAATAATTACCGATATCGTATATATATTACAACACAACAAATATACCATATAAGATACATTTTTATTGTTTCCAAACTCTCCTCACTTCCCAACGAAGACCTAAGTCATGATCATAAGGTTCCATTCTAAGTTCCAAACGTGTCCTAACTCTATTTTTAATTTGTGTCTTATGGGTTGTGGGTTAATCAAGAGCTAGATGTAACGCCTTATTCTATGATACCAACGTGACGACCCCATTTTCCCACAAATTGGGCCCCGCTTCGCCTCTACTAAACCTTCGTGGACCCCGAGTCGGTCTCACAAGGTCAATGCATACCTAGTCGACTTTCCAATCCTTCATTATACGTAAATTCATAAGTTTTAAGTTGAGTTATTTATATTTTTCACGTTTTACAATTTAGCGGAAGCAATTTATTAGATAACTCAACAATAATGTAAAAGAGTTAGGCAACCTAATTGTGAAACCCTATAACTATATCATCATCGGAGGAGAGTAAATAAAAGATATACAAAAAAACTCACCTAGCTATAGAGCCTTCCCCTTGCTGGACCGTAGATCTGCACTCAGTCAAACCCAAAAAATGACGAGCCCAGGTAAGTAAAGCCAGTAGGACATATATACAGCATTTTAAAACAACTAAAGCAGTCGAATTCATGCAAATAGAAAGAAAAGAACAGGTAACGCACGAATATAAAAGACTCTAAACAAATCAAGCGATAAGTGAGGGTCCGGAATACAAAAACAAACCAAATAACAAGGAGTCCCGACCAAAGGGTCGTTGAGTCGCGGCAAAAGCCCCAACAGACTTGGGTTCATGACATGACACCGCCTCCAAGTCCTAACCCTCGCGACTATGAGATATCCACAGACCCGGATAAGTGCTCCCAACGTACACTCAATTGGGAGATCTCGACGACGTCCGAGATAAGAGCTCATATCACAGAGAAACAATATCATGACTCAATTGTCAATGGAGTAACACATGCATATAAAAGACACAAATCAATCGATAAGTGTGGCAAAATAGCAAGGAGTCCCGACCAAAAGGTCGTTGAGTCGCTACAAAAGCCCAGCAGACTCGCGTTCGGGACGAGACACCGCCTCCCCGGCCCTAACCCTTGCGACTATGAGATATCCACAGACCGGATAAGTGCTCTCAACGTACACTCAATTGGGAGATCTCGATGCGTCCCGATAAGAGCTCATATCGCAGATAAACAATACAATGACTCACTTGCCAATGGACCACTCCACGCAATAGCACTTTCAAGGATAATATCAAAGCAATGAACAACAATATCAAAACAATGAAATTACTGTACAGTTCCTCATTGGTTTACTTACCTCGAGAAATCGCGAATCGTCCTCAAAACGTCTCACTCACGCCTCGATATGCGCACCCGACACCCGATTATAACATCCTAAGTCCCTGGTGTCCATTTATACCATTTAAGTTACTTAAGTCATTCAACTCAATATGTTCGCGATTAAAACCGCAAAATAAAGGCAACGAAATTCACAAGATGGTGTAGGACCTCACCATGGCCTACGCCACTCGTCTCATTCGCAAGCAACCCATCGCGTCGTCGAGCTTAGTCGAAGTCACGACGCCTTGACCATTGTTGTTGTGTCTCATCGGGGATCAATCGGTCCGTAACGTGCCACCGCGCAGCTTTCTCCACGCCGTTCCCGCGTCTGCGCCGAAGCTGCGCGCCGCCGAATCGCGCCGCTGCCGGACCGCACGCTGCAGGAGTCGCGCGCCGCCGGAGTCGCGCGCTTCGCTCGCCGGCGCTGCTGCTGCCGTGCTGCTGTCTTGCAGCAATCGCCGGCGTCGCTGCCGCTCTCGCCGGCGTCCCTTCTTCTCGCCACCGCCGCCTCGCAGTGCCGGCCGTCACCGCCGTCGCCCTACCATCGCTGCTGCAACTCGTCCGCGGCCTAGCGGGAGAGCGCGCTGCTCGTCCGCGGCCTCCGCGTAGCCGCGAGCCGCGCTGCTGGCCATCCTCCCTACCGGTCCTATCTGCTGGCCGGTGCCGCTTGCACCGCTTATCACTTTCTCCGCCGTCGATCTCTCTCTCCTCGTCTCTCTCTCTCGTCTCCGCCAATTCTCTCTCTTTCTTTCCCTCTATCTCTCATTTCTCTCTCTCTCTTTTTTCTCTCTCCCTCTCCCTCTTATCCAGAATCACTCTCTCTTTGATTTCTTCCTCAAGAAGAAAGCAAATGTGTCCTCGAGATTCGTGCGGAGCGGAACTCGAGGCACATCAAAAATATATTTATTCAATGCTTCTATAATTATTCACACCACTACCACATCGTTTCACAATCTCGACACTCGCGCCACACGCATCACGAGGCGCATCAAATGTATATTTTTTGTAACGTGACCACATTAAAACCACTACCTCGGTCCCACGTCGGCACGCGACTCGAGGCGCGTCCCCTTTCGTTTTTCGGCTCACCAAATTCCTCGCGTATACCAACTCGTAAAACAGCTCAACAATTAGCATTCTAATCTCAAATTGGATATTACACACACATCACACACATATCACATAAACATATCATACCTCGAGTCTCCACCGAAGATTCGGACATACACATTCCGACGAGTGGATCTCACATACGACCCCGACCGGCACGTGGCACAAGTCAAATTTTCGGGCCGTTACAGCACTAAGGCGATGTGGAGGTTAGACAATTGCGAAAGTTTAAGAGGCATAATCCTACGGAGTTTTACGGTGGTACAGATTTGGTGGCTGCAGAGTTCTTGAAGAGCCATGAGAAGGTGCATAGTATCATTGCTTCTGAGGAGCACATGAGAGCCTTTATTTCTTCATCGAGTCACCACATTGAGTCAATATGCTGATGAGTCTGTCATAGGTTATATGGGATGGTATCTACAACTACTTCTGTATGCCGGAGGTGTAGCACCTTCAGACGCCGATCAGGTGTATTATTTCACTGAGGGTTTGCTACCCGAGATTGGAGGTGTCATTGTTTCCATTGAGCCAGATACATTGCAGAAGGCTTATGAGAGGAGCTTAGCCAGGGAGGTTTATTTGTGTACATATCCTGAGGAGGCTAGACCTACTCGATCGAGACAACGATCAGACCGCCGGCCTAATAGGGACAAGAAGAGGAATAAGAACATACGGGGCTTCATAGATAGAGAGCCAAGAGTGTCGGGTCATTTGCAGTACCATCACGACCTACTCATACCACTCATGTTCCACTTGTACTGGCGCAGAGTTTTGCTAGCCGACCACCACAGGCTACCCGATTCGTACAACAAACACAAAGGTCCGGATAGGCACATACACAAAGATCTGGTCAGATACAGATTCAGAGACATGCACAAGGACGTGGACATGGTTCGACACAGGGGATTTCTTCTGGACCAAAGGAGCAGCATACATGTTTCAAGTGCGGTCAGATAGGTCATCTTCAGAGCCAATGTCCACAGCTAGGTAGAGTACAACAACATCATCAGCAGCAGAGGGAGAGAGTCCATGTTGTTGAGCCGGATCAAGGAGCTTCCTGTAATCTCATTGATGGTATGATTTTGATTTGTGGTACTTTGATGCATACTATGTTTGATTCTGGCTCGACTGTTTCATTTATTTCGGGCGCATGGTAGATTCATTAGGGTTGAGACCCACTAGGCTTAGTAGACCCTTGATCCTTAAGCACAACTTTGGGGACAAGATATACCCAAACTTGTTGTGTGTCGACTGTTTGGTGGAGATAGATGGTTATGATTTGCTGCAGATTTAAGAGTATTAGAGTTTCTTGAGTTTGATGTTTTGCTTGGTATGGATTGGTTGAGTGCTTATCATGCTCATATTGATTGCTACGACAAGTCGGTTGCGATTCCATTGTCAAATGGTACGGAGATCGGTTTCGGGGGACAATTTGCTTTACTTCGATCACCAGAGGTAGGATAACCACTAGTAGTGAGACCGAGACGCTTGCGAGTGTCATAAGTATTACTAAGAGATGGAGATCTGTATTGGAGATGTGCCGGTAGTGTGCGAGTTCACTGATGTATTTTCGGAGGATCTAACTGGATTACCATCGCTGATAGAGATTGACTTCATCATCGAATTAGTCCCTGGGGCTAAACCTATTTTTATACCGCCGTATAGGATGGCTCTTCGAGAGTTGGAGGAACTGAGAACTCAGTTGGATGAGTTGTTGGAGTTAGAGTTTATTCACCTAAGCATGTCACCATGGGACACACCGGTCTTATTTATGAAGAAGAAATACGACAACCTGAGATTTGCATCGACTATATGCAGCTGAATCGGGTGACGGTGAAGAACAAGTACCCGTTTCCTCACATTGATGATTTATTTGATCAGCTGACATGAGCTCAGTGGTTCTCCAAGATTGATTTGAGGTCGGCAATCATCTCGCTCGAGAATTAGAATTTGAAGACAGGGAGAAAACTGCGTTCAGTACGAGATACGACCATTATCAGTTTACAGTCATGTCGTTTGGTTTGATTAACACACCAGCTATGTTTATGGATCTCATGCATGGAATACTGAGGGCTTATCTATATAGATTTGTGATTGTATTCATTGATGATATTCTCATCTACTCCAAGACTCGTGAAGATCACGAAGCACAGCTCCCGACAATTCTGTAGACTTTGAGGGAACACCAGTTATACGCCAAGTTCAGTAAGTGCGAGTTTTATCTTCCAGAGGTCAGATTTTTGGGACATATAGTTGGAGCCAACGGAGTATCTGTAGATCCCGCTAAGATTAGAGTAGTGATCGATTATCCTACATCTACTACAGTGATCGAGATACACGATTTTTGGGATTAGCTAGTTATTATCGTCGTTTTGTGCGGGATTTTTCCCGATTTGCTACACCAATGACTCGATTGACTCGGAAGAACATGAAATTCGATCTGGAATGAGAGTTGCGAGCAAGCATTTTCCACTTTGAAAGAGAAGAAGCTGTCGATTGCACCAGATTTTGGCGTTGCCCTAGTAAGGGAAAGATTTGGTTGTGTGTACATGTCACGGTCCAAATAACTAATACACGTTTAATTTGTTAATCGGGACAAAACGACCGTGACGTGGGACCCGCACGCGATACGTGTCACTACCGAGGCACAGTGGTCGAGGTAAATGTTATATTTGTGTGTTGTATGCCTAGTGTACTGTATATGTGTAGACTACTAAGTCATTTACGGGTATGCGGATACGAGAGAGACGGGGACGCGCCTCGAGTCGCGTGCCGACGTGGGCCCGAGGTAGCGGCTCGTGCGGTAAATGTAACTAGTTCAATTATATTGCATAAAAAAATGAATGAGATATTAACCACATCTAATATATATATATATATATATATATATAAATGGACCAAAGTAAAGAAAATATATATATCACTAGATATACATCTATACACACACACACACATCCATAGACGGGGTGTCAAGTATTGGTGTCACTTGAGAGTGACACAAGGGACAAGGGCTTGAGTAAGCCCACCCGATGTGCCTCGAGATACATGTGTGGGTTGAGATGTGCGGCTCACATTCAAGCCACCCAAATTATACATAACCCATATATATATATATATTAAGTCAACTAAATCTCTAAAGTCCATCTTTATCTCATTATCTCCTCAAATCAAAAAAAGAGAAAAAACGCATAGAGAAGAAAAAAAAAAACGCAGTGAGGAGAGGAGGAGGAAGGAGAAAAAGAGAAAAAGAGGACAAACGGCTCGACGACGAGAACGCAAGGTGAGTTTTTTCGTTCTTTGTTGCGTGGCTTGTTCTTTGTTTTAGTCGGTTGTTGTTCGGTTCGAGGTGGCGGCAGGGGATTCGTCTCCCCGCACGAACCCAACTTGAAGTTGGGGATGGACGCCCAACCCCGGTGAAAAAAAAAAATCCAGAGCACGAAGTGCTTTAGTGAGAAGAAGATGGGGGTAGCCCGACCTTGGGCTCCGGGCTACCCCATCGAGCTCGGGTCGGGCCGAACCGACCCCGATCCGAGGGGAGCGGGTCGACCGACCGGGTCCGCTTGGGACCGGTCAGGTTAACCCGGACCCACCCCAATAAAATAATATATATTTAATTATTAAATTAAATTAAACTGATTTTTAATAAAAGAAATTCCAAAAAATAGATAAAATGCTGGAAAATTCAGGAAAATTCCAAAAAGATTAGGAAAAATTCCGAAAAATTATATTTCGACAAAATAAATAGAAATTGATAAATTTCTATGAAAAATACAAGATTTGAAATTTCGGACGTGACTTTTTACGGTTGGCAAATTGGTCTCGAATGCGATTTCGACCTATTTCGACCAATTTAGGAATTTTAAATAATTAAGCTTGAATCTAAAGTGATAAATCTTCAACTGTTAGGACCGTAAATGAGCTATTACGGGGTATTGGGTGCGTACATCGACGCGACGAGAAGACCGGATAGCTTAGGACTTGTGTTGTATGTAAGTAAACTGATGTGAGACATTTATTTACATTTCATTCCATTTATTTATTCATTCTCAGTTATTCGAACTGAATTGCCTTTGAAATCCATATGCTATGACTTGTTTGTTTCTCATTTTATGAAGTTGCTCATATCATACTGTTGTTTGTATATTATCATTGATTCCAATTCCTATACTTTGTCATGTTGATTGTTGTGTTTGGAAGTCGGTGATATATCATGCTATTAGATTGGTTTGTTTAATTTGACTCTAATCCTTTGTGCATTAGTTAGCACTACATCTTTTGGATTCTATTATTGAGTCATTCTTGAAAGTGAAAGTGATTCTTATGGTTAGGGTCATTTGATGATTTTAGAAACTCAACTTTCATAACGGGGTCACTAGACTTTCCCGGGATGTTAGGGAATCTCTCCACTACCTTGCATGACACACGGGGTAACGTGCCTCGAACGGGGTAACCGGACCTCGAGGTTTGTTGGCGCAAGAATAACTTGGGTGAGCATGACGAGTTTTAAAACTCGGGTATGTTAGCAAGTATACATTCCAGTGACGATTAATTAACTTTAAATAGGAAGGCGTAATTGTAAGTACGACCTTTTGAAATTATGATCTAGAGCTCAATTTGTAATGAAATGATATAGAGCAGAGCTCTAATTGTAGTGGACGGTGATGTGATGAAGATCACGGTCGTAATCGACCCTAATCCATTACTACTTAGCCTAGAGTTAGTTTCATATTTGGTTAACTCAAGTATCTCTTTGCATGATGTTTCTTTCAACATAGTTGCTATGTAAATTATGCCTTTTGATACTTGTCGCTGTTTGGGAATGTGGATCAATGTCTCTCAAGTATTACTTAACTAATTTCATGTACTCACCGTCTAGTTTGTGACGGTGGGTGCAGATCAGAACAGAGAGCACTGTGCAAAGAGAAGATTGATGACTACCCTCGAGCCAGTGAAGGACTGCTATGACATATTTTTGTATGTTTTGCATTCTTTTGTATTACATTTTCTATATACATGATATTGTTACTTTTGAGTTGAGGGATATGAACATCGACCTGACACATGTTATATATATTACCACTTTTGTTTATATATGCATGTGATCACTATTTCTTGGTTTTTCAACAATAAGTTAGGCCTTATGATCTAATGTCCACTAGCAATGACATAAGACTTCCGCTGAATAACTTGTTAGAAATTTTTTTTCTTAACTGAACTCTGATTTATAGACAACCATAGGTTAGTCAGTAGAACTAGTTTGTTAACTGTAGGTGGTATCATAATTGGTAGGTTTTTAGGTGTTTAAATAAGGCTGACTAGTTCCTTGTTAGGTCTTATATGAGAGATTAGGGCTTAATGAGGGATTAAGCTTCGGGCGGTGCCCTTATCTCGAAGAAGGGGTCGTCGAGTACGGATGCTTCGAAGGTTGGCTTGGATTGTGTGTTGATGCGGGAGGGCAAGGTGATTGCATATGCATCTCGACAGCTCAAGATTCATGAGAAGAACTATTCGATGCATGATTTAGAGTTGGCCGTTGTGGTTTTTGCATTGAAGATTTGGCGACATTACCTGTATGGTGTGAGGTTCGCTTTGTTCACTGATCACAAGAGCTTGAAGTATCTATTCTCTTAAAAAAATTAAAATATGAGACATAGACGTTGGTTGGAGTTACTGAAGGATTATGACTTTGCACTTGAGTATCATATGGGGAAGGCCAACGTCGTTGCTGATGCTTTGAGTAGGAGAGGATCTAATGCTAACGTAGTAGTGTGCCATATGACTCACGAGTATGCGTTACTTGAGGCAGACGAGATGATGAGTTCAGTTAATATACTAACTACTACTAGGACATAAATTTGTGGTCAAATGAGGCTGTAGACTATTTCGATCCAAACTGTACTTGACGGACATCAGGCTGATGAGTAGTACCAACGGTTCAGTGATATAGATGAGAGTTCATATCATCTAGAATGAAGTTGATCGATACACTCATGTTTGAGGTTTCGAGGACGACCGTGAATTCCATTAGTTGCTGAAATGCGACCGAGATACTTTAAGAGGCTCACGGTTCTCGTTTTTCTCGTTCATCTCGGTTGGACCAAGATGTACACGAACATGCGACGTCCCTTTTGATGGCGGGGATGAAAGCCGATGTTTCAAAGTTCATTCGAGCGTGTAAGATATGCCGGTGTATTAAGGCTAAGCATAGGAAACCTGGAGGTTTGATGCGCACCACTTCCCATTCGCAAAGTGGAAATAGGAGCATATTGCCATGGATTTTGTTAGTGGTCTACCTCGATCTCCTCGCGGACATAACAATATTTGGATGATTGTGGACAGGTTGATGAAATCTACACATTTTATACCGATTTCTACTACATACAGAGTTGATAGATTGAGCAGTCTCTACGAGTGAGAGATAGTTAGATTGCACGGAGTACCGTTGTCTATAGTGTCAAACATAGGACCATATTTTACTTCACTGTTGTGGCAGAACATATAGGCACAGTTTGACACCAGACTTGATATGAGTACGGCGTACCATTCATAGATAGACGGGCGATCCAGAGAGCCGATTCAGGTGTTAGAGGACATGCTCAAGATGTGCGTATTGGAGTACGGAGTATCTTGGGAATAATACCTTCATTTGTGTGAGTTTACTTATAACAACAGTTTTTAGGTCAGTATCGGGATAACACCATTCGAGGCGTTGTATGGTAGGCCGTATATATTGCCATCGTGTAGGGCGAGCCCGAGATGATCTTTGTGACTATTGTGTTGGGTTTTTGGGGTTGATACACAGCGAAAAATTCAAAACAAAATTTGAAAAACCCTAACAGGATCGAAAATAAGTTCCATTAAACTAAATCTACGAAAGTAAATCATACTTTATTCTGTGATTTCCTTTTTGATTGTTCGATTTTCAAGATGTTCAAGTACGCGTCTTTTATCGAAATTCACACAGAACGATGACCACAATTTGGAGTGCTAGTCCCAAGAGAGATTGAAAACGATTTTTCTTTCTCTTCCTAAATTCAGAGAACTCGAAAATTGTAAAACGAAATTCTTATTTCGTTTTTAGGGTTTCGCCCTTTATTTATATGTGTAGATAAGCCTTCACTTAAAATCTTATTCGTAATACAACTATTGTATTTAGACAGTTTAAGCAAATTACACATATGCCCCTTTTAATAAGTTATCATATAACAAATCGTAAGAGCTTTTATGTCATAAATTTTATTATATAAAATTCATTACTCTGGACCAATTGGAATTGTGCAAAGCATTCTTTGTGTGTGACCCAATAAGTTCATGCGACGTTGGTAGTGAATCAAAAATCATTTTGGTACACAAGTCATAAGCGGTCTTCAACAATGCATTATGACTACCCAAGTAGCATGAATATCAACATCGATACAACCTAATTAATAACGTATATTATATCTTTTTGTCGTGCGATATCCTTTGATTAAACATAAGACATGAAAAATCACCCTTAATGTTCAATCGTACTAGTCTCGATTTTTAGATAAACCTGAAAAACATCCATTAGTGACATTGATAATATCAATTTACATGGACTTGACCATTATCAGTCTATCTTATCGAGGGATCCATGATATCTCTCTCTCTATACTAGAGTGAAAAATTCTATCTTGATTACACTCATTCACATATTATTCACTCGGTAACCAATCACAATCTTTATAATTGTCCTAAGGTTAAAGACAATATTTGATTGTATCAAATTATCATGCTCCTAATATTGAAGTCTATGGTAATCTCAAGTCGAAAGACTAAATGATATACCTATCATGAGTAACACATATGACTTAATCCATGTGGTGTTCTCATAGCAGGTCGGTCCAAAGTACCTTATTCCCTAACAAGTACTCGTGATCTTCATTTGTATCTCTATACGCATGATCATCACATGACCATCAATAAAGACTCACACTAGTCTTAATTCATTATAGTTCCCATTATAATGACCGACTATTTACATTTATGATATTTCAATAAATACCCATGGATATTACTATAAGGTAAACATACAATCACTTATAATAAAATAGCAAATGAAACATCTATTTTATTAACTAAAATTATAAGATAAACAATGTTTGTAGATTGACCTATGACACATGCCCTAACATGTTGGGCTAAAAATTGTTGTGGATCACACTAAGAAGGTATGATAGATTCATCGGCGATCGAAGGGTGCACAAGATAGACATAAGAAGTACTACGACAAGTACCGCGATGAGTTGTAGTACGACAAATGAGACTATGTGTATTTAAAATTCTCGCCTTTGAACGGTCACAAAAGGTTCAGAATGAAAGGAAAGCTTGCGCCTATGTTTATTGGTCCGTTAAGAGTCACGAGAAGAGTTAGTAAGGTTGCTTATGAGTTGGAGTTCTTGCCTTTCACTCATTGAAGTTCATCCAAAGTGTTTTACATCTCTATGCTTCGACTTGACAAGTCGAAGGAAGGGACGACGACCAGCGGTAGATTTAAGTCAGATTGACTTGAGAGATGGCATTACATATGAGGAGCAGCCGATTCAGACTGTGGACCGAAAGGTGAAGGTATTGAGGAGCAAGGAAATACCTCAGTTCTTGTCAAATGGTAACAACACGGGGACTAGGAACCAACCTGGGAGTTGGAGTCATATATGCACGAGCACTTTCCATACCTATTTTGATTCCAATTTTTTATTTTGGAGTTTACTCTTAGTTTAAATTTCGAGGACGAAATTCTAATAAGTTGGGAAGGCTGTAACGACCCTCAAATTTAACCTGTGCCACGTGTCACGTTTCACGACCGTAGACTGGACCGTCGTAACTTGACGTTTTTGTCCAAGCCTCTGGAGTCAACACCAAGGTATATTTTATATTTTCTGTAGTGTATGTATTATTTATTTATACCTGAATGTGAATTTCTAATGTCTAAATGCATGATTTTATTTTATTTATCGTGTGAATTTGCGGGTAAGGTTTCGTCTCAAAAAATGTGTCGATTCTGGTACTGGGCGAATTGCGGGTAATTATATAGTATGAATTAAATTAATGTGTTCTACAATAAATATAATTTGGTGACTTAAATGGGAGAGATATATTATAACTAGGTGTTGTTTAAAGGTTGGTGTTTGATCAATATAATAGTGACACATCAAACAAAAATAAATTAAATAAAATTCAATATACAAACCACCCACTTTTTGACACATAGCATACCTAAACAACTCACATCACCCATTCTTTTTCTTTCTCATTGGTCAACTCGCCCCACCCCACTTTCCCTCACGTCACTCACTTCTCTCACTCACCCCTCTCCTTCAAAGCAACTCACATATCTCTCTCTCTCTCATTTTATTTTCTCTCCATCACCTCTCCATCGGCCTCTCATGGTCCCTCTCCCTCATATGCAATTGACCTCCCTCTCTCACAGTGCCCAACTCTCTCTCTCACTCGCGCATCTCACGACCTCTTCTCTCCATGCCCTCGGCATTCCCTTTCTCTCGATTTTTGTGCATTCTCGGCCATTTTTCGACTCCGGTGGTCTTCCCACTCATCGGCAATCTTGGACCGACATATGTGATTGCGTACATTTTTTTTAGAAGAAGGTGTATGCCTCGAGATGTGTGCATGGTGCGCACGCCTCGGGATTCGTGAGTCGGGGTTATCTCGGGACTCGTGTTGAGATATTTGATGTGTATGGTCGTCTCGGGATTTGTGTAAAGTTTTAAGGCGTAGATGTCGCCTCAAATGTGCAAAGAATTTGCACGCATCTCGAGATTGCTTAGAGATGAGTGCTTATATTAAAAAAATAATTAAAATAATATATATTGCGTATATAATACATATAGATACTTAATACACATCAAGATATATATATATATATATATATATATATATATATATATAGGTAATTAATACAATAATGTTGTAGATTAAGAAGAAAAGGCATAAAGACAAAAATTAAGAAAATTGGCCGAGTTGATATTTAACCAATTCGGTCCGCTCGAGATGCGTCGAATTTAGTCGAAATCTCAAATTATTAGAAAATGAGGTAAATAGAAAGAAAATGATATTAAATAAATTAATTTTGAATTAGAGACTTAAACACACCTAATTGAATATAAATTGATACCGGAGCCTAGGAAACTAGTGTCAAGTATCGGGTACGTACTTTGAGCGTGTTGGAGCCGCGAGAGATGGATTTTCACGCCGATTGAGGTAAGTAAACCAATTAAGGGAATGCATAGTAATTCATATTTTTTTTATTGTCTTTATTGATAAATGTCTTTCTTGGGATTTTATTCTTTATTATTTGGTTGAGTGTCTATGGCCTAAATGTGTTGAGAAGGTACTCATGGGATTATAGCTAGTTGGGCAAACGTGAACACTAATCATGGGGTGCAGCTACCCAACCAAATATGAATTTTCTCGAGTACTAGATTTTTGTGGCTTGTTGTGGATTTAAGACCACTTAGTATGCATCTTTTGATTCTTAGACACTCATTTTCGTCATGAATATATGTCGTCTCAACAATTTCTCTTATGTCTTTAAATACCCGCATGATATTTAGGCTATTTTTAAATGATGCATGACTTACCGTTTATATCATTATGGTTATTACTTTCTACTCTATGTACTCACCGTCTAGTTTGTGACGGTGGGTACAGATCGGACAAAGACGAGCAAGGAAAAATGACCGATGATTGGCGACTTCCTTTAAGGACTCTCGGAGATGTTTCTTCCCTTGCACGATAGTATGTTTTGCCATTTTTGTTGTTATTATTGTATATTACTATTTTTTATTATACTAGGGACATATTGGGATCGAGTGATATAAGATATCATGTATTAGCGTTTTGTATACTATTGGTCACCGAGATATATCGGGGTTCCACACCGTAGGTTGTTCCAACTTTATTTAATTTGAGTTATTTAACCTCGTTTTAAGTTTATTTCCGCGCAAACTATTCGTAAATGACACAACTTAATAACTCAATGTTAAGATACAAATTTAATGAGAAGGCAACTATTGGAGGCGACTAGGTTTGCGTTGACTTCGCAAGGACCGACTCGGTGGTCCACGTGGGTTTAAGTGGAGGCGGGGCCCAATTTTATGGGAGCTGGGACCGTCACATAAAATGGGTAAACAAAACTTATAGTACCACTTATCAATATAAGTGGATAGATATTTGTGGTAACACGAGCAATGGATATGCAATAACGATGGATTGACACGAACAAAGGATAGGAGATATCAATCGTTATAAAAACGTATTCATAAAAAAATGTAGAAAATCAAAGCGTTTTGGGCGACGCTAAACGCTTTCTCTTTAGCAAAATCTCTGTCTACTAGGTTGGATACAATACAAAATCAATGAACTTTCAAAGTTCACCACACACATACACACACATATAGGAAGATGATAATCTAACATTCTTGAAGGCATACATTTGCTACACAATGATATAGATTTGATTGGGATGTGTGGACTTTGCGAATCACTATAAGGAAAATGATATTTAGAAACGGAATTAACAACAAAATTAAGTTCCGTTGCTAAAAAAAAGTAGTTAGAACGGAATTGAGACGGACTAATTCGAGAGACGGAATTGAGACGGATCAGAGACGGAAATAGAGACGTAAATAGAGACGGAATTAAATTACGTCTCTAAAAAATGGCGCCAACATTCCCACCAAAACTTTCTTTTCTTATAACCGTTCATCAAATCTCGAGATTTGTGCGTGCTTCGATCAAGGCCCCTCCACCCCCCCCCCCAAAATCCCCAAATCCCACAAGTTCGATCGTCTCGTCTCGGTCTCTGCTCTCGGTCTCTCCTCTCGGTCTCTCCGTCTGGTCTCTCCGTGTCTCTCCGGTCACCGCCCCCAAATCCCCAACCCCCAACAAGTCGATCGTCTCCGTCTCTGGCTCTCAATTCTCTCTCTCTCTCTGGTCTCTCCGTCTCTTGCTCAACCGGTCACTCGGTCTCTCAGTCTGGTCTCTCCGTCTGGTCTCTCGTCTCTCTCGGTCCACCGCCCCCAAATCCTCGACCCCCAACAAGTCTCTCGTCTCGATCTCTTGCTCTCAACTCTCTCTCTCTGGTCTCTCCATCTCTTGCTCAACCGTACTCTGGTCTCACTGGTCTCTCGGTCTCTCTCTCTCTCGGTCCACCGCCCCCAAATCCCCAACCCCCAACAAGTCTCTCGTCTCGGTCTCTTGCTCTCAACTCTCTCTCTCTCTGGTCTCTCCGTCTCTTGCTCTACCGGTCACTCTGGTCTCTCGGTCTCTCCGTCTCTCTCCGGTCCACCGCCCCCAAATCCCGACCCCAACAAGTCGATCGTCTCCGTCATTGGCTCTCAACTCTCTCTCTCTGGTCTCTCCGTCTCTTGCTCACTGCTCTTGGTCACGGCTCTCCGTTCTCTCTCCGGTCACCGCTCACCGCTCGCGCTCTCTGCTCTCACCGGTGACCGATCTCTCATCGGTCATCTTCGCTCACCGCTCTCTCTCTTTCATTGCTCTCTGCTCTCTGGTCGCTCTGTGCTTACTGCTCCGCTCACCGCTCTCTCGCTCATCGTCATTTGCTGATTGCGGCTGCGACGAGGCCGTCGGACTCTCCGTCGCCGGCTGCCGGAGATTGGAGCCTCCGAAGCCCTAAGCCGTCGCCGACCTACGCCCCACCCTAAGCCGTCGCCGAACTCGTCAAGGTAACAATCAAAAAAAATTGTAACACCCTAATTCTCTTGAAATTGTATCTGCTCACATTTTCATGCTGGTTTGGCTTTCATGTGCATTTGTTGGTGTTCTTCACTTGATCTATTAAGTTAATGTTGTGTATTTTGTTTGGTTTAGAAGTTTTTGTTCTGCTCTTCTCTTGCATGCTTAGTTGTTTTGTGGTTATGCTTGTTCTCCGAGTAACAATGAAATGTGAATTGCATTTCTCTGTTGTGATGATCGGGTTTTGTAGTTATGTTCATCTTGCCATGTTTTAGTTGTTGCAATGCTACTTGTGAGTGACACGATTTTCCCTAATTGGATTTGTACAAGTTTTTACTGTTTATATATATGGTTTAGGGTTTAGGGTTTTAGGGTTTGTGTTCTTATAGTGGTTATTGTTGGTGTTGTTTGTGTGCTTCTTGCTACTTCCCTTTGTTAAATTCACATTCCTTACCAATTTCTATCTATTACGGGACCTTGAGAGTACTTAAGATCTTCTTGTTGGGAGAGTCATAGGTTGGCTTGTACATCATTGATTTAGTTTCCTTTACTTTAGATCTTCCTCAGTCATTTACGTTAAGTAATCATAATTGTTCATGGCATCATAGACTTGGTCATCCTTCAAATTTGTTGTAACTAAAAAATTAATTCCATTGATTCTAGGTCATGTTCCTATTAGTTGATTTTGATACTATGTAGGAATAGGATTGATTGAAGAAACAAAAAACCATTTTTGGTGCATTGGGTTTCTATGTGATTACCTTGTTTTCTTATTTTTTGAAGATTGGTCTTACATTATTAAGTTGGTTTGATTTGATTTGAAATGTAGATCGTTTTAGTGAGTTTGTTTGCAAGCTTGTGCACAAATTTAGATGTCATCTTTGGAGATAGGTCTTGCAAATTGTTTAGGGAGCTTTGGTTGCCATTAAGCAACAAGCATTCACTGGTTTTCGAAATTTGCCAATCTTTGAAAATTGTGCTATATTTTATTTTTTAATTTACATTCTTTGATATTGTTATGCCACATTTTTTCATGTTTTGCCCACTATATTTGATTCACTTGTGTGTATATGCATGTGTGTAGAGAAAGCTACCAATATAGTAGGTATAGATGAATAGTACCTATAATTATATAATTTCTACTACTAGGTAGGGTTCAAAAAACTAGGATTACTCTTTTAGTTAATGTTGCTATTTCACATAAAATTTCAAGAGAATTGAATAAACCTATAACCTTAAGGAGAATGCGAGTGAACAAGTAGTAGGAGCTTTGATACTATGTGGTATTTGTATGCCTCTTATAACTTATGATTTATTTATTTTTTGAACTCCTTGTTGCTTTTATTTTTACGACCAATTATCATACTCTGTTTGGTATCGAGTCATGTATGAGCTAGGTATTAAGAAAGTTGTTTCCAACCCCTTTATTCAATGGCTAGAAGTAAAGCTTTTTGTTCATGTAGTTAGGTAGGTCCTCAGATTCCCCCTTCTAATAGATTGTGTTAGTTGGACTCACAAGTGGCCATGTACAAGTCGGAAGTTATGAAACTAGTTGACTAATTTAATTGCACAATTACAATAGGAATGTCGTCTACAAGTCGAGGCTGGATGTACAACCGTCTCGACAACGGCTTCGTTCGAATTGAATTCGCGGTGAAGGTTAAAGAATTCATATCATTTGCTAAGCAACATTGTCCTACATACCAAAGTGAAAGGAAGATTAGATGTCCGTGCTATTATAAGAAATGTCGACTTGTGCCGTGCACGGACGTCGAAACGGTTGAGTACCACATATGTAGGTATGGATTTGTTTCGGGATATCACTTGTTGGTACGAACATGGTGAGAACGGAGATGAAGGCCCGCAAAACTTTGACCAAATTGATAACCATATTGATGATGCTTGATGTGGGAGGAGACGATCAGACAACTTACCGCGAGATGCTACACAACGTGGCGGGTCCAAGTTTCAATTGGAATCACGTGGAAGAATCACCAAACCCCTAAGCACGCCAACTATATGACATGATAGAGGCTAGTAGTGAACAATTGTGGCGGGTTGCGAAACCATGACAACGTTGTCCGCAATGGCAAGATTACTTGCGATCAAGTCAGAACATCATATATCTGAACGAGAGTATAATGAAATCATAAAATTCATGAAGGATTGTTTGCCAAATGACAATTCATTGGTTGAAAATTTTTATGCCACTAAAAGACTAATGCGAGGTCTAGGTCTACCTGTTGAGAAAATAGATTGTTGTGAGGACCAATGTATGATTTATTGGGGAGTGGACTCCGAGTTGACATCATGTAAATTGTGTGGGAAATCACGCTACATTGCACAGCGACGAGGTCGTGGCCGGAACACCAAAAAACGCCCTTGCAAAAAAATGTACTACTTCCCTTTGGGCCCTCGGTTGCAACGATTGTATGCGTCTGAGTCAACGACAAAACATATGCGATGGCATGGAGAACATTCCTCGCTAGAAGATGTTATGCAACACTGTTCTGATTCGATAGCTTGGAGACATTTTAATGATGTCAATAGAGACTTCGCCGCCGAGGTTCGGAATGTTCGTTTAGGATTGTGCACTGATGGTTTTCAAGTATTTGGGATTTCGGGAAAATCGTACTCTTCATGGCCGTAATATTGACTCCTTACAACCTTCCACCATCGATGTGCATGAAATCGAGTTTATGTTCTTAACGGTTATCGTTCTGGACCGACCAACCCAAAACATAAAATCGACGTGTTCCTTCACCGCTTGTGAAAGAGTTGCAAGATTTATGGAACAATGGGGTGATTACATACGACGTGTCCACAAAGACGAATTTTCTCATGCGAGTGGCCCTTTTATGGATTTGTTAGTGATTTCCCTGCGTATAGCATGTTGTCGGTTGGAGCACACACGGTAAGATGGCTTGTCCATATTGTATGGAGGATACAAATGCATTTCAATTGCGAAATGGTGGAAAGACATCGTGGTTCGATTTGTCACCGTCGTTTCTTGGCGAAGGCATCACCATTCGGGAAAGACAAAAAAATTTCCTTAGAGGCAAAATGGTCTTAAATGACGATCCGCCCGCTTTGCGTTCTGATGA
The DNA here is from genome assembly GCA_039657325.1 of Stephania cephalantha. Taxonomy (NCBI): domain Eukaryota; kingdom Viridiplantae; phylum Streptophyta; class Magnoliopsida; order Ranunculales; family Menispermaceae; genus Stephania; species Stephania cephalantha. The sequence goes on from CM077574.1 coordinate 46,212,236, forward strand.
TGAAATTTTGGCAGAAATTGAATCGTTAGGCTTGATGAAGGTGAAAGAAATCGGAGCTGATTCTGTGAATGGGCGGATAGCTAAGAATCCGGGATGGAGAGAAAAAAAGCATTTTTACGGGACTTGCCGTATTGGAAGACAAACTTGATCCGCCACAACTTAGATGTCATGCACATCGAGAAAAATGTTTTTGACAACATATTCAACACTATTATGTGTGTACCGGGCAAGAGTAAGGACAATGTGAAAGCGAGACAAGATATTCGGATATATTGTCACCGACCTTCTCTACACATTGATTCGGCGACAAATACTTACATCCTTGGATGCTATGCTCTTGATACATCAAAAAAAAAAAAATTGTGCGAGTGGGTTGAAAAGTTGTGTTTTCCTGATGGTTATGCTTCGAATCTTGGTCGATGTGTGGATCCAAAGAAATTGCGAATGTTCGGCATGAAGAGTCATGATTGTCATATTTTCATGCAACGGTTGATACCAATTGCATTCAGAGAACTCCTCCCAAACCCGGTTTGGGTTGCAATTAGCGAACTAAGCCTTTTTTTTCGATCCCTAACTGCGAAAAGTGTCAGTCTCAAAGATATGGAGGTCTTAGAGTCTGAAATACCAAAAATCATTTGCAAGTTGGAAAAAATATTCCCTCCAAGCTTCTTCGACTCTATGGAACACCTACCAATCCACTTGGCCTACGAGGCCGTCGGCGATCCGTTCAATTTCGATGGATGTATCCATTTGAGAGGTAATATCTTGAGCCCTTGAAATTATTTTCCTATTCAATAAGTTTTAAATCAACATTTCCTATACTCGACAGGTACCTTAAACATTTGAAAAACAATGTTCGGAACAAAGCGAAGGTAGAGGGCTCCATGTGTAATGCTTATTTGGTCGAAGAAGTCACATCCTTTTGTTCTTACTACTTCGAAGATCACGTCTTTACGTTGCATGACAAAGTGCAACGAAACGACGATGGCGGTGTCGGGCCCACACCGCATTTTGTGGGCAATTTCTCAATTTTCACTTATCCGTGGTCGACCCATGGGCAAGTCGAAGGAGCGGTACTTAACGGAGCGGGGAGTATAATGCCGCTCATTCGTACATACTGCTCAATTGTCCAGAGATCGCTCCTTACATCCAGTATGTCCGTCACTTTCATTCAATAATGCAGTACATTCATTATTCATCTTTTACTAAGACATCCTATGTACATGTTCGTTTCTTCTAGGATCTTCATCGATGAAATCACTCAAGCAATGGGGGAGTCGGAAGTTGATAGTAGTCTAGAGCACAACTTTCCCATATGGTTTCAAACATATGTAAAGTTATTACTATTGTAGGTTATAGCTTCATAAATTTCTTTCATAAGTAATGTGTCTTATTACATTTCTAATTTTTTGTGAATAGGCTCGGAATTCTATCATAGACGAGACGCGCTCGTTGATCTTTCGGTTAGTCCTAGTCGATCTTGTCTTGTCTACCCTGGTTACCTAGTGAATGGGTATAAGTTCCACTCCGCAACATATGACGTTAATAGATCGGCGAGAAAGCGGCGGTGTTTTGGTGAAGGTTTCTAACTACGCCGATGTTTCCCATAACTATTATGGAGTGCTGCAAGAGGTTGTGGAGATTGAATATACCGGCCTCGAGCGTGTGGTCTTGTTTAAGTGTGAATGGTATGAACCTACACCGAATCATGGTGTGAGGACTCACCCAACACTTCAATTGGTAGAGGTTCATCGAAGTCGACGATATAACAACTACGAGCCATTTGTCCTTGCAATGCAAGCCACTCAAGTGTACTACCTTTCGTACCCTTCTATGAGGAACGGCCAGACAAGAATGGCTAGCGGTTTGTTCTTTGTCAACCAAAATTTGACGAGGAAACGAGCAAAGACGATAATGACCAGGGCTCGACATAGATTGCATTCCAAGATGGGATGCCCACCACGTGCGTAGTCGACGATGCAATTCAGGATATCAACAATCTGGATGATCTAAATGGGACTCGAGTCATTATTGAAGCGGGTCCAAGTGAAGAAGTCAATGACTTCATTGTTGATAGTGGAGATGATTCAAAAGAAGAATCATCAACTTCTACTGATGAGAGTGAATTTGAAGCGGATGATAGTGAGTAATGTATGTCTCTGTTATGTGAACGTTAGATCGATGTTACGTGAATTTTCTATACCTTTCTTATATGGAGTGTAACTTCTCGACGGTGCTTGGCAAAGATCAACCCATGTTTTCACATAAATTGGCCTCTCAAATTACCTTGTTTGTCTTCTTATATTTTGAGCTATGTTTTACCCTTTCTTGCTCAATGGGTAGATAAGGGGAAATATTCACAGAAAAGGGAGAAAGGTTATATTCTTTCAAAATATATTTTGCTTACCTAAAATTTGTTTTGTGAGATCCAACCATTTGTTATATTTTTAATTTGCTCATCCTTTCCATATCACACTTTTGAAGTTTCCAGGTTAATGTTTGATGTTGGAGGTTATTTTTTATATAGCTTCTGGCAAAACTACGTCCAAAAGCTATTACAATGTAGTCCCATTGGAGAAGGCCCAAATTGGATATAAATATTTAATATGTTGCTTGATCTTTTATAGGTCTAATCCTTTTTCCATCAATTAGAGATTAAACATTATGATATATAGACATGCATACTTTTGACGATATATTTCTTAATTTCCTTTTATCAGCATGGATCCTGTGTTCTTAATTCCCATCAATTAGAGTTCATTACTTTTTTTTTTGTATGCATATGTTCTCTATGTTTTATTGGTATTTTGTTAGGTTTCATGGCGGGCGGTGATCACCCCCACGTCGAGGGATACCTTTAGGGGGATATCGTCCGATCGTAAGAGGTGCGGCACGAGACCTGCGGAACCGAAATACCGGCAGGCGTCATGGTCGGGCCACACGAGGGGGTCAAAGAGGTCGTGGCGGTCGAGGTCGTGGGTCGATTCTGTATTATCCATTCGACTTCTCGTTCTCTCGAGCACGAGTTACATTCAGCGTCACCTTCGCCTTCCATACCGTCGCGTCGCGCTGTACCATCAACCTCGTCATCAAGGACTATACCAAATTGCTCGTTGCAGTCACCGTCGCCGACATCGAGACATGACACTCCTGTACCGACGAGGCCTGCACCCCCAGCCACCGCATCACCGACAGCATCCCCATCTTACGACGGCAGAGCAGGCTTGCAGGTGACAGGCCCTCCGCGGGCACCTCAGAGGACAGGGACCGAGCCCCCTCGCGTGCAGCGGATCCCGATCACACTAATTGCCAATGATACGTAAGTTTGTATTTGATTCATATATTTACTTCTAAATATCTATGTAAATTATTAAAAAAATTGTTAAGATGTTATGCATTTTCATGAAACACGGGGAGTTGCATCCTTCTCATTCTTGTGCACGGAAGATGACAAAAGTTTTTAAAAGATGGATGATTCAAGAAGGGTATTGTTGGAAGTCGATGCGAATCATCATAAAGACCACTACGGCGCCAATGGAAGGTACGCATGACTAATAAATGTCTTAGGATTTATACTAGTTTTTCAATGTCTAGTAACAATTGCGATCGCCATTTTGTAGGTATATTTTAGATGGGATGACGCGATTCCCGAGGATCTCATTCGTGCGGCGTACGACACGCATGCGAGCACAAGGTACACCGCATTGATGCACAAGTTAAAGAAGAATCGTGTTCAGCCGGTTTATGTTACGAGATGAGGCATGGAGAAGATACTTGGAGATGCGGGAGAGCGAGGACTTCCTTGCAGTCTCACGCAAGCGTCAACGAATAGGAACAACGAGGTTGAAGGACTGGGGACTGGACCCTCGAAGCACGGTGGTGGTTCGGTGTCTTTTGTGACTACCAATGAAAGATTGGTAAGTTTTTTACACTATAGTTTATTTTTTACATTTATACACTTGTTCACTACGCAATTGATTTGTGTTTGGCGAATATGAGTTCGCCAGACGGTCCAACTAATAGACATATTTATGCTGAATTTATAAGCAGGTCTGTATGCGAGACTAATTCATTCGAGACGCCACCTACCGTGAATGAATTGTATTTGCATCTCCACACCGTAAATCACGGCGGGATGACATTCATCGATACTAGATCGGAGCGGTTCTACGTAAGTATAGAAATGAAATGTTAAATAGTATTAAGTTTACTTTAAAGCATATCATGTAAGTTGTTTATTGTTGATCCATGCGGGATAGGCTCCAGAGGAGACGTGCGGAGGTGACCCAGCTACACCGGACCAACCTAGGTGGATGATGAGGCGGTGTACCTCAATGTGGCGGGTGAGTGTCCCAAAGGACGTGTCTACGGTCTCGGGTCTTTAGGGAGAAAGAAGAGGAGATATGCGAGATCCTGGTGCTAGCACGTCCCGGATCTGCGGAGATGGTGCCACGTGCGAGTTCGATATCGTTGCCGATCAATTACGAAAGGTTATGGCGTTTATGCATCGCAATTCGGGATGACCATGGACGGAGCAGGCTATCTATCTCGGCCACACCACCACCACCCACCACCACCTCATGACCAGCAACAGCAATCGCATGCAAATAGATCCCGCCGATCCACCACAATAAGGGGACAATGTTGAGCGAGAGACGCAAGAAGTGGCCTACGAGAGATGAGCACCTTGGTGATACATATGTATTTTTTTTGTTGTTTGTGTAACTTTTGAGATTATCTGCGAGATGTTACATTTGCTTGTCGAGTATGAAGAAGGTGATAAAATAAGAGTTCTCCCTGTCACCATGAATACCATATGATGTGTTGATAAATGCTAAATATTTTCTGATCTCTGGTGTGCAGGGGTATGCCCGCTTTGCCGTGGAGATGTTTGTGAAGGTGTAGCCGAAAGTTCGGTTTTCAGCTCATGAAAAACCCCTAAGGAAGACTTGTACATATATGCATATATGAGGCCTGACAGCCAATGCACTTTACAACTCGTCTGGTTGTATATTTGTTATTGTGTTATTCCGTATTCTGCTGTCGATTTATCTAGTTCATTTTCTTTTTCATTCGTTGAATTTATTTGGAAGTTTCTTTGGAAGTTCCTTTTGGAAAATTTTTGACCCTTCTTATCAGCCTAGCCCTGGATTGCCTTCAACACATCATCGAAGGGTGGCTTGTTCTTTCGGGGATCAAGCTCTATTCCAGTTATTTCGAGATATGTTTGTCATCATTAAATCAACTAAAAACGATGGTAATATGTCAACTCTTATTTCCCAGTAGGATATTGAACATCTCTATGGTTTATCTAGTGGTTTTATTGCTTTTGAGCTCTTATGTTATTTTGTAGTTTTGTTTACTTCACTTTGTTAGTTAACACTTTTATGAAATAAATATGCAGCAATGAGCAGGCTGCAGGAACTGGCACTTTCTCTTGCGCATAAGTGCTTGTCATTTGACTTTGTGGGAACATCTTTAGATGAGAGTTTAGAAGAGTTTGTCTTGTGTATGGTATTTAAAAAAATAAAAAATGATACTGCATTTCTATCTATCACATATTCACGTTGCTTTATTTATTGTTAATAAATTTATGATAACATCTTAACGATGTTGATATATTATAATTGTGTTTGACCAGTAAAGAGGTTGAGATTACTTTCATTGGAATTGGGAAATCTAGTGAGCGTGCTTCTAATGTTATCAATACTAGCACTCTGAAGAACTGAAGAACATAGTGTGCGACTCAAATGAATTAAGATGTAGTAAAAATGTTAGTTAAGCTTTCACCTCATATCATTCTCATTGGATCTTAAAGTGATAGGAAATTTTTAATTTTTCCAATTCCAATTCCATTTCTTAGATGAGGTGTATCAAAGAAATATTTGATAGAAACTGAATTACTGTCATTGTGTAATTTTATTGTTCTTGTTAACCTGACTCAACAATGTTAGTTTTGTTTGTGAATAAAACTCACATTATTAGTAAGATCAATTATTCTTTTCAGTCTTATTCATCTAGCCTGTTAGTGATGATTTAGAAGGTGACAAGGTATATTTTTAGCTCTTTATCTAAGCCTTTGTGTCATTGAATTCTAGCGAGACCATTTTCAATGTGAACCAAAAATGCGAGAATCGATTCTATTAGTTGTGGACCGGTGCTTACCTTAATCTTATTGGATCTTAGGGACTTTGTTCTTTTCTACATACACGCCGCTTTGTCGTCTATTTTGGGCAAAAATATATCGTCAGGCAAGTGTCAATTTATTCTCGTTAGGTGTAGGAATGCTATGATAGCCTTTATGCATCAATCGGGCGACACATGACATTGTTTTGAGCTTTGTTCTCTACGATTGTGGACATGCAAGAAGTCTTCCAACGAGATAAGTGAGGATTGTTTATATTTTGGTCAACATTGGAATTTATCTCATTCGGGTGTGCTCTTTCATGTTCCTATTCTACATTTTGTAGAATTAATGTTATCATCATGCCTAGTAGTGTATGATTATAATTTTTTTGGTTATTCTTCTCATTGATTCTGTTTGATTTTTGGATTCTACATACAATTTGGACTTGCAATTACGCGATATTCGGTGTATGAGCCGAATCTTGCTACCGAACTTCTTTAATGTTTTATTTGTCTTTGTTTACATTTATGTTTCCGTTTCTCATTTTCTCTTCTTTAGCGGTTAGGTCCGAGGTAATTGTTGGGGTGACACTCTTAGCTCCAAAATGTTATGGGCCATGATCTTTAGTGTTTTTTACTTTTTAGTAACCATGACTGGAAGCTCAGTCAATTTAAATACTCGAATTGTTCGGAGAACTTGTATTTTTTGTTTTTCAGTTTTCTTCATGTCTGTAATCTACAGGAGTAGTCGAAAGTTGAAACCTTCAGTTTAGGATATTTAATTTCTATATCATTTACCATTTGTGGATCTCACATTGATTACTCTTTCCCATCAGATCTTTATTTGGATTTACCTGTGGATAAATGATAACAACGTCGTGGAGTGCATTGGAAAAATATTCATAGCAGGTTTGCACTTTTCAGTATATATATTTTGTTACAGTAACAATTGTTATGAATCTCAAGTGTGTCGGTTCAGACAACATATTAGGTGTTCAATTTTATGGCATAGATTACATTACAAATGACAAGTTTTTTTTTGCTAGTTGGGAACAATACTCGACCACTTTTAATTATTGATGGCTTACGGACTAACGTCTGTCTTTTTCCTCTCCTTTTGTCCCCAATTTATGTTCTTATGCAAATGGAGTGTCAATAACATGCTATCTTTCATCAAACTTCACTTTGTGTAGTAAGGAGCTTTTCGCACATTCGAATGTCTTGCTATCTTTTCAATTTACATTCAGGGAATTTGTTGCTAGGAAGAGCATGAGGGGTTTGTAGTTGGTAGTGACCAAAATCTGTTTATTGAAGTCCATTGTTAGTTGTGCTTCCAGTGTCTTATGTATTTGCCAGGGTTGGGAAAATTCATATAGTTTAGATCTCCATGTAAATTGCCTTTTGCGATGGGGAATTCCCAACACAATGATCAGTTGATGAGGAAAAATGTTATACTCAAAAACATTCTTATCTTAATCAAAATGTGGACGGGACAAAGCTATTGTAATGGTAGTAGAAACCCAAACAATTGAACATGATTGATGGCACTAATTAGCATTTTTGAGTAAATTATTTAACTTGCACACTTTATCATCCGTTATGGTAACATAATTTGAATATTTTTTGCCTTCTCACCTTAATGCTACTATTATATTGTTAACAAAATATTGTTGATCCATGCGGGCTAAGCACAAAGGAGACGTCATGAGTGACCAGGACTACACCAGGACATGTAGGTGGATGATGAGGAGGTGGTGTACTACAAGGTGGCGGGTGAGTGTCCCAAAGGATGTGTCTACAGATCTCAAGTCGTTATGGAGAAAGAAAGAAGATACGTAGATCCCGATGCTAGCACATCAGTGTAGTGCTAGCACAACGAGGAATGAACAACTTTATGATACTTATGTATTTTTATGGTTGTTGTAAAACAATGAGAATTGTAGTTTTTTTATGGATACTTAGGTATATTAAACATTTATTATACTTGACTACGTTTCGTGAATATATAAATCTTTTTTAATATCGAAATTTATGTTTTTTCTTATTTGAATATTTGTTGTTGATATATATTGTTGATTTGTGTATGTATGTCAAATTCTGCTTTTTTGGGGGATGTTAGCACCCCCAAGGAGTTGTTGGAGGGGGTGCAGGCGATGGAACATGTCATATGGTTGTATTTTCAGGTTTAGAGGTTATGGAGAACCAATTGGATTAAGCTTAGGTTTGAAAACTAAAAAAAGCGGAATTGAGACGGATTAGCAACGGAATTCAGAGATTTCGTTGCTATTTCGTCTCTAATTTTCGATGAATCAGCAACGGATCAGAGACGGAATGCATGAATTTCGTCTCTGTTCGTCTCTGATTAGCAACGGAACAGAGACGGAATACATTAATTCCGTCTCTGATCCGTTGCTAATCAGAGACGGAACAGAGACGTAATCAAAATTTTGTCTCGATCCGTTGCTAATCGAGACGAACAGAGACGAGAATCAAAAATTTCGTCTCGATCCGTTTCTAATCGAGACGAACAGAGACGGAATTTATGCAAATCGAGACGAAAATTTCCGTTTCGATCTGCTTTTTTTGTAGTGAATTTCAAGGGAATCTAAGTCATTGTGTAGCACATGTTTGTAACAAAAGAATGTCAAAAAATCATTTTCCATATATAAATATATATATATATATCGCCGGCTATGTGCACCCACACAAAACTCTAATGGCAAGCCACATGATAAGTGCACCCCATCAATTATTAAAGGCACCATCCAAAAAAATTTTGTTCTATGAAATGACCTTATGTTTGGAATGGCACCCTACAACATTTAAATAAAAAATAATAAAAAAACTGAATTTTGAATGAGAAGGAGAACGAGCATGAGCCTTATGTTCTTAATTCCAATCGATTCGTGGATAGGAAAGAAGCGGCGGAGCACGAGAGCACGAGCACGAGTCCCTGCAATTCCAATTCTTGACTGGGGAAAGAGGCGACTGAGCTTGTTTGTGCCGTGGTGGTGGTTTCGATTTGGTTTTTCATCAAAATTGTGTTTGTAAGGTGAGATTTTTTTTTTGTGTATTGTAATGTTATTCATGAAGTTTATGTTTTGTATGCGTTAGTTGTTGTTTGGGGTGGAACCGAAATGCGTTTCGTCTTGGCTTACGGCTCGCTCTCGGTTCGTTTACACAGGACCGAACAGAATGTATTTGCTCGGTTATAGGTGACCGAGCAAAGAGATTTTGTTTGGGTTTAGGGTACCATTGTGTTATAAATCACTCAATGAGTTTTGGTTATTGTTTATGCGTTTGTTGTTGTTTGTGGTCGAACTATATTGTTTGTTTCTTGCCCAAAATTTGGTCGCTTCTGGTTCAGTCACTGTCAGACCCTACCTAATTAGGGCATCTGACCGGCCTAGATTACATTAATCCATCGATAATTTAGCAGCCTTAATCTTTCCATTAATAAATAATTAAGTTTAAGATGTCGTAATCATCAAATATGAAACTTTATCAATCACAAAGGATTCTAAAATGAATCTTAAACCATAAAGTTCAGTTGGATTGCTTACATTATCCTTAAAATTTCGAAAAAATTTCCAATCCATCCTAAAACCATTACAACAATTCCAAAGGAGATCCTAATTGCACACGAACCCAAAAATTCATTTATACAATATTTTATATTAAACAATAATACAGACATAGAGAGAAAGAAACTTAGTAAGTCACCAATAGTTGGAAAGCTTTCCCTTTCCCTTGTCGCCGCTAGAACCTGTCATTACCCAATTGTAAATATTCGATAATGTCTGATAAGTAAATCCCACACTATCCAATACACCTGTAACAATTAAATGCATAATAATCCAACGAATTTAAATGAACAATATAATCCAAGGAATTTAAATACAACCGTGAATCCATCCTGTTTCTGTTATCCGACCATAATCAGATGACGTCATCCGAAAGTGGTAAGTAAACAATAATAATGACTCATGCGCGGGGAGAATAACCAAACGAGTCTCGTTCTTTTAGACTATGAGAGTATGACTTGGTTCAACGTGATCTCATGATAACCACGTGATGCAAAATATCAGTGACTCTAGCCCCTCAAGCATAATATAATGTTCTATCACCCCGATATATTTTACACTATAAGAAGACTCGTAACGCCTTATCCTCCTAAACTGTGTATGCATGTACAACAAAAATGCAACATCAACGATCAATGCAATTTATACAAAAATATAATCATACAATGTAAAGGTTACTATGGAATTTACTTAACCTTACAAATAGCTAACCTCGAGCTTAATTTTCAATGAAACCCGGAGCATCGAATCACCTTGAAAATGGTTCCAATAGCTTCCCTGCATACACAATTATATTATGGGTCAAGCTTTAAGTGAAACCATATCACAAAACTTAATGAAAACCGTGATTAAAGTGCGCTTAAGAACGGTTTCCAAAAATATTAATTCATATAACTGTTTCAACTAGCTTTCAACTAGCCAACTTGGGGTAACTTTTTAACCTTGAAAACCTCAATATTTGTCATTACGACCTAAAAGGAACTTGTAGTACTTATGTCCTACTTTTCATAGACTCTAAGAACACCCAAATCGAATCACCGACGGAGAAGTTATGAATTTTCCCATATGGTCTGTCGACTAGGTAAACTTTATTTATTTTGAATTAACAAACTTCTCCAAATCAATATTTTCGCAATCAAACCCTCAAAACTCGACAAAAACTCCACGAAACCACTCGATACTGACATCAAAATATTTCCACAATTCGTAAAGTCAAATTGGATCAAAATCAATAATCAATTCATCCAAAAACACAATATAAATAAATATCAACAATTAAAACATCTCCAAAATAGTTATCAACCTGAATTACATTAGTTCACCTTATCAAAACCCTAATCCACATCAGGGGAATCTATCCCAAATTGACACAAATTAATCCAATATACCAATTAACAACAATTTCTACGAAACTTCGCGAAAAAATTGAAAAATCGCGTGAATTCAAATTGAATTGTGAAAAAATGCCCGACATTGAGAATTTATCAAATTGTGAGCCGAATACCTCATTTCCATCATGAAAATTTAGCTCAAATTGACCATATCGTGATGCTTTATAGTGTTGCAAAAAGAAACCAGGACAAAAATTAGACGCCGGGGAGTGTCTCGTGTGAAGAACCAGAAGCGGAGAATTGTTAGGTTTAGAACTTTAAAAACGTTATGATCAAATGAATCGATTTGTTTCATTTGTTTTTTTTTTTTTATATATAGCCCTCAAATTTGCTTGCTTGAGCATGACTTAATTTCTTTTAGTTATTAATTCCGAAAACCCTATTTTGACATGCTTTAACATCCGGTACTTGTTTTGGATCCAGTTTTTCACCGAATTGTGCTAAACTCTCGACCAAAAAGTCCATCTCTATAAAACATCTATAACGCTGATTTGATCATACCAAAACCTTAAAAATATTAACTTTGTCCATGAAATACTAAAATCTTTGGGACCAATCCTCTTGCCATACTTAATCAAACATGCATCAATTTGGACCAAATCTCAACCTCGACTCGTCAATCAACTCAAAACTCGAAACAAGATCTCGCACAACTTCGTCTCATTTCACACTACCTCCAATACCGACTTACACACATATCGAAGCAAAATCCACGCGTTGGCTCTTTAAGCCCATTTAAACTTCAAATTTGAACTTTAAACTTAATTTCAATTATTTTTCATAAAATTTGAAACAATAGTTCAAGTTGATATGTTAACTCTAGGGACTCATTTTGACACGTATCTCAAGACAAATCCTGTAAGATCTCAAATTTATTAAATTAACTTGAATTTCATAAAATAACATAATATATAGTACACAACACTAGGCACACACCACACAATAATAAAATTAATTAAAAATTCAATTTCACCAATCTTTAACTCTCAACTCGCGACCAAAACTATAATTAGTCTTTGTTAATCCCTGATTAATCGTAATTACCAGTTTAAAAGTTTTAGGATTTGATAGTCACACTAGTACCAAACGAGATGGTGTTGTTCGGCTATAGGTGACCGAACAATCGGTTGTTTGTTCGGGCATATCTAACCGATAAGTAAAGGCATTTTGTATTATAGATATGTAATAGCATTTGTTCGGTCATGTTCTACCAAACGTAGCTATATAGCTCGGTTAGTAACCACCGAGCTATACACTGAAGCTCGATCACTAACAATCGAACAATAGGTTGTTGATAGGTCACACCCACCAAACAGACCCATTTTTAGCAAAAGATTGTTATGTGATACTAGATTGTTTAATGAATGATTGGTTATCGATTTGGGTTATATTTGTGTAACTTTCTTATAGGTATGACTCGTACTAAGATGACTAGCAGTGGAGAGGATACCCGTGTCGAGACAGGCGACCGTGCTGACCGGAGAGCTAAGGCGACTTCTTATAGAAAATCAAAGGAGATGGGATGGAAAGCTAATGACCTTGTCGAGGGATTCGCAACACAGGTCTCGAATGTATAAGGGACAGAACTATCAGTTCATAAGACCCTCATTCATTCAGTGGAATTTTCTTCATTAGAGTCAAACGAAGAAGATAGGGAGTAAGTTGTCGAGGGAGAAGATTTCACCGAAAAAAAGTGAAGAAGAGAATGAAAAAGAAAATGGATAACAAGGTGAAAGTGAACGAGAAGATGTTGAAGAATAAAAGGAAGAAGAATAAGTAGAAGAGGAAGATGTTATTGAAGAAGTAGTCAGAGAAAAGGCCCAATGGGAAGGGTAAGGCCAAGGCTGGAACATTAGGCCATAAAGTAGTCCAAGAGCTAGTAGATGACTCTTCAACACCTTTTCCTGGTAGGCCGATAAATCAGATTGTATTGAAGAGTTTCAACTATCATGTCGCCGCAATCATATGGAACAACAAGGTATTTAGATTTTTAAGTCTTAATACAAATTAACCCTATTATGAATTTTTTCAATAATTCCATTAGTTTCTAATCATATTTCTTTTTGATATTTCAGAGCGACCCTTGCTTAGGTGCATCAATCAAGGCGCTCGATTGACAAGCTAGGATTTGCGAAGTGTCATTGAGACTCAACTGGGCTTCATAGGATCATTCGGGCATGGGTGAAAGCACTCACCAAGTGCTCATACGGAAAGGCACATATGACGCCGATATTTGCCTTTATAGAGATGGCACTCGGAGACCAACACTTTTTACTTTCCCTTCGATGAAATGTCGATCACATTAGAGGACGTCAACAGCTGTTGCATATTCCTATGATGAGAAAAGTTGTCAATTGTGACGCCATTTGCACGGCCGAGGCAATCAAATTGGCGTCTAAGGCTCTTAGTGTGCCTAAGGCTGCATATAAGCTTTTGAACAACAATTTGAAAGTGAACAAATCATGGCAAAGGCACACTGGGGTTCAAAATCGAAATCGTCGAAAAAAGGCAATCGAAGACAAAAATTTCCCCAGTTGAGTGCACGGCCGAGCCTACTTGTGGTACATGATAGGATGTGCCTTGTTCGTTGATAAGTCGGGGACGGAAGTGTCAATTCACTTGCTACAATTGTTAGAGGATTTGGACCAGAGATCGAACATATGCATGAGGTCTTTGAAAGCTCTAGCCTACTTGTACCGACAACTTGAGGTCATTGCTCGAGTGGATGTTTGTCGGATTGCAGGATATCTAACGTTGCTTGAGGTATGTTTTGTATTTGCGAGTTTTTAAGGTGCATAGAGTTTTGTATCTTTTACTTCTTAATGACTTCTTTGGGTGTATGACCATTTCGATTTTCGTGAAGTGCACAGGAACACAAGGTACGTTGATACCCTCCCACATGTCAATAGGTGGGTTGTAAAAAAAGAGCAGGGGCTTAATATAGACCATTTCCCAAGGCTTCGCAGAACACTTGAAAATGTCCAATCTAATAAGGTGTGTGTGGTATATTAAATTGTTAAAAATTTTCGTGACTTTGTTAACTTTTGAATGTGTTCGTTTATGTCTTGTTTTGCTAGGTTATATGAGACCCTTACTCGAGTATCCGAACGAACGATGATATTGTGGAGTTCGCTTTCTACACAGGAACCATTAAGTATATAGGATTGTTGAGCTATATCACCCTGATGGGTCCTTGCGACAAACTCGATCCACGTGCGGCGCATCCCCTCGACTCCATATAATCCCTACACGAGCACAATGAGGAAATGTGGCGGCTAGTTACATGGTCAAGTATAATTTTCGGGTCGAGATCCGGGAGAGGTGGTAAGATCACGTACCGTCCGCTAGATCAAAAGGACAGCGTGCGACAGTCCCATGGGTCGTGACCGAGGATTACATCGAGAGGTTCAATGACATCTCGCGCCAAATCACTCAAAGTCCTACTGGAAGCACTGTCAGCAACCAAGAAGATGATGACATCTATGATGTAAGTTTTCGATTGGTTTTCCATGATTTAAACTATTTTTTTCTTATAAGTTAGAACTTAAATCATAATAATAACTTTGGGATCATTCGTGTTCCGTTGTTTGTATAATGAGTATGACGACTGCGGATGTTGTGTCGGCATGGTAGGCATTGCCACCGGGTCAAGGAGATAGGGCATCCACAACGGTGAAGATGGTAGTCGAGGTGCTAAAGCACCTTACGATCATTAAAGGTGGCTTTCAAAGCGTAAGGGACAAAGCGTCGACCACTTCACAACGCATGGGCAAAAAGAATAAGAACTGAATTGTCTATTGTAAAATGTGTATTGACTTGTTTTCTTGAATTGTTAAGATTGCTTCCTTTGACAAAAAACATTTTTGAGTTGAATTAGATGAATGAATACTTTTGAGTAGTTTTCATGAAATGTTTTCTTGAATTGTGTATAATTGATTCAATTGAGGATTGCTCTATGAATTGAATTTGATGAATGCTTACGTTGGATTACTTTTGATGTATTGGTTGAGTGTGGTGTGCTTGTTGATTTTGAGTTAATCCAATTTAGGTCTTTTGTAGGAAAACTAGGTCGTTCGGTCATACAGAACCAAGTGAACACCGACTGTTCGATCCTGCATGACTAACCAGTGTTGAAGACGTTCGACAATACACAATCAAACAAAAGGGGCAGTAATATGAACTGTTCGATCGGTTGTACATTATCAAACAAGAGTCTATTGTCCGGTCATGCCAAACTGCACAATTGGTGTTCATTCGGTACTATACGACTGATTGAATTGTGTAATAAATATATATGTTTTTCAATCGAACATACACGACCGAGTGAACATATTTTGTATGGTCATTCATTACCGAATGGATTTCATTTGTTCGATTGTGTATGACTGAACCAGAGGTAAAATCTTAGTGTTTGGTTAGTTCGGTGAGAACTGATCGACCATGCGTGGATTGCTCACACATGCATGGCCGAATAGATAAGCGTATGTTGGTTGGTGATGACCGACCTATATGTATTCAATACCCATTTCCAGCTGAATTAATGAACGAACACGTTATTAATAGTAATCTACTTAAGTATGTAATATCATTCATAAACATGTTATAAAACGAGAAAATGTCATCCAACTATATGTCATATAACAGTGTACAAAAAATGATTGTTACAAAGAGATTACAAATATTGTCATGTAAGTGATGTACAAAAAATGCCTGCTTACTTACAAAAGGGGCCTTTAGACAATTCTATTAACTATATATGTACAATCAAGGTGTATCCAAGTCAACGGTAATAGGAGTCCCATCTTGAGAATTAATAGGTGTCGGTGGGACTTTTCATATCAAGTCATCACCTCATGGTAACGCCTCCGATTGTATATTTTTTTGCCACTTCGGATACCATCGAGGAAAATGGGCGTCCGCTTTGAATAACACCTATAAAAGATAGATGACTCGATGAACCAAAAGTAATTAGTGAACAAGTATAAATAAAAATACAAAAAATTGATCACTTTAACCTCATAAAATATTTGTTATTAATGTGTGTCATCCCAATTACAACCTAGTCACTCGGCGAATAACTGGTGGCGCGTCTATAAGTGGAAGGAATGTTATACTAACTAACGGTAATAGAGACACTACAATGACATTATAATGTGTAGCAATCTCAAGACCCAATTCAGGCATACACATCCACTTGCCAAACGAAACATCCTTAGTATAGTCATAGTGTTTTGAGATAGTACAACTGTCTCGTAGTGATCCCCATCGAGGATTATGCGCCAAAGATTTTTAGTGGTCATGAAGCTCCCAATACATATCATTACAAATTTGTTTCCATGCATCGTCTTCGTTATGTCCAAGACCGACCGCAACGACACTATATTCACAATTACCATTCCCCCTGGCATTATCTACCCTCTCAATGTGATGAAGCCGGTCTTCAGGGGCTACACCGTAATAACCATCTATATACACACCATGCATTAATATACATGTTCTATGAACCTTATGTGACACTTGATGAGTAGCCTTCTTTCGTATCATCTTTGGATAAAGGACATGCTCGAAGTGAAATGGATTTCTCTTCATGGTTGCCTCATCCTTCTCGGCCTTATTTGCATTCCTCTTCTTTCCCTCCCCGCTTTGTGATGGCTTTCCCCTTGTTTTAACTTTCTCCATCAGGAAAACCAAGGACACGGATGAGGGAAAACTAATCTCTCAAAGTTGTTGCACAATCCTCATGCGTATATCCTCAGTTTCGACATTTTAAAACCTCTCAATTAACCTTTGGATTTCCTTTTTAAAATTGTACTCTGTCTGATTCTCGGCTTGCTAGGGGCTCAACTTTTGTCATTGGATGTGGATATCGTCAAGTGGTATTGGAAAACCTGCCAATTGATGAGTTGCAAGTTCGTGGGCACAAGGAAGTCCAAATGTCTTGCAAAACACAACGACATCTTGTTGGATCAGTCCCAACATTTTCTACGATTTCTAACTCTTTCAGATTCTATCCAAAGTCGCTTGTGAAACAAAACCTCGCAACATGCGGTACAAGGTATCGTCAAACCCTGTGTTGCATTACATTCAAACTCGTCTCAAAATTCATCTTGATCTTTGTATGTTGGCCAATAACTATACTATGAATTACCCGCTACAAATCCTCGAACGTTCCTTACGAATGTCTAAGATGCTTTTTCAGGGCACTATGTGCACTTTTAAATCTATCGGTCGTAGTATGTCCAAAATGCAATGATTGGTCCGCCCATGCTCTAACAAAACGTTCTTTATAATCCCTAACCCATGTATCAATCAAAATGTATAAATATAACAACTTTATATATATATATATATATATAATATAAAGATGCGTATATAAAAATCTAGCTATATATGTCAAGTTAATGTCATTGAATTTTGTATTTATCGGGGCAAATTGAATACAATAGGGTGCTCTTATTTTTAGAGCTTCTTGTAATGTACAAATAAGAAAAGTAACTACGACATGAATATACTAATAAATAAATACCGAAAATACATAAATATAACAACTTTATAGACATTACCTAACATCCCCCTCAAACTCAAAGTGGTGAAAATGGAATCAATTTGAGTTTGTAAAAAAAACCTTAAACACGGGTTGAAATTCGGGCTTGAGTTCGGACTTGAATTCAAACTTGAGTTTGAACTTGAAATCGGACTTGAGTTCATACTTGAATTTGGGCTTGAGCTTGGGCTTGAGTTTGGACTTGAGTTTGGGCTTGAATTGACATCACATAAGACAACTAATGACACGAGATACACACGATGATCGAAACCAAGCAAACTTTATTTGACAAACGATTATGATCCATGTTGGACGATGGCTCAAAATCCTTGTTGGAGTCGAAGAGAAACAAGTGCACACAAGTGCTAGCCTACATGTTGGATTTGAACAGGAGTATCAAATAATGTATGCGATTGACACAATAAGTATGTTGTTGTTGGAGTTACTTTAAGAGTCCGACTTAGATTCAAACTTGGAGTTATCTTGGAATTAGATTCCAATTGCATATTAATTAGCAAATCATGTACTTGCATTGTAACGACCCACAAGAAATGAAAGAAATGGAAGAAATGATATAAAACACCACCATTATCATCCGATATCCGCATATAACCGCATAAAAAAATAAACGATCTCACCTGCGGTATTTCGCAAAAGAATCCATCCAAAACAATCCACAATCCCTAAAACATCCCCAAACTTATTCCGAACCTTGTCCTGAAGGTTCAAAGCCAGTCGAGAGGTCCACACATAGAAAACAAACAAGATAGTGAAAGAACATGATAAATATAAGATGAAGGAAATGATACAAATTCATGCAAAATGATAAAAAATACAAAAATAAATAAACCAAATGATACTTATCAAAGTTTGGGCCTCTAAATAGCGCTTTTGGTTAAAGTCGTTGGCTCGACTTGGTCTCGAGTCATCAATCAAGTATAGATCGGCGTTGCAAGTGAGACGACCTCCACTTTATGGCTCGGGAAGTCTTCATAGAAGATCTTCAATCGTGGCCGTTCACCTTAAATGCATTACCGGTCTCCAAACTCGAATCTCCATCGCTCCGTGATCATACACCTTAGTCACAACATATGGTCCTGTCCACGTCGATCTCGGCTTGCTGCAAAAATCTTAAGATGTGACTCGAAATAAAAGCACTTTTCGACCAACACGAAAATATTTCCTAGAGAGATTGCTATCATGGAATGCTTTTGTTTTTCTTTATAAATCCTCGCATTTTCATACGCGTCGTTCTCGATTTCCTCCAATTCTTGGAGAGTGAGCTTTCTCTCTTTTCTGCCTCATCGAGCTTCATATTAAGTTGTTTCACGGCCCCAGTAGGATTTATGCTCAAGCTCGACCGGCGGGTGGCAAGCTTTACCAAACACAAGGCGATATGGGGACATCCCAATTGGCGTTTTACATGCCGTTCGCAGTAAGCCCAAATGCATCATCAAGACATGAACTCCAGTCTTTACGAGTAATATTCACCATCTTTTCCAAGATAGATTTGATCTCCCTATTAGCGACCTCTTGGCCACTCGTTTGGGGATGATACGCTGTAGACGTTCGATGAGTGACATTGTACCTCCTCAAAAGACTTTCAACCGTACGGTTGCGAAGTGAGTGCCTCTATCATCGATCGGGGCACTGGGGTACCAAATGTTGTGAAAATCCTCGATTTGAGGAATTCACATACCACTTTAGAGTCATTAGTGCGTGTAGCCTTAGCTTCCATCCACTTAGACACATAGTCCACTCGCCAAAAGTATGTAAACATTACCAAATGACACCGAAAATGATCCCATAAAGTCTATACCTTAAACGTCTAATATCTCACAAATATGAATCGGGGTAAGTGGCATTTCGTCCTAATGACTAAGGTTACCGGTTTTTCGACGGTTAGGACAAGTCTTGGTAAACATGTATGAATCATGGAAAATGGTGGGCCGTAATACCCACTCTCAAGAACTTTCCTAGCTGTTCGACGGGGACCGAAGTGGCCACCGCAGGCGTAAGTATGACAAAAAGCCAATATGGAGTGACTCTCAGTCTGAGGAACACAACGCCTGATAACCTGGTCGGAGCAAAATCTCCATAAGTACGGGTCATCCCATACATAGTACTTAGCATCGCTCCTTACTTTATTCTTTTGAGCCTTCGAAAGGTGAGGAGATAGCTCGCCCGAGGTGATATAGTTCACCAAATCGGCGTACTAGGGAGATCTTTCATAATGGCATAGATGTACTTGTCGGGAAATCATCCATAAGAGGGGTAAGACTCTCACCATTCTCAATTCGCATTTGAGATGGTTTGCGACTAGATTCTCTGCACCACTTTTATCTTTGATTGTGATGTCAAACTTACGTAGTAGGAGTTTCCATCTAATGAGCCTAGGTTTGACATCCTTTTTATTCATCGGTATTTCAAGGCAAAGCATGATCGAGTAAATGATAACCTTGGTTCCCAAGAGATAAGGCCGAAACTTCTCAAGTGCGAAAATAATGGCAAGGAGCTCCTTCTCGGTAGTGGTGTAGTTCATATGAGCCGCGTCTAGAGTACGAGAAACATAGTAAATGACATGTGAAGCTTTCTCGACTCTCTGTCCAAGATCGCACCCATCGCATAATTACTAGCATCACACATAATTTCAAATGGAAGCTCCCAATTAGGGGTGAATCACCTGGTGTGCTAGTAAGTGAGTCTTTCAAAGTGCATTAAATGCACTCTTACTTGCCTTATCAAACTCAAAAGGTACGTCATTTTGAAGTAGATGGCATAGGGGTTGTGTGATTTTTGAAAAGTCCTTGATGAAACGACGGTAAAAATCGACGTGTCCAAGGAAATATCTAATCTCCCGCACATTCGTAGAGTAGGGAAGTTTCTTGATAACATCAATTTTAGCTTGGTATACCTCTACGCCCTGGTGAGACAATGTGTCCCAAAATAAGACCCTGGTCCACCATAAAATGACACTTTTCGTAGTTCAGAACCAGGTTCTTCTAGATACACTCGATATCTTTGTCGATTGATGAGACAACTATCGAATGAATCACCGTAAACAATAAAGTCATCCATGAAGACCTCAATGAAATGCTCAACAAAATATGAAAAGATACTCACCATGCACCTTTGAAAGGTGGCGGATGCATTGCATAATCCAAAGGGCATGCAGATAGGCAAAAATGCCAAACAAACAGTGAAGGTCGTCTTTTCCTAGTCTTCGGGCGTTACGGTATCTCGATGAAAACCGAAATAACCTTCAAGACAACAAGTAATGAGAACGACCTAGGCTAGTCTCTCCAACATCCGATCAATGAATGGTAGGGGAAGTGATCCTTTATGGTGGAAGCGTTTAACTTTTTGTAGTCAATGCATACTCGTCATCCATTTTGAATGCGGGTTGGTACCAACTCACCATGTGAATTGGTGACTACCTTGTGACTCCGTTTTCTTAGGGACCACTGGATAGGGCTTACCCATTTACTATCGATATGGGGTAAATCATGCAAAGCATCAAGGAGCTTCGATATCTCGTTCTTCATGACATCCATCATGAGCGGATTGAGCCTCATATGGGCTTCTCTCGTAGGTTTTGACCCTTCTTCCATATATATATGATGCATGCAAGTGGAAGGGCTCAAACCTTTGATATCCGCTATGGTACACCCAATAGCCTGTTTAAACTCCTGAAGTACTCAAAGGAGCCTCTCTTCCTCTAAATATGTAATTTTAGTTGAGATGATCACGGGGAGTGTGTCATTCTCACCCAAAAACATATATTTTAGGTGCTCGGAGTAATGGTTTCAACTCAAGTGTGGGAGCTTTAACCAAGTTGGGAGAAAGTTCGGAGTCAAAAGTAGGTAACTCCAAATGATAGACACTTGGGGCGGGGGTTGGAATGAATCCAACTCGAAAACAACATCCACGACATCGATATCGAAGGTCGAACACTATCGTGGATTTGAGTAGTGTCGAGATGATGCTCGACACTACTTTAACTTCATCATCGCCACTCGTGAGCAAGGTTTGCTCAATGAGTGGATCCACATGATCCATAGTACACACCACAAACGACACATCACTGGGGTATCACATCGCGTCATAGATGTTAAACTTGATGACTTCACCGTCAAACTCCATGGTAAGAGATCCATCATCAACATCTATCTTCGTCTTCGCCGTTTTCAAAAACGGACGTCCAAGGAGAGTACTTGACGAAGCATTGGGGAATGGCTCCTCCTTCGTATCTACCACGTAGAAGTCAGCAGGAAACACAAACTCGTTCACTCGGACTAGAACGTCCTCGAGAACACCAACAGAGTCTGACAACGGAACGGTCTGCCAACTGAATGACAATACCAGTCTCCTCTAATGGGCTTGCATGCAATGTCTCATAAATGACAATGGCATGACATTAATGGAAGCGCTAAGGTCGCACATAGCCCTTTGAATGCTTACATCTCCTATAACATAAGGTGCGAGAACATCCCATCATCTTTGCATTTAGGAGACAACTTTTTACGTAGGATAGCCATGACGGTTTCTCCCATTTGGACTTTTTCGTTGCCTTTCGGTTTCCCTTTGTTAGTGCATAGTTCCTTAAGAAACTTTGCGTACCTAGGGACTTGCTTCGAGCGTCGGGGAGTGGAATATTGATTTCCACTTCTTTGAAAGGTCTCGAGAATTTCTTTCTCTTCCTCCTTTTTCTTATCTAAGATGAGTCGTTGTGGAAAATGAGGTTTAACCTTAAATGTGGTGGTGCTTCCTTTTGAGTAGTCACCATCTTTAGGGACAAACGAAGTCACTACTAACTCGTGTTCTTCCTCATTTGCCTGGTCTTTGACATCGATGACCCATTGTTCCTTTTGGGTCCCTCCAGCCTCTTTACCACTTCGGAGTGTAAGCTGCGTTAGCACTCGCGTTAGGATTCGGGTAAGGTTGCGAATGCAACTTTCCTTATCCTCGAGACGTCCATTCTGTTGTGTCAATTGGTCCACTTGAACTTGAAGAGTTCGGATTTGTCGATTTGGTTTCGATGATGGGTTTCTCGGTGGTAGCCTTGAATTGGGTCATTTCACTCATAAATTGGCTTTTTTGACCCATAAAAGCTTTCAACATATCCTCAAGTGAAAAGGAATTATTGGAGGGTGTAGGCAACGATTGACCTCTAGGGATGAAGGTCGATAGTTTTGATTTTGAGGCCCGTAATCGAAGTTCAAGTTGTTCCTCGTCGTTGCATGATTATATGTATTCCCAAATGGGACTCTAGATAGTCCCCATGACCGATTACCCATGGCATTGGCCTGTTGATTGTCCTCAAAGAGAGTAGAACATTCATCAGTTGCATGATTTGTGGCGATACGAAGCCACAAGCTTTGACTTCCACTTTGCTAGAGGAGAGGAGATGTTCCATCAAGGAGGTTAGTTGGTCAATTTTCTGGTCGGTGGAACTCGAGACACTCCTATGATCGGACTTTGGTAAGCGGTAGCATCAAGATCATCATAAAGGCGTGATGCTTTGTGCGATGTCCTCATACAATTGCTTCATTTGGGCAAGAGTTTTGTCTCGAATGTGACCTTCACTCGCATTATCAATCATGCGTCGTTCTATGAGCGACATGCCAACATAGAAGAATCGAGCTATGGCCTTCTCGGTGGCCATGCTACGGGCAACTAGCAATCAATTGCTTATAGCGATCCCAATATGCACCAAATGATTCGCCCGACCTCATTTTGATGTCGCATATATCCTTGATGAGTTGAGCAACTCTATCCTCGGGAAAGTATTCATTCAAAAACGTAGTTGCCATTTCATTCCAGGAGATAATGCAAACCATGCGGAAGGTAGAAAAGCCATTCCTTGGCTTTGTTTTTAAGGCAAAACGGAAAAGATATGAGCTTAACCGTTTCCTCTTCCGCATTGGAGGGTTTCATTGACTTCTTGTTAGTATAAAACTCCTTCGGGAAAGTGATAGGATCTTCATTCTCGCCACCATGGAAGGATGGTAGGAGATGAATGAACCCATACCTCAACTCAAAGTCTCAGACATTATCCAGATAGTTGATGCAGATGGGTTATTGCGCCAAAAGAGCTTGAAGCTCTTGATTGGCGTGACCCATTGTGATTTGACGATTTTTAGCCATGTTCGGGGGATTTGGGCATTCTTGTTGCCTAAGTTGGGTCTCTCTAATCCACCTATGAAATGTTCTATCGGTTCGGGATCGAAAGGTAACAATGAACAAGTCGATTTTGACCAAGTGAGGTGTGGTAGCATAAAACAAACAAAAAAAAAAAAGAAAAGAAACCTAAACTCGAGAAATGGTCGAGTCCCTAGCAACGAGCGCCAAAATTTGGTCACATGTCGTGCGTGCCAAATATAACCAAAGCAATCGAGTTACTAACCACAAGGGTGTAGTAGTGGTAAATACGGGTCAAATCCACAAGACTTGAGTTTTACTCCAAGTTAACTAAAAATGGGAGGTTTTCGAAAGTTCAATGAAATAATTAACGAAACTAGCACAAATAAGAAATTCGCAAAAATAATATCAATAAGAAGAAATCACCTAAGTCTACGGTTCCACAAGCAAGAATCAAGATTCAATGGCATTTAATGGTCCTCTATCAATCCAAAAAGTTATTAATTCAATTTCTCCTAGACTAGCTATGAAAAATCGACGTCCGCCGAAATTCCTAATTCCCCTAATCTCGATAGCTAGGACGTCCGCCACTAACTATTTCCCTAATCAATGTATAACCCTAGACATCCGCCAATCGGGTTTAACACACTAACCGCAAAGTAATTTGGGACTCGGGAACACTAATCCTAAATAACCTAGGATCGTTTGACGGCAAACGGGTGAGTGTTTGTTACTTTATTGGTCCAAAAGCACAATTACACGGATACTAATAGTTCAAATAACTATAGGTTGTCCACCTAAAAGCATGCATCGACAACATACACACCTTAGATCTAAACCATATACTTTAAAATCAACAACAATGAAATAGGAGAAATTAAATCAAATTAAATAAAAATCATAGATCTCACATAGTATTTGTCATGAATCATGAATCCCACTTGTTTCCCCTTCGACCTAGGCGAAAGTTGGTCTAGCCTGGGACATCATCTCTACAATCTCCAAGTATGAAAAGTTGTGTGACGACTCCAAAAAATTGCTTTCGGAGGTGACAAACTAATTTTGGGGGTTGATATCGTAACACGTGCACCGAGGAGCATCTAAGGACTGTTTTTGGGGTGAAAATGGCTTCGTCCACGTGTCCGCATGCCCAATTGGTTGAGAGTGCTACCGCGCGACGACGTGTCGATTTCGATTTGCCGAGAGAAGTGCTAATGACGCTATGGGTTGGGTGAAAGCGCGCCACGTGGCGCATGGGAAGCGGTGTTTGGTTCACGCGAGTTCGCTCCATGCATGGGATGAATTCGTTTTTCGTATCTCGAGGAGTATCGTTGGCAAACCGAAGCGAGGAAAATTGGTTTGCATGTGTTGTGATGTGTTGATGCTAACGTAGCGACATGTGATTGGTGGATTAAATGGAAATGCCGACGTGGCGACAGGCTATTGGTGGAGAGCATGTTGTTTCGCACGGTTTTGTGCGAAGATGTGCATAACCTCGGTGCGCCACGTGTCCCAACCTCGGCCAATGGCACGCTGCCACGTTCGCGAGTGCATTACTTGGTATCTTGTCTCTTAGTCTACCCACCGCGCAACATGTAACTCAAGGCAAAGCGTCCGCATCCGATCACTATGAGTAAATACTTCATTTTGAGTGTTTTTTCGCCACAATTCAACCGCGCACTCCGTGTCACCGAAAACAACCAAAAAATATAATTAAATATATATTTAAGATACTTTGCATAATTAAATATACTAAAATAAACTACTAAAAGCATATAAAAACCAACTTATCAAGACCGAACAATAGGCATTTGCTCGGTCTCGTGTGACTAATCCATATGGCAGGCAACATGAAAAAAATATACAAAAAATGACTAAAACTAAGGAAAAATGAAGAGAGACCTCATCATCTTGCACATTCACACCCTTGACGTTCATCCTCCATTTTGTAAGTTCAAGAGATACCAAACAACAACAACGAACAATGCAATACAACACAAAAAGATTTGTACAAACCCCATTAAACACACCAAAAACAATTTCAAACCATCAACTTCATTAAAAAAGGATAAAAAATCGACTCTTACAATGGTAGGGGACTCCAAAATGCAAGTTCTCTTCCCTGGTGATCGCCGGTGGTCGGAGGAGATCATCGGAGACGAAGGTTGGTTCTTGTGGAGTGCACAAATGTGAGAGAGATGAAGGGCATGTGAGTCATTTTAGGAGTTGAGACGGGTAAAAATTTGAGGACAAACTGGAAAGAGTGTGCAAAAATTTGGGTTGCTTGCCCTTAGCTTTTAGTGGGGTGCACATAGCCGAGACCTATATATAAAGATAAGTATATAAAAATCTAGCTATATATATCAAGTTAATGTTGTTGTAAACTAAGTTGGAACTTGCTAAGAACTAGAGAAGGAAATTAGAAGACTAAGAACTTATACTACTACAAAAGAGAAGAGAAGAAATAAGATAGTTGGAATGAGAAGTTTTCATTCAACTTGGTGTGCTCTTACAATGAAGTTAGTATCATTTATATAGGCCATTTGGTATGATTACAAATGTGCCTTAGCAATGTAGGACTAAAACATACACCCCATGTACATTGAAATTGTTACAAAGAACATGACAATACAAAGACCGGTGGAAGTACATAACTACACAATATGTTGGTGTACATGCATGGTCATCCACACTTCACAACACTCCCCCTTGGATGACACTTGCTTAGAGATTGTGCCTCGTTAAAACTTCTACTAAGAAAAACCCTGTGGGAAAAAATATAGTAAAAGAAAAAGAGTACACTATTCTCATAAATATTAAGACGGGTATAATATTGTTAAGATTGCCTCATTAAAAACCTTGCTAGGAAAACCCAATGGGATAAAACCATAGCTAAGGGAAAAAGAGTGCAATACACTAATCAATAACTCCCCCTCATGTGAACATAGGTGAAACTTGTTCAGTTTCTTTGCTTGCAATGTCTTTAAGTTTACGCAAGCCAATACCATATGTAAGCCTTTTAAATGTCGTAGTTGGTAAGGCTTTTGTGAATAGATCAACAAGATTATCACTCGATCGGATTTGCTTGACATCAATTTCACCATTCTTCTGAAGCTCATGCGCATAAAAGAATTTTGGTGAAATATGTTTTGTTCTGTCCCCTTTTATGAATCCTTCACTTAATTGTGCAATACATCTTTGCGTTATTTTCATATAATATGGTTGAAGAATCTTTTATTGAAGGCAATCCACATGATTCTTGAATATGTTCAATCATATTTCTCAACCATACACATTCACGACTTGCTTCATGAATTGCAAGTACTTCAGAATGGTTGGAAGAAGTAGCAACCATAGTTTGCTTTACTGACTTCCATGATACAGCAATATTACCACATGTGAATACATATCCCGTTTGAGAACGGGCCTTGTGGGGATCAGATAAAAATCCAGCATCAGCATAACCTTGGAGATTCAATTTTACCCCTCTCGAGTAGAATAAACCCATGTCACTTGTTCCTCGAAGATATCGGAAAATATGTTTAACACCATTCCAATGTCTTCGAGTTGGTGATGAGTTGTATCTTGCAAGTAGATTGACAAGCAAAAGCAATGTCAGTCTTGTACAATTTGCAAGATACATAAGTGCACCAATTGCACTTAAATATGGTACCTCCGGACCAAGTAGCTCTTCATCACTTTCATGAGGTCGAAATGGATCTTTATCCACTTCAAGTGATCTGACAACCATTAGAGAGCTCAATGGATGTGCTTTGTCCATATAAAATCTTTTTAATATCTTTTCAATATTATTTGATTGATGGACAAGTACTCCACTTGAAAAATGTTCAATTTGCAAACCAAGACAAAGTCTTGTTTTTCCAAGTTCTTTCATCTCGAATTCCTTTTTCAAGTATTCGGATGTTCTAACGATGTCGTCGTGGTTTCCCACTATATTTAAATCATCAACATATACAAAGAATAATCACAAATCATGTTGATGATCTTTTAATGAAGACACATGGGCAAAGCGGATTATTTACATATCCTTCTTTGGTAAATAATCACTAAGGCGTTTGTACCACATTCGTCCGGATTGTTTCAATCCGTACAAAGACCTTTGTAATTTTATAGAATGCATGTTATGAGGTTTTGATTTTATTTCTTCGGATATTATAAATCCTTCGGGGATTTTTATATATATCTCACTTTGTCTAGGGATCCGTACGGATATCTTTGTAACGACATCCATTAAATGCATATCAAGCCCTTCGAAAGCGCAAGGCTTATCAAGAATCGAAATGTGATTGCATCTATAACATGAGAATATGTTTCCTCATAATCGATGCCAGTGTCTTTGTGAGAAACCTTGAGCTACAAGTCTTGCTTTGTACCTTTTAACTTCATTTTTTCGTTTCTCTTTCGTACAAATACCCATTTATATCCAACAGTTTTACGCCATCCGGCGTTTGGACAATTGGTCCAAAACCTCTCGTTTCCTTAACGAGTTTAGCTCGCTTGGATAACATCTTGCCATTTTTGCCAATCGGGTCTTTTTTCGACATTCGTCCACTGATCGTGGTTCGGATCATCATCATTTTCACATATTTCAAAAGACACATTGAAAGCAAATATATCATCGGGAACAATTTTATTTCGATCCCAAATCTTACCGAGTTTAAATAATTTATTGAGATCTCATTATTTTCATCTTTTTCCTCCTTTTCTAGAGGCGAGTTGTTCCTCATCGAGAATCAATTCGTTCGACAAATCCTTATCAAATGATTCTTGTGCTTTCTCATGAGTATTTTGGTTTGCATTTATTTTTACTCCATTTTTCCTCTTTCGAGGAATTGTATCATTTGAACCAATCGGTCTTCCACGCTTTAAGCGTTTAGTTGGTTCTTGTGCATTTTGTTGCACAGAGACATCAATTCTTGCGGGAGCATTGACAATTTGGAATATATGATTTTGTCACTTGTTTTGCATCATTAAATGCATCGGGTAATTGATTTGCGATTTGTTGCAAATGAATGATCTTTTGAACTTCAAGTTCACACTTGATTTGTGCGTGGATCATAATGTGATAAAATTGATGCATTCCAAGCAATTTCACGCCATTCCTTTTGAATTGGCTTCTTATCTCCCCTAATGGTGGGAAAATTGCTTCATCAAAGTGACAATCAAAAAACGTGCGATAAATAAATCCCCTGTTAAGGGCTCAAGGTATCTTATAATGGACGATGAGTTAAATCCAACATAAATCCCAAGTTTTCGTTGTGGACCCATCTTAGTTCTATTTGGAGGTGGTATAGGAACATACACTGCACAACCAAAAATTCTCAAGTGTGAAATATTTGGTTGTTGACCTAAAATGAGTTGCATGGGGGAATGTTCATGGTATGCGATAGGCCTATAACGAATGATAGATCTTTGCATGAAGGATTTGCATGTCCCCAATGAAGTTGATAACTTAGTTCTCATGATTAAAGGTCTGGCAATTAGTTGAATGCGTTTGATCAGAGATTCTGCCAAGCCATTCTGGGTATGCACGTGTGGAGCAGAATGTTCAATGGTAATTCCTATAGACATGCAATAATTTTTAAATGCTTGAGATTGAAATTCCCGGCATTATCAAGACGGATGGTCTTGATTGGGTTGTCAGAGAATTGTGCTCTTAACTTAATGATTTGTGCTAAAAGTCTAGCAAATGCAACATTGCGGGTCGAAAGCAAACAAACATGTGACCACCTAGTTGATGCATCTATCAAAACCATGAAATATCTAAATGGTCCACAAGTGAGGATGAATAGGTCCACATATGTCTCCCTGAATGCGTTCTAAGAAAATTGGGGATTCCGCAACAATTTTACTTGGGGATGGTTTAACTATCAATTTACCTTGAGAACAACTAGCACAATTATAATCACCGGTGAAAATATTTTGTGACTCCTTAAAGGATGTCCATGCGAATTATTAATTATTCTTCGCATCATTGATGATCCTGGATGACCAAGCCGGTCATGCCATAAAATGAATGTCTTTGGATCATTAATTTTCTTATTCAAGACGACATTCGTTTCGACATGCCTTATATGAGTAAAATATAATCCATATGATAAAGCTGAGAATTTTTCTAACACTTCTTTTTTTCCCATTTGAAACCAATGTGACATAGAGAAATTCTCTATTATTTTCGTTCACGGTTTCAATGTGATATCCATTTTGTCGAATATCTTTAAAGCTCAGTAAATTTCTTCTGGATTTTTTAGAGTATAAGGCATTTTCAACATGAATTGTTGTTCCCCTGTGCAACATAATATTTGCTCTTCCAGAGCCATTAATCAAATTGGAGATGCCAAATATTGTTTGAACATTAGCCTCACTTAAGTTCAAATTGGAGAAATATTCTTTGTTTTTAAGGATCGTATGCGTTGTAGCACAATCATCAAGGCATATATCGCTCTTATTTGATTCATGACTTGAACACATGATTTGTTGATCCATCGGACAAATAATGTTTGGCAAATCGAAAAAAGTCATATTTCAATGATAAAATTCATAATATTTTGCATTTGATTTTGAAGGCATGGTAAAGGTCACAAAAATATTCGGGCATATATATGACAATATTTAGGCAAAATAGCCTTTCATATATGACTAAAAAAATGTCACAATTATGAGCGCTCATTGTCAATAATTATTTGCCATTTGTAGTGGTGCACCACTTTTATTCCAATTTTTGGTGGAATTGTCAATACGACCTTTACCTGATATTTTCACCTTTTCCACGTCCATAAATTTATTATTACGATCATGATCATTATATGCAACATATGCTTCTTAATTTGAAGCTGAACTAATTGACGGGAGCGATATTATATTTATAATATCTTATTATTTTACTAAACTACCATGAGACAAGAAATCAATCCTTAATATTTATTGGATTGACGTGCGCACTCGATATTTGTTAAAACAATAAATCGATAAGGCGGGTCACGTGACCCTTTTATTGTCTCATCGGTCATATTTCCACATAGCCTCAACATAAAGGTAATTAAAATTGTGGAATTATAATTAATATTTGATCGATTAAATTTTGTAGCATGAGACCCAGTAGCTCATTTTGAGCTTTTTGGAGCATTACCCTTTTGGTATGTATACATATAACTCCATAAGGTGAAAATATATATAAAGTGAAATATTCACTTTTCAAATCTCTAAAGAGAAATTCGTGAATGATTGTGTACAACATACAATCTCGCATGGATACAAGTTTTATTCATAATTTGTAATATCTAATTATCTTGACAAGAATTATAATAAGATAACAAATTCAACTATGGTTGATTAATATTTTGAAAGTAAATATAATATAAAATAATTTTCTCTTTTCTTTTATGTAAAAAAAAACATAACATATGATTAAGTATATGTTCACAACTTGATTTATTAATAATCAAATGTACTATTCGTATGAGTTGGTGGGACAACCTCCAGGTTGGGTGGCGAGACAAAGTCTGCTTAATGTCATGCCTCCTCGAACGGGATAACCCGTCTCCCTTTCAATGTTTAGCTTTACCTGGGGACAAGGCTTACCCACTATCAACTCAAATTTATAGCATGATTTGTATTATAAAATCAAGAATAGAACAATAACTAATCATTTGTAGTTTTAAGAGAAAACTAGTTATGTCACATATTGACTTTTGATTTCTGATGTAGAAGATCGTACAAGACGCAACTACAGAGCATACTTTCGCAATCGGTGACGCTATAATGCATAATATATGAATAAAGTATGCATAGATAAAAGGAAGCAACCATGATAATATAGAAGTAAATTGAACTTATTTAAATAACAAAAACTATACCTTCCTAGCTTTCTCTCCTTAACAAGCCTTCTTGAACTTCAAGATCTCCTTAATGCTAGAGCAAGCTCGTGCCGATAACGTGTTGTAAACTAAGTTGGAACTTGCTAAGAACTAGAGAAGGAAATTAGAAGACTAAGAACTTATACTACTACAAAAGAGAAAAGAAGAAATAAGATAGTTGGAATGAGAAGTTTTCATTCAACTTGGTGTGCTCTTACAATGAAGTTAGTATCATTTATATAGGCCATTTGGTATGATTACAAATGTGCCTTAGCAATGTGAGACTAAAACATACACCCCATGTACATTGAAATGGTTACAAAGAACATGACAATACAAAGACCAGTGGATGTACATAACTACACAATATGTTGGTGTACATGCATGGTCATCCACACTTCACAACAAATGTTATTGAATTTTGTATTAATTAGGGCAAACTAAATATAATATGGTGCTTTTATTTTTAAAACTTACTATAAAGAAATATAGTAATACCTAAATACTAAATACTAAAAATGTATAAATATAACAACTTTATATATATAAAGATGCGTATATAAAAATCTAGCTATATATGTCAAGTTAATGTCATTGAATTTTGTATTTATCATGGAAAATTGAATACAATAGGGTGCTCTTATTTTTAGAGCTTACTGTAATGTACAAATAAGAAAAGTAACTACGACACGAATGTACTAATACATAAATACCGAAAATACATAAATATAACAACTTTATATACATTACCTAACATCCCCCTCAAACTCAAAGTGATGAAAATGGAACCAATTTGAGTTTGTAAAAAAAAAAACCCTAAACACAGGCATAAATTCAGGCTTGAGTTCAGACTTGAATTCAAACTTGAGTTTGAACTTGAAATCGAACTTGAGTTCATACTTGAATTCGGGCTTGAGCTTGGGCTTGAGTTCGGACTTGAGTTTGGGCTTGAATTCTGACAGTCACATAGACAACTAATGACATGAGATACACACGATGATCGAAACCAAGCAAACTTTATCTGACAAACGATCATGATCCATGTTGGACGGTGGCTCAAAATCCTTGTTGGAGTCGGAGAGAAACAAGTGCACACAGTGCTAGCCTACATGTTGGATTTTAACATGAATATCAGATAATGTATGCGATTGACACAATAAGTATGTTGTTGTTGGAGTTACTTTAAGAGTCCGACTTAGAGTCAAACTTGGTGTTATCTAGGAATTAGATTCCAATTGCATATTAATTAGCAAATCACGTACTGCATTGTAACGGCCCAAATCGTTAAAAGCAAATTTTTCCATAATTAAGGGTCGCCGATCCATGACGTAGGCCGATACGGGTGCACATTCGAAACACTTGGCTCGGAGATCAAGTTGTATTGTATTTATGATGTGATGGAAGCCTAGTATATTGTATATGTGTAGAACTATTAATTCTTCTATACTTATTTATAGGCGTCGAGACGAGAGCGAGGATGCACCTTGAGATGTGTGCCAGCGTGGGACTGGGTAGAGAACTATATGATGAGTTTAAGTTTAGTTATCGAACCAATGAATAAAATATTCAACATATTAGCATATGATTTAATATGAATCAATTACAAGACTTAAAGTTTAAATAAAAAATAACACACATGCATATGCCTCGGGATGCGTCTTGAAGTCGGGGCATCGGACGTCTGATAATCGGGAGTTAGTAGGACCACAAATTTTTCGATTATGTGACTAATTACACTAACCATATATATCAAATGCTTATAGTTGGATGGAAAAAATTGACGAGTCATATATTTGCCTTGAGATTCGCATCGAATGGAATCTTAGGAGATTTGAATTTAGACTTGGTGTCAACAAGATGGGAGTTAGTGGAGTAGGGGTTAACGAGAGCCATAAGATCAATCTTGAGATGAACATTCACACACTTAATGTGAGGCCAAAATGAAATCTATCCAACATACTATAAAAGGGACACTTAAGCATTCCACCTTCATTTACATGTTCATGCAACAAAAATCAGAGCTGAACCCATCTTAATTACTGGAAAAATTTGAGTTACAAGTGAGCAAATCATCAACCAAGGGAGATCCAAAGACTAGGTGATCAAGCATGAAGCCTTAGGTAACAATTCTCAATAGATGCTTTCAATTCTAGCTAATTTGTGTATGTAATCAAAGGGCTTTCTCATTCTGAGCATTTGGGAGGTCCTTTTGTGGTTTCTGATCAATTAGACACCACATTTGAGTTTCTCAAATCAATTTTTGAAAATTTTAAAGTTTGGCCAAATTGGGGCATTTTGCATGAAGCTGAAATCAGGAATTCTGATCTATAAAATGATTTGGTTTTTGAAAACAAATGAGATATTTGGATTCCTTGTGTTTTTTCACCCATTTTTCTATATTGGGTTTTTAGTTTTGGGTAAGAAATGAAATTGTTATGCAAGTTCATGAAGTTGTAAAACAAACCGAAAATTTTGCATGTTGTTGTTATGAACTAGTCTCTCGTAATTAGTCATAACTTCCTCGTTTTAAATCAAAATGGACTCACTCTGGCGGCTTTTGAAAGCTAACTTAAATGGCATTTGCTTAATGAAAGATTTTAAAATTTGAATGTTTTTATGTCTAACAATGCTCTATAACCTTGGTGATGAATCTAAAATTTTGGGTTCAATAGTTTTGATAATATCCTGATGTTTTGAGCATAACTCCCTTATTTCTTATTGGATTGAGCTTATATTTTAATATGGCATTTTATGATATGCTTGTAGGCTTCAGTAAAAAAAAATCATGATTTTTGAAGCTATGATTTAGGAGAAATGAATTTTTCAAAGTTGCTGGTCAGAATATAAAACTGTTGACTTATTGTGGTAAAATTTCCATATCTCCCTCGTTTCTTATCAAAATTGTACAAACCATAAAATGTCCATAATCTCTACCTCACTCAAATCAAGCATTTCAAAACATCAATGCAAATTTAGAATGAAGTCGAACCATTGGAATTTTGAATCTTCACTTCAATCGTCTAAGTTGGAGTTAGTTCATGAAGTTTAGTAAAAACCTAATTTGAGACACAATTTTTGTAAATGCAAATGCATATTAATTCAAATCGATCAAACCATGCTCGAACTCGAAATGAACCTTGTGTGAGTCATTTTATCAAACATTGGGTGTGTATATTTTGCACACCAACTAGATTGATTCTTAATTTAGAATAACAACTTCAAGTTCAACAATAACAATAACTCATTCAAGGACATTTCAAACTAAATCTTACTAACAACACTCCTTTCAAAAGCAAATCGAACTTGAAGCATGATTTGAACAAGCATGAAAATCTCTTCTAGCCTTTGATGGAGTCGTCCACTCCAAATCCTTTTCAATCCACAAATTTAGCCAAGATCTATACTTCTTCAAGTGAGATCTATCATCAACAAGGACAAGACCTCCTTCTTCCTCTATTTCTCTTCTCTATTCCTTCTTCTTCATGGGCAAACATGACAAAGTTGTGCCGCCGCTGTTCGCCGTCATCCCTCGTTGTCGTGCCGTTATCGTGAGCTTCTCCATAGCCGGAGCTGTTGTCCGTCCTCCCTGAAGCCGCACCGCTGCGCCGGTCTACGCTTTCTCCTCTGTGCTCCGGAGTCGAAATCGTCATGTTTCCCTGTCGTGTCATCCTCGCCGGAGTCTCACCATGTTGTCCGACCCGCCTCCGCGAGCACGCTGCTGCCACCGGTGGTGTCGTGTTCTCCTCCTTGTACGTTTTGCGTTGCGATGTAGATAGGGTTCGAAACCTTGTTTGTGCGTTGAGCGTTGTATTGTTTTTTTCTTTTTTTTGA
Organism: Stephania cephalantha; assembly: GCA_039657325.1. Classification (NCBI taxonomy): domain Eukaryota; kingdom Viridiplantae; phylum Streptophyta; class Magnoliopsida; order Ranunculales; family Menispermaceae; genus Stephania; species Stephania cephalantha. Next base: position 46,247,730 of record CM077574.1, read on the forward strand.
GAATATCTCATCTCTTCATTTCTTTCTCGATTGAAACACGCTTGCTACTAGGGTTGATATCACCCACTTATGGCTAGATCTAAGGGTTGGGACTTGTCCTGGTCACTTTGTGATCTCAAAATTGATACGCTTAGCATGCACAAGTTTTGTCTTGACCTTAACTTAGCCAATTTTCAATAATTAATAGTCTAATGTCTCATTGTTGGGCGAATTCAATATAATTAACTCAAACCATTCGCGATCTTGTATACTACACGCAGAGTAGCATGCGAGACAAAAATTAAAAATCGTTTTATTTTTTTCTAAATATTTGAGCACTTTGAATTACCGCAACTCTCGATTGGGTATTAGACCACTAATAGTTCATGATTAGCAATTACTTAACGAATTAAAATATAAGTCATCACAATATTCATGGGTATGTTCGATTAAGCAAGTGCTATGGTGAGCCGACACTAGAACAATTTCAGTCTTTAATAGAGGTTTTAAAACCCCTATTAAAGGAGGTGTTATTAAATAACACTTAATTGATAGGAGTTTTTAAAAACCTCTATGTAATACATGTATTAAAAATTAAAACATAACACATTCTCACATGACATTTAATAACACTTTATTTAATAAGGGTTTTAAAACCTCTATTAAAAGTCGAAAATGTTCTAGTGCGAGTATGTATTGTAGAGTACGTACGAGCTGCGAGCGGATGTGTGACACCAAGAGATTGAATCTTGTTGGGGTTTATGTCTTGGTCTAGATAGATGAGGTTTTAATTTTGTGTACTAAACTGTTAATATTGGATTGTCTTGTTTCTTGCCCGTGGTTTTTCTTTGATTTTTGGACTTTCTACGTAAATTCTTATGTTCTTATTTTCTCTGTGGTTTGTTTTACCTTTTGGTGTATCCTTATGACAATGATTTTGGATATTCCGTGATGATTTGTCGTAAGAAAGCGGTATCATAGCCAAAATTCAGATACGAGGGAGTTACACCATTAAGGTGAAGTTTTCATATATGTCGAAGTACACAAGTGCAATGAAGTTCGATGAAGAGAAGTTCGACGGGAAGATGAATTTTAGTTTGTGAAAAATTCAAGTCAAAGATTTATTGATTCAATCTGGGCAACCTCAAGCATTGAAGGGTCGTGGGAAAGAAAGTGATGAGGATTAGGAAGAGTTGGATTTGAGGGTGGCGAGTATCATAAGAATCACTTTGGGAAAGAATGTTTTTTCAAACATGTGGAATATTTCTTCGGCGAAAGGTCTTTAGGAAAAATTGGAGAGTGTGTATAAGACGAAAAACATGTCAAATTGTATTCACTGAAGGAGCGGTACAATCGTCTCGAAGATGTATAAAAGTTCAAGTATTACTGATCATCGAGTGTTTTAAATGAGATTGTCTCGAACTTGAGGAGTTGAGAGAGCACATTGAAGATGAGGATCGTGCACTCAAGCTCATATGGTCATTTCGTCTTCACTTAAGATCATGAAACCAACATTGATGTATGAATGGAAACCATCAGTTTAGCATATGTTACTACCATGTTAATATCTTAAGTGAAGTTGATAAAGGGTGAAAATGGTTCATATATATATGAAAGCTCGAGTTTGGTATTTGTTAGGAAGGGTTCAAATAAGTACATGAAAATGGCCCATTAGAAATGTGGTCAATCATGGCATCTCGGGAGGGACAACTACGGGAATAAGAAAAAGTAAAGGAGCGGGTTCGACAAAAAGCTTTAGTTCAACAAAGGGGTTTTGATGTTGAAGGTGATGACGACGACAATTTGTTAGTTCTCAAGACTAGTAGTAATTATCATATGTGTCCAGAAAGAATATGATTGGTGATCAAAAGGGAGAATGGGTAGTTAAAAGGCGAGCCATAAGGTGTGTTTGCGTACATAAGACATGAATTGATAATTATGCAAGTTGTATGTGTGGCAAAGTTATGTCAATGGTCGACTTGCTCTATGCGATCGATATCTGGGAGTCGGTGAAGCTCGGCTAAAATCGTTTGACGAATGCGTCATAAGGCTTCGGGATGGTCGACATGTGCCGAGTTGTACTCAAAATCTAATTTCTTTTCGAATTAGATCTTGAGGGAGTGCAGGTACTCCGGGAAAATTGGAGCATTGATAATATTCCGATAATCTTCGTTGGACATGAAAGGCATGAGGAATAACTTGTTTGTTTTAGTCCATAAATATGAAGCAAGGTCTTGGCATCAAAAGTTGATCGAGAATCGGGTACGGTTGTTGGTAAGTCCAAGTAGGCTGGATTGGACTTGGTTCATTATCGGTGATGAGGATGGTGGTCCGAAGTGCCAGTGGTAAGAGCAAGTTGGTGAGTTTTCGCCAAGGTGAAGATTTGTTAGATGGTGGCTCAAACTCCTTATTGGAGTCGACACGATTAACATGTGCACACATTGACGAGTCTACATAGTTGGATTTAAACAAGGGTACTAGATATTGTATGTGATGGACATAATAAGTACATTGTAGTTGGAGTTACTTTAGGAGTCTTAGAGTCAAACTTGGCGTCATCTTGAAATCAAATTCCAATTGCATGTTAGCAAATCACGTATTTGCATATATACTATATATATGCATGGGTGTGTACGGTTAAGCGAGTGTTGTGGTGAACCGAATGTGTGTCGTAATGTACTATTTGTGAGATTGAATCTTGTCGAGATTTCTATCTAGGGTTTACATAGAAGAAGATTTTATTTTGTGTACTAAACTATTGATAATGGATTGCCTTGTTTCTTGCCGTGTTTTTTCCTTAATTTTAGAGTTTTTCACGTAAATTCTTATGTTCTTAATTATTTTCTATATGGTTTGTTTACCTTTTGGTGTATTCATATGATTTGCGATCTTGAGTAGTATTCGCGGTAACAATCCAAAGAAAAACCTGAAAAAGAAGTATCAATAGTGTCGAAGGCGATCATCATTAGCAAGGACTTAAGCTATGTTATCAATGATAAAGATATCATTACCCCCATACACATGGGCCTATGCTAAAAATATCATCATATGAGCCTTGCCTTTAGTCGTTAGACGTGGATTAATTTGCAATGAAATTGCATAAGTACATGATTTGAGATTATAAAAAATATTTAATATTTTTTATTTCAAATCAAAATTGATTGTTGTTTCTTTATTTTGGTTACACTGTTATTATAGTCCAATGTTTTTTTACAAAGCATTTAATTTGTAGAATATTTTCTTAAGCAATTGAATGTTATAACACCACACCTTATATTTATAATTGTAAACGTCATTAGTATGGTGATAATATAATTTCATTTTCTTTTTTTGTGTAAACACAATTGACTCTTACTTTAAAAGAAGAGTATTGAAACTCCACCAAGTGATAATACGTTGAATGTTTTCGTGGAAGTTGAACCTTCAAATAATGAAGATCCTCCTACAAAGGTCCCTACACTTCTAACCAATGAAAATCCTGATTGCACTTTGTTGGAACGCGATCCTAGATTAAGACATCAAATATGGGAATACCCTGATGAGAATTGTGATGAGATTAGAAGAGCATATATTAAAGCCGATCCATATAAACCCATGCTCTTAAATTATCCAAAATCAAAAGATACACATGGCCGCAGTTTTCAAGCATCATGGTTTGAGCTATTTCCTTCATGGTTAGAATACTCTCATAGTGTAGATGCTGCATTTTGTATGCCGTGCTATTTGTTTCATACTCAAAATAAACCTTAGGAATAGATGCATTTACTAGTTAATGGATTTCGATCATGAAAAAAAGTATGAAATGGAAAAGATTGTAAATTTTTGGCACATATTGGTAAAGATCTCACTTCACCACATCAAAATGCGGAAAGAGCATGAGAAGATCTCATGAACCAACCATCTCACATCATGCAAAGAATTGAGAAATTCAGTTCTAAAGCTAAGGAAGAAAATAGACTTTGTTTGAAAACTTCAATTGAAGCGACTATGTGGCTAGCATTTCAAGTTGTTCGTTCAGAGGTCGTGATGAGTTTAAAACATCAATCAATCGTGGAGGTTTTTTGGAATTATTAAGTTTCATATGTTCCTATAATGATAAAATAGCAGAAGTCTTAGATAACGCTCCACACAATGCTTCATATAAATCATCAACAACACAGAAAGAGATTTTACAAGTGTTAGCAACTAAAGTCAAAATATTATTCGTGAAGAAATCGGTGATGCAAAGTTTTACATAATCAATCGTTCAGAGGTTGCGATGAGTCTAAAACATCAATCAATCGTGGACGTTTTTGGAATTATTAAGTTTCATATGTTCCTATAATGATAAAATAGCAGAAGTCTTGGATAGTGCTCCACACAATGCTTCATGTAAATCATCAACAACACAGAAGGAGATTTTACAAGTGTTGGCAACTAAAGTCAAAATATTATTCGTGAAGAAATCGGTGATGCAAAGTTTTGCATAATTGTTGATGAAGCTCGAGGTGCATAAAAAAGGAGCAAATGTCGATTGTTTTAAGATTTGTTGACAAAAATTGATTTGTACAAGGTTTTTTTGGACTTGTTCATAGTCGATAATCGCATCTCAAACATTAAAAGAGAGTATTATTGTCATCCTCTCTCAAAGATAATCTCAATGTTCAAGATATTAAATGACAAAGTTATGATGGTGCAAGTAACATGCGTAGGAGTGGAATATATTACAAGTATTGATTTCAAATGAATGTCCATATGCCTACGCATCGTTTGCAATTGGCAATTGTTCTTTTGCATCTAAAGAAGTTATTCTAGTTCATTAGTTCTTCGATAAGTTGAATAGTATTGTCAATATTGTTGGTGCATCGTCCAAACGGAACGACCAATTAAAACGGCGCATGCCGCAAAATATTGATTTTTTACTTGAGACTAACGTGCTTAAGAGTGGAAAAAGACGTAATCAGATTGTAGCTTTACAAAGAGCTGGTGATACTCGATAGAGTTCTCACTTGAAATCTATTTTTAGTGTCATGAATATGTTTAGTGCAAGTATGTGAAGATTTATTGAACATTTCTATAAATAAGGGAGCTACTTCTACTTAACGTCTTCGATGCAGACACCGCATATGAAAACCTAAATTCTTTTCAATTTGTTTTCATTATGCATCTTATGAAGACTATTTTGGATTATTCGATAAGCTTTATCGAGAACTACAAATTCAAGAACAAGATATTTTGAATGTCATGCATCTTGTTTCATCTCGCTAAGGAGTTGATTCAAAAATTGAGAGATAAAGAATGAGAAAAATTAATTACACGGGTGAAATCGTTTTGTGAAGCGATCAATATACCTACTCTAGATCTTAATCTAAAATATGTTGCAAGGAGAGGAATGGCCCGTCATCAACATGATGAATTTACAATCGGACATCATTACAGAGTTGACATTTTTAATGTTGTGATTGACACTCAATTGCAAGAGTTAAACAATAAATTTAATGATCACACGATGAAGTTACTTATGTTTAGCTCGGCTTTAAATCCAAAAGAGATGCACAAATCATTCAGAATTGATGACCTTTGCAAGATGGTGAAGAAGTTATATCCGCAAGATTTTGTTGAATATGAAATGATGCAGTTAAGAACACAATTTGAGCATTTTGGTTATTTTTGTCAACTTCCTAATTTTCAACAATTAGTTACCATTTTCGATTTATGTCAATAGTTGGCGAAAACAAGAAAATCGGTGATATATCCTCATGGGTCTAAAGTAGTAACTCTTATTCTCACTCTTCCAGTTTCGACGATTCTACAATAGAATGATCTTTCTCGGTTATGAAAATAGTCAAGACTATGCAACCCAATAAGATTGATGATGAATATCTTTCGACCTCTTACTTGTATATATTGAAAAGAGAATTGCCAATTAGTTTGACATAAATTCTCTTATCAATGACTTCCATGACATGAATGAGTGAAGGTCTACATTTTAATTAATATGTTACAAGTTTTATATTAGTTATGTCTTTTGAGACTTTGTTAGTTATATATAGTTTATTTATATGCCCTTAATTTTTTAGTCAATGATTCGTGCTCTTGTTTTATATGACAATACATAATATCAATTTATTCTCTTTCATATTCTAATAAGTATCATAACACTTGTTTGACAAAAAAAAAAGTATCACGGGCATTTTAAGCTTGGAGTTTTGAGGAAATTCTCATAGCTAAAAGCCAATTTTTGCAACTAATGCTCTTTAGTGAGAAATAAAATTTTGTCCATAGCTTGCAAGGTCGGGTCTGTCACTTTGGGGTCTAAGGCAAAATAAAAATTTGGGGCCTTTATAGTTTGACTTCCCTTTGAGAATTTATATTTGACTTCCTTAAAATAATTTTTTTTTGTGCGTATATAGTTAGTACAATAAAACCGCAATCCTAAATTAGTTGCGTCGGCTACATAGATGAAACTTCATTTCGCTTGATTTAGTGTAATTAAATAGTGTGCTTTTTGTACTTATAGTTAAGTTTTAGAAAATATATTTATGCTACCCGACCCAACAAACCCAAGCAGGGGGCCTTGGGTTGGGGTGGGCCGATCGCCCGCCTCACCCATGCCCAGCGCCGGCCCTGATAGCTTGTTGCTAAAGGGCCAAAGTGTGCGTTGTAGTTCTCCAAGTGTGTGTATGTGTGTATAATGTAGGCCAAACTATACATATAAAAATCTCACTGCGTTTAGAAGATTCTTATAACATCAATTTTGAAAAAGATGTAAAGCATTCAGCGCCATAGATCATTGTTGACAATCATTCACCATCTCTTCTCATCTTCTCATCAATTCATGACCAAGGTCAAACTAATTAGTATATTATGGTCATCTGTTGGACACATTATTATTATTTAATAACAATTATTATGAAAATGGTTTTAAGGGCCTGAGTTTCATTGAATTAAAGCAACTTTGAGGGGTTGATAATTAGTTGATTTCTTTGTTATGAAAAGTATATATAAACTTTTGGCAAAAAAAGAGTATATATGTACTTCAGCAATAACAAGTAGTACTACAATGCTCAACACCAAGAAAAAAGTAGTACTACACTAAAATGACATTGGAATTAGAAAGCAGAGCATATTATGCATAATGTATGTCAAATATATTACATAAACATACCAAATTTTCACTTTGTGATTCCAAATTAAGATCACTTTAGTGATCTCCTCCTAATAATCTTAATTAATATGCCACCGAGCCAAAACTTTATTAGTTTAAGAACAAATCGACAATCTTAGTTAAGTCCCCTGATCTTCTCAATTCACCAATATATGTCAATGCAGTTTTGGCGAAATAATTATGCTTGCAACCCTAAATTCGTCTTCCAACCAGCATGTATTTGAAGTTGAACAACCACCTACGACCAAGAGTAAAGCTCCTCTAAGTTCTTTCAAGTAATACTTGAAGTTATACTCATAGAATGTAGTCGAATTTCCCGAAATTATTGTAGTATAGACACCTTCAAAGGGCTTTACTGTATCTACTCGACAATATTGACGATGAGTAGTCGTCGTAGGAGTAGTGATAATATGGTGAATGCTTTCTTTGCAGATGAAAACTTTCCCTAATCGATTCACAAAATACAATTTACCATTGTAGAAGATGATATCATCGATACGCACTGAAAATGGTAATAGATAGCTTGTCTCAGCAATGGTCCATTCTTTATCACCTAACTTCATATATGCCATGTTCTTGAACTTATTATAGAGCACACCAAAACGCACGTCATTCTTCATCAAGGGACCTGTACAAGAGATTACGACTTTGTTATACGTCGTGTACCGCAAGTTTTTACCTTTTTTTCTCCTCACCCATGGCAGAGAAATTTGATTCATAGACAATGGATTATACAATTGAAATTTCTTCCCTGCATCATCTGAAAAGATCATCCAAGTCCCCGAAGACCCAAGTCGCCTCCCCAAGTTATTAGGAATGGTGTGTTTGGAAAAGCACTTGCGGTCCTCGAATGTACAAAGTTTATAATTAGTTCTTTGATCAATGCAAGGGATCACAAGCCACGGCGGGGGAGGAGGGATATGATGAGAGTAGTGTTGGAGAAAAAGGGATCTCCACCACCGGCACACTGATCTGAATGCAGCTAAACAAATCAAGGAACGTAGCCTACTTACAATGGAATGTAACACGTCGTACGGAAGATCTGGGGCATACTTGTGACCTTCCATGCATGATCAAATTAACAAGGCGAAGAAGCATACACACACATATATATATATATATATATATATATATATATATATATATATATATATATATGTAGGAGAAGATTGTTATATATAGATTGTGAATTCCAACTATCTAATATGATGAGGCTTGGCAGCCCACGCGCTCCAATTTTCTCTCGTACGGATCCCTAAGAAAAGGTATGTAGCTAATTGTATTGTACGTAAAGACTTAAAAAATTCTATATATAACTAACCTAATAAACAAAACGCATAGGATTTTATTGTTGATAAAAAAAAAAAAAAAAATTATTCCTTAAGATTTGATTTTCGAAATAATTGTTTTTGAATTTTTGTGTATGTGCATCCGATATCATGAGAGGTAATTAGTTTTCACGTGGCAGCACACGGATCACACCAAATATCCTTAATTTTAGGTCGAGCTCAGTTTTTTTTTTTTGGGTGCAAAAGCCCAACAAGGAAATCTTATTTATTTCATCGTCCGAGATCGTGACGAAGAGATTGCCTTAGGTAGGGCATCCTTCCAACACTCGCAAACGTTATGGAATATGCCACGATGACGCCCAAGGTCACACCCAAAGTTACACCCCTTGAAGCGGCATGCGGTTACGCGTCTTTGGGAGCTGTCAGTGTGCGCCTCAAGGTACACACCCCTTGTATTATGCATCGAAAACTATTTCCATACATCTATTTTTAAGTGGAGCTCACACGTCACGTTATGCACCTGGTTGTCACTTTAGGTGCGACTTTGGGGTGTCATTGTAGCATCTTCTATGAGGGGTGTCAATTTTTTGTCCGGCCCACTGGCCCGGTTTTGTCCGGCTCGAAAAAAAGGGTTTGGACAACAATTTTCTAAATCGGGGTCGGGTATGGGCTAGGCTTTGATGTCCGAATTAAAATCCGGGTCGGGTCTGGACAAGACCCTCTAAAGCCCGAATCCGGCCCGGATTTCAAAAATGTCCCTTTTTTGAAAATATACTTCTATACATTATATGATTATTCACAAAAACATTTATAGAAATAAGGAAACTATATTCATATATAGTTTTTTTTTAAAAAAACAAGTACATATATAGATTATATAGAAATGTATTATTTTAGTTTCGAGACTTAGCTAAATTTCTTAAGACAACATTATGCGTTTTGTCTTTTACTAAAAAAACTTTATTATGTCTTGTAATTTAAAAGAGTAAATATAACTTGGACATTACTTTTTAAAATTCCGCTAGAAAATATTATATTACGAGGAATTTACAATGATATTTTTAATTAAAAAAACTTTTAAACATAAAATAAATTTTAAAAAAATTCAACAAATGTGGACATTTGGACAATCTGGATTTAAAGTAAATCGGGTCTGGGAAAAACACACTTGTCCGAATTTAAAACCGAGTCGGGTCTGGACAATACAAATGCCCGTTCATATCAAGGGTTGTCCAAACCCGGACCCGTGTAGACCCGAAAAATTGACACTCATATGATCCATAAATGACTTCGCTAGATAATGGGCTACTCGACTAGGTTACACACACTTTATTAGGTCGTATACTAATTTACATATTTAATCAAAAGTTGTGAAAGGTGGAATGACCCCTATTCTCTTAATCGGATGAAGCAATCGCAAAACAAGATTACTTGCCATAAGTTGTCCTACTGCACCATTGTGATCCTACTTTCTTCAAATTCAAGATAAATCAGGAGAAGACTTCGAACATTCAGGGGACGACTTGGTCCTCATACAAAAAAAAGTCACACAGTATATAAGGGTTTTGCTCACCTAGACTTCAAACCTGCCTTATGAACAAAGTCTATACTTTGAGTTTCGATTGTACAACAACAACAAATTAAAAAAAACCCAAAAGACTTCCTTGTGACTCTAAAATTAACTCATCCGGTGAAGGTCTACTCCGATCATTGCCCAGATTATTCTATACATCTCAAACCTAAAATCCCCAAAGCTTCTTTCTGCTTGGGAAGCCTACCTAGATTGGAAGAATCTTGTTAAAGGATGTTGGGACGATACCAAGTCAATTCATGAATCTATCACCTTATTTTCTACAAAAACAAGCCAGTGGAATAAAGATGTCTTTGGTAACATTTTCCAGCGAAAAAGATAAATTTTGGCACGTTTGTGGGGCATTCAAAAGACATTCGAGTCCTATAGATCATAGAATTTGTCGAAACTAGATAGGGAACTTCGTGAGGAACTTGAGAAGGTCTTCAAGAGGATCTACTTTGGCATTAACGAGCAAACGCGAAATGGTCAATGTTGGTTGACAAAAACGCCCCATTCTTTCATATGAAAGTTAATCAAAGGTTAGGAGGAGGAGAGTTCTAGGTCTTAATATTTCGATAAGGATTTGGTGTGAGGATCAAGCTGTGTTGAGGTAGGAGGCTTTTTTACTCTTCCGAAATGTCTATGTAGGTGACTCACCTAATGGTTTACCTTACGAGATACGTAACAAGTCCATTACTCTTTCACCTCCATTGATTACGATGATGGAAATACATATTTTAGATGAGGAAATCAGACACTCTGTTTGCAATGGCGCCTAACAAAGCACCTAGTGTTGATGGGATTTCAGCCTTTTTTTCTTTCAAAAGAATTGGGAAGTTGTTGGTAGCTCTATGTGTAGCATGGTTAAATCTTGCTTTGCTCAAGGGGTAGTGAATAACTCAATCAATAAATCTCTCATCATTAATCTCGTCCCAAGATTTGAGAAATCCAAAAGGTTTAACCATTTTAGACCGATTAGCCTGTGTAGCGTCAGTTACAAATTAATTACCAAAATTGTGGCTACTAGGCTAAAATTGGTTATACCTCATCTGGTTAATCCTGCCCAAACAAGTTTTATTGAAGGAAGACACATAATAGATAATATCTTGATTACTCAAGAAATTCTTCACTCCATGAGACTTCTAAGAGGTAGAAAAGGTTGGCCAGCTGTAAAAATTGATCTTGAAAAGGCTTATGACCGTCTGAGTTGGAACTTTATTGAAGACACTCTATATGATGCACACATTCCTGAATTCTTATCTAAAATCGTCATGAGTAGCCTATCTTTGAGTTCTTTCCAGCTTTTACGGGACAATAAGGTATCTGACTCATTCTCACACATACGAGGTGTGAGACATGGAGACCCGATCTTGCCTTATATCTTCGTTCTTTGTATGAAGCGACTTTCTTAGGCTATTGTTGATGCAGTGAATCAGTGTACCTGGGTTGCACCTAAGTTTGGTAGCCAGGTATGTATCTCTCATTTATTTTTCGATGATGATATCATTCTTTTTACATAAGCTACTGAGTATCAAGTTGATGTTCTCTCTAGAATTCTATGTTCCTTTTGTGCTCATTCCAGACATGGGATTAGCTATGATAAATCTCAAATCTTTTCTATCCCGAAATGGGTGCTAATCTTATTGGAAGAATTGCAAGAAAGGTGAATTTTATATCACTGAGAATTTAGGTTGTTACCTTGGGGGTTCCTCTTCTCCGTGGTAGGGTTGTAGAGTCAATTTATGGTGCTATAAAATAGAAAGTACTATGCAATTCTTTTTTATCTTAAATGCTTATTTTGTAATGCAAACCAATCTCCTCCTTATAGGTCTTTATGAAGATATTGATAAAATATGTATGAGGTTTCTCTTGGGCTCCTCTAGTAACACTAAAAAGTCGAGTTTGGTTGCATGGGATAAGGTCTATCGACCCAATAAGAGTGGTGGCTTGGGGATGTGGGGTATGGATGATATGACTAAGACCTTCCTTATGAAACTGGGTTGGGACTTGATCTATAATCAAGAAGCCTTGTTGGTTAAGCTCACGAGAGCTAAATATGTATATCCCCAAACACGATCCCGATGAGTTTTACCGCAAGAAAATGCTCTTGGCGAAATATCTGTAGGGTGTGAGACCAATCTTTTGATGTGTTGTATTGGGCTTTTGGTAATGGCAGGACAATACATTTCTGGCTGCATAAATGGCTGAGGTCTAAAAATGCCCCTTATTAAGATAACAACATCTACCGTACCAGAGCCCTTTTGGGAAGATACACTCAGCAAATATGTTAACAATTGATCAAGTGAATAGTGTTGATCAGAATTCCACACACGTCTTCCTGTTAACATGTTCCTCTATATTACGACCATCCCGCCTACAAACCCTTACAGTTTGATGGAAGATTCGGTTTACTGGGCCCACTCACACTACAAGAAATAGTGATTTAGCAACATATTAGAAAGGGAGTAGCAATAGAATAGAAACATATTAGCAACGTAATACCAACGGAAATAGAATCAGAGACGGAATAGCAACGGAATCAAATTCATTGGAAAAAACATTTTCGCTAATTATTTAGCAACGGAAATTAAATTCTATCTCTAAATAGAGGCGGAATAGGGATGAAAATAGTACTCATAAAATGGGTTATGAGTTGATGTCAGTTGTTATTCCGTTGCAGCAACAACGAAATAGCAACATACATCAACTTATTAACCCATAACATTTATTAATCGTTTCGATTTAGCAACAAAATACTTGCATTCTGTTGCTATTCTGTTTGTATGCCCATAATTTCTTGTTCATTACATTTTGTTCCAGCAGGGTTCTCCTAAACACAAAACCTGCAGTTGGCCTTCTCCAACGCCTTACACCGCCTACAATGACTCCTAAGGGTGGTATAACATCCTCCAAAACCAAATTTTATGCCACTTATTCACACAAATTATCAAATATTATACTAAATAGAACCTTAAAAGTAGAATTCAATGTCAATATGCACAAAATGTTGTTAAAATTTGTTTACAAACCCAAAAGTCGTACAAACCAACTAAAATATCTAACTCTCATCACCAAGGTGATCGTCCTCATCCAGTCAATCCGGGATGTCCCGATCATCGTCCTGCTGCTGCTCTGGTGAATGAGACGGATCTATCCCAGCCTGTTGCTGATGCTCCTGAGGTGGTGGTAGTGGTGGTGGTGGCGGCGGCGGCGGTGGTGCTTGAGAGGTGATCCCTCCAAAGTCCATGCTCATTCCCAACTAGCTTTGCATGAAAACCTCGAATTGCGTGAGCCTCTGAACGACTGGATCAAACTTCGAACACTGCACCATCGGCTCCCGTGACATGCTAGCACCAGGATCTGCATGTGTCCTCTTCCTCCTGGCATGTGACCCGAGCCCATATACACACCCCTTTGGGCAGTCCCCCACAACGTCGTAGTAGAGTTACTCCTTATCTATCGACTAGTCCGGTGTAGCCTGAGTGTGCTCCTTACGCCTCCTCACGAGCTCCGCTTGTAAAAAAACAAAGTCGTCAAAGAAAACAAAAAATGAAAACAAATCATTGAAAATAAATAATTGGAATATACCTAAACCAATAAAGAGAACAAAACAAAACAATCTACTATAGTACTTAGAAAATTCTATAGAAACCCGTGCATAAAAGCCTACGAAGCAACAAGAATTAGATTGTGGTTTAATTTAATGAAATTGAAAATTGAAGCATAAAAGGCAATAGATGAAACATCAAATTAAATTGCTTTTGAAACTGAAGTACTTCGACATTATTATCTTCTTTTTGCAATGCAACTTTTCATCCTCTCTCCAACACCAAAAGAGCTTTTAGCAATCACATATGCCATTATTATCTTCTTATTCAGATGTTTTTGCTCGGTAAGTTATCTAAATTGCTCATTTTATGTGGTGGTTTAGATATAATCCTAGTAATTACTCGTTAAGTTGTAGGTAGACTTAGGAGGATACTTGATCAAACCATGAGTTAGTACCGAATTTTCTTCAATTAACTTCATAAGCCTTATCTATATTAGGGAGAATTGTATTTTATATCTAGTCAGGAAGTTGAAAAGATATAAAAATAATGCAGTCATAGTGGCAGATACACTGATTCCATAATGCTCTAATAAGATACCACTTTAGTCTAGCATTCCAAAAGTCTAATTAATCACGCTATGTTATCATACCAGTTTGGTCTAGCATTCCAAAAGTTTGATTAATCACCATATGTTATCATCAGTTCCTTCATATAGAAAAACAAGCTTACAAGTATCTCACCCAAAAGAGGAAATATTTCAATTTAATATCACTACAGTGTAAACGAATAGTTTGAGAGTAAGCATTGCACAATCTCCAAGGTTTTTTTTTTTTTTTTCTTTTCGGCAGCAGTTCCAAATTATCTATGTTTCTCGTTCGCTCTATTCTTTCCCAACCCAAATGGGTGGGAAGAGAAATGTTTTTCTTTTATCACAATACTTGTGATATATACGTACAAATGAGCATCTATGGGCAAGGAATCCCAATTTGAATCATTCACAGTCCGTATGATATTAAAATTTTGAACGCCAAAAGTATTATGTTTGAAAATCCAACTAATTCTAAGGGCTGGGTAAGACTTTGTTTTGTAATGCTTTTTTAGTCTCTTTAACTGACATAGGCCCAAGCCCTCTAGTAGTATGGGGATGGCGCATCAAGCAAAGTGCTTAGTAAACATATGAATCACATCATGGTTCACACGTCCACAAAACATAGAATCATGTCACGGTTCACATATCCAAAAAACAAATAAAAAGAATAAAACAACAAACAAAAGTGCTTGTTAAATATAAGTAAATAAAGATTTAAAATAAGCGAAAATCACGATTCATGCATGATGGAAGATATCTCATTATATGTATAATCATAGTATCTATTTATAAGCAATTATAAATTTTATATTAACAAGACACTTACATGAAACCGCGCTGATCTGCTATCAATGAATGTCACCCCATCGTGATCTTTCGTATGGACATGAAGGAAGACATCATTAGGAGTAACATCATCATCCTCATTCTTATCCAGAGCATACACACAAAAGATCAAAATTTACAACATATTAGTCGCGACAAACTTATAAGTTCTAATAATACGTCAGATAACCATGACACTTACTAATATCTCTCCATAGGTTTGAAAAGATAGTGAGCCACCGTTGTGCTTCAAATAGCCTGTATCAGGGTCGTCCTTTTCGCTCTTTCTGTTCTATGAAGCCTTCTCAGACCTAGCCTTGAAATTTGCGCTCGCCCGATACCCACGCTATCTATTCCACGCTTCATTAGTCACAAAGTTCGACCTTATGTCAAGGGCGTCGAGCTCGTGTTTAACGACCCAAATTAATTAAATTAGGATTATTGTTAATCTCGAGGATTAACGGGTGTCATTTGAGCGTTACGTGGACAACTCGGTTGGTTCGAATACGAGAACCAAGGAAATATTTTATTTGTGGAATGGTGGTTGTGTAAATGTGGTGTTTAAATTTATTATTATATTGCACTGCATTTGTGTATGTTGATATCGGGCGAGGTTGTGCGACGGGTGTTCGCATCGAAAGGCGTGTCGATTCGGGTGTCGAGTAGGCGAACTACGGGTACACTAGGAAACTCCACTAATTCACATTAAGATGATTAGTTGATGAACTAAAATAGGTAATATGGCCATAAGCTAAGTTAATTCAATTAAAATGATAGGCTATGGTGTACCTTGAATTTCGTGTCGAGACGCGGGGCACAGAGTGTCGGGTAGTCGAGGGTTAGTGGGACCACAAGTTGATAATTTTTGGTGAATAAAAATATTAACCATAGATATTATGTGGGCTTAAGCTAAGGTGAATACTACAACAACAGCAACAACAACAACATAGCCTAAGTCCCAAATTAACTGGGGCAAAAGGGGTGCAACACGAGGACTTCCCAGGAGGTCACCCATCCTAGTGCTACTCTCGTCCAAGCACATTTAACTGCGGCGTTCTGTTGGGATCTGATGCATCAGTGCTGGTATGATCGCATACTAATCTAAGGTGAATAAATTCAATAAATCAAGGCCTATAGTTTGAGTAAATTAAATAAAAAGTATAGGATTGGTCTAGAGATACACATGGAGACATCTAGGAGCCATGTGAGTAACAAAATGGTGTCACATAAGGTGAGTAAGTGGGAGTGAGTGGGCTAAGTGGCTAGAGATGAGTCATTGGATAATCCTCGGGATACGTAAGTGCATGAGGATGAAGGGCTAGAAATTAACATCACTTTAATATATATAAGCAAGGTTGATCAAGCATGCAAATGAAACCAAAATCAGTTTTGCTGGGAAATCAGAGAAGAATAGCTCATTCAAGCTAGGATTCAACCACTTTAGAGGCAAGTTGATGAATCAAAACTTAGGTAATCATCTTCTTTATCATCTCCTCTATATAATGAACCCATTTTTGGGAATTTTGATGAAATATTGAATTTAAGGGTTAGATCCCTAATTTTTGGTGATATTGTGATGAATTATATGTTAAATGATCATTTTATATAAGGATTTATCACTGGTTTTGATTGAATTGGTATTTTGATGAAATGGGGAAAACTAGTGAATTTATGAGATTTGAGGAAATTGATCAAATTGTTGTTTTAAGGTTGTTCTAATTGTTGGTTTGGGTTAATTTGATATGGAGAGTGTGTTAAATGGGGTTTAGTTAGCTAATTGGGGGCTTAGGGACATAATTTTTCGAGTTAAAAATTCTATCACAGAGGGAAATTAGTGCCCTAATGAGGAAAATTAGCGCGCTAATGATTCTGGGCAGAAACTCGAACTTAGTTTTGCGATTAGCGTGCTAACTCAACACCGAAAATTCGATAAAAATGTTTTTTAATAACGTAGCTAGTTGAAACCCACTTTTGACACGACGATTCTTAGATTTACTATTTTTAACTTATTTCGAAGGAATTAACTTAATAAAAATATTTAATAATTTTTAGGTTTTGAAATAAATATTGGTTTTAAGAGTTAATAAAAATTAAATTAATCTTAAACCCACTATATTTGAACTGATAAGACATCAAACTCAGGGATATCGGGTATCGAGAGCTAGTCAAGTTGGATTCGGGAGTCCAAGGAAGTCGTAGCGCGGATTGAGGTGCGTAAACCCCTTGAAATGCCCCACAGAATTCATGGTTTGGTTTATCGATACCACATCACATGTGTGACTGCTGGTGGGCACACATGGGGTTTCACTCCTATTTCGATTTGCGTATATATTGGTTGTGGCTAAATCGCTTGCATGGGTTACTTGTGATAGTGCTTGTATCGATGGCAGTAGAATATATCTACGACCGTCGGGAGGGATTAGGGTAGTCCTGATGTGTAATAGCATCGGGAAGGGAACATACCGGTTACTGAAGTTGAGGTTTAGCCACTGTAAGCCTGTAAGTATATACGTGGTTCCTATTCGATTTATCGATTACTGGCTGGTGCAGGTCAGCGTTTTCTCGTGATTGTACGAATGTTTACTGATTAATGCTTTATTTCTGAACTGGTTTAATTGGTATGTGCTGTTTATTTATTTCACGCTACCGCTTTTGCTTGTCATGTGCTACTTACATTCATTAGAATATGACATACTGTTGTCAGATGTTATATTCGCATGTCTCGTAGTTTGTAGTTTTATTTCATGAATATTGTGTGGACTTCTCTTGTGATTTTACTCACCGGACTCGTCACTGTATTTTTTGGGTGACTGAGTGCAGATGTTTCGACGAACAAGGGCAATGGCAAGGAGGTACTGGACGACAACCATTGAGATAGTGGAGCCAGCTTGTGTGTGACTACAATATTTATATATTTATTTATTTTTGTTGGGTTTTGGGGACTGTAGAACATTAATTACATGTATATGGAACTTTTGTTATACTTATCTCGCCTTAATATATACATGGTATCTTTAATAGGGTTTTCAACTACTTAGGATTGTTAAATCGCATAACTTATTTGATTTAAGACTTCAGATGTAAAATTGTAATATAACTAGATAAATTGATTAACTGGCTAATGAGATCGTTAATATTTATAAGGAAATTAATTAGCTAAGTTAGGGTTAAATGGAAAAGTATAAGTAGCAAGGTAGGTCGCAGGACGTCAAAGATAAGCGAGCCATGACGTGGCAAGGCTTGGTGACGTGTGATGCGACGTGGCGGGTAGTAAGGCAGTCTGGAATTTGGGGCCCCCACATCGTGCATCAATGCGCCGTACCAAGCACACGCCTTTGCATCATATGCGGCTATCACGATCGCCTCATCAATCGATCGGCCCCATCGGAAGTCTGGCTGATAAAGATGAATATAGTTAATTATGATTTTTTCAAAGAAATAATTAATTTAATCATTTATTCAATCGTTTAGTGTCATTTACTTACTTTCTATCTTTCCCAATATTTATCCTTTTGATGATCGGTACTGACATCCAACAGTACCCCTCAGTAATCATCCACCGCTTGAAGATTTTGGTCATCCTCTGAGCACAGACTTTCGAAGGATGTAAAACCCAAAGTTTTTGCCAATTCAATTTCAACTTGATGAAGTTAATCAAATGTTCTTCTTGCTCTGCTTCTAGTTAGGAAACGTATAATTAATTAGTCATTTGTAATGAAATGATAATTATCCAACGGACTCAATAATAATGGGAGATCTAATAATATGGGGCGTGCCTCCTCCTCCTCCCTGAGGTGCTGCTTAGGGAGCTGGCGGAAGAGGGGCTTGTCAGCCCCCTCATCATTAAAACGACTGATCGACTTAGATTACCTTAATCCAATGATAATCTAGTCACCCTAATTCATTCTTTCAACTTTGACCTCAAAATAACAATTATTTCAATCCTTTACAAGCTCTAAAACTAAATTTTCATCATCAATGAAACTCAATTCATGATTTGTTCAATTGGAGCAAATTCAGAAATCATTTAGATTATTATCCGTATTTTGTAAAAACTTCGGCGGCATCTTCCCTAAATATGGCTTACCGAAAAATTCACCTAATAGACAACAGAATCGGGAAGAGGCCTAGAGGACTCATAACTCCTCACAGTTCATAATATATATCAGATTCAAGTTTATAACTTAACTTAGTGTCCCCGAAAGCTTAATTACAACTTCACAATCCCCAATAGACCAAAATTGAAACAAAATCCTTGTAAACATATTTTAAACTAGATTAGGAGACTCTCATAACCATTCAATGAAAGTTCACACCCTGCACTCACCCCAAGGATTCCCAAAACAATATATATATATATATATATATATATATAAACAATTGAAAACAAGAATATACTTTAAATTGAAATAATCACCACAATCTTCGAGCCTAGTCCATTCTTCCCTTGTCTTCACATAGAATCTGACATCATCAAAAATAACTCGAAGATGTCAGGTAAGTAAATTCCTACATTGATTTGTACTCGTGCAATTGTTAGTCTAATACATGGAGACATGCAATTGCATTTCCAAATAAACAATAAGATATATGCGTCAACATGACATGCAATCTACTATGTCATGTCTTCTAACTATAATCAGATGTCGACTTCCAAAAATAGTATAGAGACAGTATTAAGCAATCATGAAATGCAGAGATAACTTGTCGGTGTTAGACTCTGCTAGTCTCACTAGACGTCATAGAGGCAGGACTGAAACTTTGTTTTAATCAAACCAGACTCTGAAATAGGCTTATCGCCCTCACTTACTCTATGTATGCATGACCAAGAATGATAAAATGCAATTCAAGCTATGATACAATTATAGGTACAAAATTATTCAATCAATAGTAAAGATCACCGTAGGGTTTACTTATAGCCAAACCAACTTTGAGCGTAATTTTTTGGGTCCTAGGAGCGTCGAATCACCTTGAAATAGGATCCAATAGCTTCCTTACATCCCCAGCTATATTTTGGGTCGAGTTTCAAGTGAAAACAAATCATGAGACCTAATGAAAACCACGGCCAAAGCACACTTGAGAACAATTTCCAAAAACATTAATTTATATAACTGTTTCAAATGGCTTTCAACTAGCCAACTTGGGGTAACTTTTTAACCTTGAAAACCTCAATATTTGTCACAATGACCTGAAAGGAACTTGTAGTATGCATGTCATACTTTTTATAGACTCCATGAACACTCGAATCAGATAACTAACAGAGAAGTTATGAATTTTTCAATATAGCTTGTCAACTAGGCAAACTTTATTTGATTTTGAACTGAAAAACTTCTCCTAATCAACATTTTCGCAATTAAATCTTCAAAACTCGACAACAAACACCACGAAACCACTCGTTTCCAACATTAAAATATTCTCATAGCCCATAGAGTTAAATCAGATCAAAATAAATAATCCGTTCATCCAAAAACCCAATTTAAATTAATATCAACTCTAAAAACATCTCCAAAATAGTTATCAACTGAATCATATTAGTTCAGTTCATCAAAACCCTAACCCACGTCGGTGGGATTTATTTCAAATCGGTGCACATCAACGCAATACATCAATTCATAACCATCCCTACCAATTTCTATCAAAACCCTTCAAGAGAAATTGAAAAATCGCGAGAATTCAAATTGAATTGAGGAAAATGCCATGAATTAAGAATTTATCAAATGACAGGCCTGATACCTTGTTTCTACCGTAGAAACTTAGCTCGAACTGATCGTCTCGTGATGCTTTACAGTTTTGCAAAAAGAAATCGAGCAAAAATCGAACGTTGTGAGCTCGCAGAGTGAAAACTCGAGTGAGAGGGTTTAGAGAACGAAACTCATTCTCTCCATGTCGAAATCAAAATGAAAGTTTTGATTTTCATTTCATATATATATATATTTATATAAAAACCCTCAGCTGCTTGTTAGTAGCTTAATTTCTTTTTATTTATTAATTTCTAAAATCTCTATTTTGACTTGTTTTTAACTTCTGACGCTTGTTTTTAATTCGATTTTTCACCAAATTGAATTAGACTCTTGACAAAATAGTAAATTTTTATAAAATGTCCATAACACTCGATTTGATCACACTAAAACACTAAATTTTTTATCTTTGTCCACAATTATGGGCCAATATTCTTGCAATACTTGGCCAAACTTGCCCTGGTTTAAACCCAATCTCAATAGCGACCACCACCAACTGATACGAAATTTGAGGTAAAGTCTTGTATCAACTTCGTTCACATTACATTACCATCAATCCCGACTTGCATGCAAACTGAAACGAAATCTTCACGTGAGGATTGACACTTGGTTAATTAGTTTTCGAGCAACTAATAATTTATTTTCACTCCTGCCGTTCAGACACGCACTCGCAACCCCGAGTATGACAAAATGAAGATACACCTCAACACACCTCGACTTCGCGACAAAATACCATATAATACACACACTAAGCACACAACACACAAAAATAAAATATATCTTATGATCTCTAGTCTATAACACGTGGATCCCACCTCGGATACTTAAATCTCAAATTAAATCCGAAATTACTTAATTAGTTGCTCAATCAAGTTTTTGAAATTCTCGGATGTCACAATATTCCCAACTAATTAAAAATTTTGTCCTTAAAATTTAAACTTACAAGTTACTGAACCAAAACAAATATGAGAAAATGGTTCTTCATATAAAACTCTTTCAATCCAAACCAGTAAAACTATTTTCAAGCTGCAACCGTTAATTGGACCCAATCAATTTTGTTGTAATTAACAACTCGATGGCAGAGATCATAAACGCTTCAAGTTTTCATTTTCAAACCTTTGGTTTAATGAAAAGTTTTCTTCGTTATTTTGCCAATCCGGGTAATTTGTGAATTTCTAATGAATTAACAATTAGCTTTGTGGAATGTCCAATGAACCTTACTTTACTTCACATTTCATGTCTTAAATCCTATTCAAACATTAATACTTAGCAAGATCTAACCTATCTTGTTTTTTCATAATACAATTTTCATTCGTAATTGAATGTTATTCCACAAACCGTTGATAATTCTTTCCATATCCACTAAAACTCAGGTACACATCCCAGTTTTCTTTCTCACCACTGATCATTCCTTATTAGAATTGTCGATCGATCAATTCTTAGACTATCATCTATTTAAATATAAGTTATGCAAATAATACTTGAGCACGACATTAGATACTAAGTAGAGTTGCGTGTCTATCTGATCCATCACCATTCTTATGTTTCTCAATAGAAACCTGAAATTACACATGTCATCCCATAACTATAGATCTCTGATTACATTTGTCATCCCATGACAAAAGATCTTGATTTACAATCTGATCAGAAAATGAAACCGACATATCGTGCAACTCTCACTCATTCTCTAAATGTCCACTCACAATATCATTTAGATTGCGGACTAGAAAGCAATTATCAATTTTGACTCGTCAGCCAATTCACTTAACTTTCTTTTTGAGTGGTTAGAAAATCAATGACTTTTCTAACTTCGACAAATCATTATCTATTCATGAGTTCACCAAGAACCTCATTTCATTCATTTAACAATCAAGTTTTTGAGATCTCCCACAATTTCATATCTTAATCACTTACTACTCACCAACTTCTCTCATGACCTGAATAGAGACAATTATCCTTAACTTGAGTAGACATATGTTTTCAAACAGAGACATCAACATGTTCGATGATTATACTCTCATAGTATAATTTTTAACTTATATCTCATACAAGTTATAAATACGATATATCTCTTTGCCTCTACTCAATATAGTGAAAGAATACTTAATTCTTTCAACATATTAAATCAGATATACTGTCATCTATTCAATATTCTATAAACCACTAGGAATGATATTGACTTAATAAGCTGTAACTTGTACGTTTCTTTTTATTTGATTTGTATCTTCACCGCCATTTCAGGTATCTTACATCAACTCCAACTTAAGATAACA
Organism: Stephania cephalantha; assembly: GCA_039657325.1. Taxonomy (NCBI): domain Eukaryota; kingdom Viridiplantae; phylum Streptophyta; class Magnoliopsida; order Ranunculales; family Menispermaceae; genus Stephania; species Stephania cephalantha. The sequence goes on from CM077574.1 coordinate 46,270,694, forward strand.
TAGTGCTTAAAACATCACCACTGCTTAATCGGGTGGTGTAGCACTAAAATTGAACCAATGTACAAAATATTCACTAATATTAGTTGTAAATTACTTTGGTTCAAAGCTTTCAACTTTTATAGTTTGAATCCTAGCAAGATCCTTATGAAGATATATCGCATTCCATCAAACTTATAGTTTAACATTCTAATTTGATCGGGACTCATTGACTTGAAATTTCCATTTTTATACTAATGTGAGAATGTCTTAACCATTTAGTTGCCTATACTTAAGCTTCCAATTGAACTCTAACGAAACTTCATAGAATATTTTATTCCGACTGTTCCCAATTCATTAGATTATTCAAAACAAGTGAACACGTTACACTAATCTTCTACGCTGTCTTGATTATAAAACGAAGTTACTCAAACTTTTGGTCATGCTCAACTACTCCAGTGTCTGGCCTTGACTAAAGGAGTCCATTCATGTCACTTCCATCAGTCATAAGTCATCTCTACGTCTCATTTTATTTTATACACAGAGTCTATTCCATTCGATTTTTTTCAATCTTAGTTATTCTCACATTGATCTCAATCTTAGTCCCTTTATAAACATACCACGACTTTCGCTCAACAACTCATTAATCTTGACTTAGAAAGAAAACTTAACTAAGGATAATATGTTTCCTTATGATCATTCGATCAACTAAAGTCTTCCTTGGCTAGCCTTTATTTGAAACAAAGAAATTTTGCGACTCAAACAGTTCTACAGTTTGTTATTGCCTTAATTTGTTTCCATTAGTCTCAGACATCCCGACTTTTATTTTTCTCAAAAAGAAATTCGGTACTTTTAAAAAGACTATGTAAGATAATTAAATACCTTACTGATCATCAATTCATTTTTTGATGAATTCACCTTCCCATTATTATTCAACTGAAGAGATAGAAGAATTTGAATTTCCAAACTCTGATTAACTTAATGACTAATCAAATTCTTAAACGATATTATTCCAATCCTTTAATTCATACAAATTAAAATTCTTGCAATGTAGGAACTCATACTGACGTCCTATACAAATCATTTACTAATTCTCAATCAGTACATCTGTCGCTTCATTTATTTTATTTTAAGTTGTCGTGATATGCATCATTACTTAATTTGATTAGAAGTTACTATTGGGTACTTTGAATCTCAAAACATAATCACTTGTGTTAATGTTTAATAGTTAATCCAAGCTATTATTAGACTTCTTCCCTAACGCCTTAACTTCTAACATGTTGATCTTATCGCTACTTTTTTCATTTTTAAGTTAGGGATTTTGTTGATCTTTGTTTCATAACAACACCTAATATGGTGTTAATATATATTACTTCTAACTCGTATATTTTCATTTATTTTATCATTACTTTATTCAACTCATAGAACCATAATACACAACTATCCCTACCCCTCAAGAGAAATTGAAAAATTGTGAAAATTCAAATTGAATTGAAGAAAATGCCCTTGTGACGGCCCCTCTCCTAATCTAGGGCACCGCCCAAACCTAATCCCGTAATTAAGCCCTAATCATATCCACAGGACTTAACTACGTATTAGTCAACCTTTACAACCTAGACGCCTTTTTTCTCGTGTTCGGGATAAGTAATACACTAGTTCGTCAGTTTATAAAATTTAGAGTTAATTAAAACTTTTTATTAAATTAATTAATTAACATAAATCTTATTGATTATGCGGAAGCAATTAGTAACTTATGCGGAAGCCATTTATAAACTCCTAAGTGTGGAAAACCAGGAAATGACATCACATATATAAAGTCCTCAAAATGCATTGAAACAACAAAATAGCTAAGTCAAGTCGGGGAACTAACGCTCAACCCAATATACAACCTCAAATAGTATCCGGAAGACATATAACATATACAATCATAATACCAAAAGAAGACCTACAATCGATGCGGTGAAGCGCGCGGCTCGGGGATAATCGCCGATCTTCTCCTTGCCCTTTCTTTGGTAGATTTGACTCGCACCCACCGTCATAAAAAGGACGGTGAGTACAAGAATAAAACAATAATCCCCGATGACAAGTTTTATTTGCATTTCCAAATATTCAAATGGTATTTAAAAGCATATAAATGGGAAAATTGGAAAATAAACCATATGCGAGTAAATACCAGAGTTAAACAAGTGATACTGACACTAGGCTAAGTAGTGGTGATTTAGGTCCAGTCGGCAGTGAAACATGTCACTCCGACTCAATAATCATATAGCACAAGGGACTTTAACCCAAGTGTTACCAGGGACTCTAACCCCGGTGTGTTGACCACCTCATGGACTTTAACCCCGGGTGTCATACAGTGTCAAGTAACATGTGCCGACATCCCCAGGGACTCTAACCCCAAGAGTCGCGCACACCTCGATTGAGTACGGGACCTAAATGCAAAAACTACTTTTAAAATTTCAAGAAATACCAAGTATGGATTGTCAAGGAATAGACACATCTACACACCTAAACAAATAAGGAATACAAGTCCTCTTAAGCATTTATAAGATATTCACTAGCCTATTAGCATGCTATTTATCATTCAATTCACATTTAAAACAACAAGAATAGACATAGCATGAGATAGAATCAATGAATCAAATCAAATGAATGGATATCATGCAAACTAGACTCATCAAGTGAGCATAAACACAAATAACACATGATATAAGAATACAAAGGCAAAATAGTCAAAAGGACTATGCAAGGATAACAATTAATAGAAATTAAATGACAAGTAAAGTTGCCATTGGGTATACTCACAACAATAAAGTAAAGCCCTAGCTTTATTGGCCTCCCGATACTCCAAATCTTGTATTCGCTCTCCCGTACCCTTTTCCTAGGTTCCTAAGTTTGATGTCTCATTAGTTCAAAAATAGTGGGTTTAAGCTCAATTTAGTGTCTTTATTGTGTATTCGAATTGGTTCAATAGACTTTAAATCAATATTCTTAAATCAGCCCCTAAAGACTAAATTAAGATTCAATTTCAGTCCTACATTTTAACACACTTTTAAGCATGAAATGGTCTAAATATAGAAATCCTCCATCAGTACAATTATTTTTGGACTCTCTCTTAGCTTTCCGGAAAGGTTTAGTTTGCAAAATTACGATTTAAAATGAAATAGATATCATGATTTTACTAAACATAGGTCAAATTGGAATTTAATCCGACCAGCGGATTTAGAAAATCTATTTCTCCCAATCTATAGTTTCTAAAAATGTGATTTTTGGTCGCAAGGTAGAAAATATATCCAAATACAATATACTAAAATATTAGCTCATTTGGATTAGTAGTTAGAGAGTTATACCCTTAACAAATTTAGTTTCAAAACTTTCCTTTATAATTCTAGCACCTACTTGTAGAGCATGTTTGGAAATAAAAACATTTGAATCAAAATACCTTCAGTTAAGAAAAGTTATTCCCTTTTAAATAAGATTTCAAATGCCATTGGTTTGGATCAATTTGGATCTAAAATGAGTAGATTATGACCAAATTACCGAGGTTGATTCCTAATACAACATACATAATTCTAATTTTGGTGTTGCAACTTCAAAAATTCATATCTTTATGATTTCAAAACCAAATTAAGAACTTCAATATAGCTGGATTATCAGCTTGAAATAAGGAATCTAAATATATAAATCAATTATAAATACTCAATCATCTACCATCTGAAATTAGCCTAAAACCAGAACTTGTTCTAATTTCAACTAAAAAGATGTGTACCTAGTTGATGTAGCACCCTAGCTTGAGAATTTCTCACCAACTCCCATGGATTCCTTCAACACCTTTATGATTCACTCCTCTCCAGCAATTCCTTCTTCTTCTCCAGCAAAAATAAATGAGTGATTTGGTTTGCATGTTGTTTGATCACTAATATTATATATTAAGGTGATGTTCCTTCCTAGCCCTTGATCTCCATGGATTTATGTATCCCGAGGAATATCTAATGGTCCACCTCTTGCCATATATCCCACTAACTCCCACTAACTCAACCTCAAGTCACACCATTTCATTACTCACCTAGTTCCTAGATGTGTCAATGTGTATCTCTAGACCAATCTTATGCTTTCCATTTAATTTACTCAACTATAGGCCTTTAATTTGATTTACATTAACAAACACAACCATAGGCTTATAAGTAATTCCTTATTTCATATAGTATTAAATAAGACTTACCAAAATGCTAACTACCCGATTCTCCGGCTCGCACGCTACTCGAGGCGTGTCCCCGCTCTCGTCTTGATGCCTACAACTGTACAAATCGACTTAGTAAGTCTACACAATACATAACACTAGACATACATCAATACACAAATATAATATACCTCGGCCACGTACCTCGGTCGGTGCACGTATCACGGTGTAGGTCCCACGCCAAGGGTCGGTGATCCTGAATAAGGAATTAAAATGGGGGTTAGAGACTTAGGCTGTGACAGCCCTGAATTGAGAATTTACCAAATTATGGGTCAATACCTCGTTCCATCGCAGAGACTTAGCTCGAATTAATCGTCTCGCGATGCTCTACAGTTTTGCAGAAAGGAATCGGGTGAAAATCGAATGTCGTGAGCTCATAGAGTGAAAACCGAGTGAGAGGGTTTAGAGAACGAAGTCTGTTCTCCCTCTGTTGAAATGAAAACAAAAGTTTTGATTTTCATTTCATTTTTATATATATTTATATATAAACCCTCAGCTGCTTGCCAACAGCTTAATTTCTTTTTATTTATTAATTCCTAAAATATCTATTTTGACTTATTTTAACTTCCAACGCTCATTTTTAATCCAATTTTTTACCAAATTGAACCAAACTCTTGATAAAATAGTCAATTTTTATAAAATGTCCATAACACTATATATGGTCACACCAAAACCCCAAAAATCTTATCTTTTTCCATGACATATTAAACCCTTATGGACCAATTTTCTTGCCATACTTGGCCAACTTGCCCTGATTTAGACCCAATCTCAATAGCGACCACCACCAACTGATACAAAATTCGAGCCAGTTTGTACCAACTTCATTCTCACATTACAGTATCATCAATCTCGACTTGCACACAAATCGAGACGAAATCTTCACGTGAGAATTAACACTTGGACAATTTGTTTTCGAGCAACTAATAATTTATTCACTCTTGCCCTTCATACATGCATTTGCAACCCCGAGTATGAAAAAATGAGGATACACCTCAACACACCCTGACTTCGCGACAAAATACCATATAATACACACACTGAGCACACAACACACAAAAATAAAATATATCTCATGATCTTTGGTCTATAACACGTGGGTCCTACTTCCAATACTTAAATCTCAAATTAAATTTGAAAATACTTAATTAGCTGCCTAATCAAGTTTTTAAAATTCTCGGATGTCACAGAGCTACTGAGGTGACTGCAGGGGAGCTCCATTACGCCTTTGAGGCACTCATGCGGGGGCTCAGATGGCATCGTGGGAACCACAAGATGTTGCAGGTGATGATGTGGAAGGTGGAGCAGATATAGGCGATAGAGTGCCATTTCGTGACGAAGTAGTAGAATGATCAGAATGCGACTTTGGGGTGTGATCAGATGATGATGGGCTCGTCGGCGAAATAGTGGGAATATGTGTCATCGAAGTCGGCTTCGTCGATGACGACGGTGAAATAATATGGAAACATTGGTTGCAGGACCATGCATCAAAAATGATGGGTCCCAGGCGACCCTTTAGTAGTGATCCTCTATCTCCAGATGCAGCTCGACCATTTCCTGATGGGCCTTGACCTCTCGATGGTCCTCTACCTCACGATGTGGGAGCGCTTCCTCCACCACCTGCTATCGGAGGTTGATCGTCAAAGTCGGCGTCTGTTAGATTCCTGTTAGCAGGTCTACGTGTCATGCCTGCTAAAATACGTCACGTACAATCATAAGTAATCTGAGTTAAGAAAGGAATCGACATAAACGTCAAAATACAAGTAAATAAACATACGTCACTAACGTCAAAATACAAGTAAATAAACATACTTTACTCGCTATTGTCTGTTTCAAATTCACTTTCACTACTAGAATCGACACACGATCTTCCCGTAATCATCACTATCTTCTGTTACACTAATTATATGGGAACTCATTGGATTAACTACTAATCCAATGTCATTTATTGGATCAGTGACGATGTACGTGATTGGTTCCACTTGGAATGCCATATCTGTCAAATGAACAATCTCATCATCAACAACGGTTCCCTCATCGACGAAATTTGGCTGACAACAACAAATAACTAACCACTCTTTTCGTTCATGCTTCATAGAAGGGTACGAAAGATAGAAAACCAGATAGGCTTGCATTACCAAAATGAGAGTCGTACTTGTTATACCATCGAGTTCGATGAACCTCGACCAACTTGAGTGAAGGGTGAGTCCTTACCCTCGCAGGCATATGTAGGGTCAAACCATTCACATTTGAACAACATAGTGCGCTTAAAGCCACTGTATTCAATTTGGATAACTTCTTGTAGTCTTCCGTAGAAATCGTGGGACACATCAGCGGAGTTGGAGCCTTTCACACAAACCCCGTTATTCTGTGTCACTCTATTAGCACCATACACCATTATGTAAAATTTGTATCCATTAACAACTTATCTCAAGTATACGACACAAGATCTTATATGACCGATTGCAAGATGACAAAGTGTCTCATCTGTGATGTTATGTCGTTCCTGCTTACAAACACACAACGCTTATAAGTTAACGTTATAAGATAAAGGAAAATCTTTATAAATAATAGAATTTGAAATTACTTATGTTTGAAACCACTTAGCAAAATTCTGCCCGAGATTATAATCGATGTTCGTCTCTTTCTCGTCCAACATATGTAATTTGTCGATAAAGATGTTACGTTTCATACTCGACTGTTAGAAGAAAAAAGGACCAGATCTATTAAGGTATTAACATAATAAATTGACTTCAGGACAATTAAGTAAGATGTAAGTGTGAGCAACATCATATTCTTGTTCCGTCGGAATCTTTCTTTTTCGGTACCAACGATACGTCCTGGGTAAGTAAAAATGGAGAAGTCGCCGACGAAATGAGGATTGGGACCGACACCATTGTCGTCATTGCGTTCCTCGATTATGCAAGGTGGCAATGTGGTATTCAAAATAACAAGAACAAAATAAGGTTGTTTCCTCTACCAAATATACATTGCACATCGATCCTTCGATCTTCGCTTTGTTCCGCACATTGTTTTTCAAGTGCTTAAAGTACCTAAGGAATTCATATTGATGATAAAAAATAGTTTGATTATTGACAAACAACATAATTGGTTAATTTGTAATTGAGAATGAGCTAAATTACATATCAAACGGGTACATCCAACGAAATTGTTCTGGGCCACCAAGCTGACCCTCACAAGGCAAGTGGATTGGCAAGTGTTCCATTGAGTCGAAGAAACTTGGAGGAAAAATGTTCTCCAATTTACAAATTATTAGAGTTATTTCGAACTCTAAATGAGCCATATCATGGACTATTACACTTTTAGCCGTTAGTGATCGAAAGAATTAACTAAGCTCGCTAATGACGACCCAAACAACGTTTGGAAGAAGTTTTCGGAATGCGATTGGAATTAGTATTTGCATGAAAACATGAAAATCGTGACTTCATCTCGAACAACTTTTGGGCCTTTTGGTCTACGCAAATCCCAAAATTAAAAGCATGTCCGTTGGTAAAAAGCAAATATCGTATCCACTCTCATAATTTCTATTTTTTAGGGTTATCAAGACCGTAGCATGCTAGTGGATACTTCTTTGACACTTCATCCATATGTAGAGAAGGTCGATGTCAAAGTTCGCGAACATTTTCTCTCGACTTCACATTGTCCTTAGTCTTTCCTTGCGCACTTATAATAGTGTTGAATATGTTGTCGAACACATTTTTCTTTATGTACATTACATTCAAGTTATGTCTGATCAAGTTCGTCTTCCAATACGACAATTCACAGAAGATGCACCATTTCCTCCATCCCGAATCCTTAGCAATCTCTGTATTTTTTTGCATTGGCACCGATTTCAGTTACTTTCATTAATCCCAAGGACTCGATTTCCATCAAAACTTCTTCGCCAGATCATATCAGTGGAGGTTCGTCATTTATTACTGTTTCGCCCCTCAAAAATCTTTTTTTGTCTTTTCTAAAATTAAAGTTTTGAGGCAAACATCGACGATGACAGTCGAACCATGAAGTTTTCCTACCGTGGCGAAGTTGAAATGCTTCCGTATCGTCCATGCAGTATGGACAAGCCATTTTGCCATGTGTGCTCCAACCCGACAATATGTTATATGTAGGGAAGTCACTTACTGTCCACTATAGGGCTGCTCGCATCTGAAAATTTGATTTTGTCGAAACATCGTATGTCATTAAACCATTGTGTCATAAATCTTGTAGCTCTCTCATAAGCGATTGCAAGAATACATATATTTTATGGCTAAGGTTGGTCATTCTGAGAACGATAACCGTGAAGAACATAAATTCTTATTTCATGCACATCGACGGTGGAAGGTTGTATGGACTCAAAATCATGGGCCACAAAGAGTAAGGCCTCCCATTTAATCTAAATGGTTGAAAACCATTCGTGCAGAGCCCCAAATGAACATTTCGAATCTCTGCGCTGAACTCTTTATTCACTTCGTTAAAATGATGTCATGCCATCGAATCCGAACAATGTTGCATAACATCATTTGGTGACATGTGTTCCACGTGCCAATGCATATGTCTAGCTATTGATTCGAAAGCGAACAAACGTTACAATCGAGGGCCTAAGGGAAAGTAATACATTTTTTGCAAGGTCGTGTTTTTTTGTTCCTATCGCGACTACATGATTGTGTCATATATCGAGAATGCCCACAAATTTTGCACGATGTTAACTCAGAGTCATCTCCCCAATAAATCATATACTGATTTTCACAATAATCTATCTTCTCAATAAGTAAACCCAATCCTCGTATAAGTCATTTTTTGAATAAAAATAATCAACTAATATGTTGTTGTTAGGCAACGTTTCCTTGATGAATTACATGAACCCATCATAACAGCTTTCAGAGACGTGGTGCACCGATTTCAGATAAAGCAATCTAGCCATAGCAGATAGTTTCTTCATGTTCTCACAATCCGACCACAATTGCTCGTTACCAGCATCAATCATATCGTATACTTGTTGTGCTTTGGGTTGGGCTCCTTTTCCATATGATTCCAGTTAAAACTAGGCCCCGCCACGTTATGTAACATCTCTTAGTAATTCGACGTCGGTTGATCATAGTCAATGTCAATTTCGTCGTCGTATTTGTTTTCGAAATCGTAAGAAGTGGATGTCGTATCCAAACATTCTTTCTCACCGTGTTCGTACCAACGATAGTATCCACCAACATATATGGTACTCAACAGTCTAAACGTCGAAATAGGGTAGAAGTCGACATTTATTGTGATTACATGAGCACCTAATCCTACCCTCATAGTGATAAGTGGTAAAATTTACCTTCGCGAATTATATGAGTTCTTTTACCCTTACAACAAACTCCCTTCGAATAAACCCGTTATCGAGGCGATTGTACATCCACTCTCTATTCATAATCGACATTCCTTATAAAATACGATGAATTAATTTAGATGCAAATGTCGACAATTCAATTTTTATTTTGTATGTTGGACTAATCAATGTATGAAGATTCATTTATAAAAGGTTTGTGTAAGGTTTATTGCAATGCATTTAGCTAGATCATGAATATATGTTACTTCTAATAAACATCAGTGAGAGAATGCTTAGAAGGTCTCACATAACCCCAACATTTCACAATATCATATTAACATGAATTAAAAGGTTTTACTCAATTCGAATTAACAATTCAAGATCGATATTCAACACATAAAATCTACTTTTCAATTTATTTCTTTCTATTACTTAAGTGGGAGTCGAATAACTTTGAAGACATCATACCATTAGTAGTCTTATCATATTCAATCCTCTTAGTAAGACAAAGACATGTCTTTCATATATAAACAATTCAATTACATTTTTGTTCAAGTCTTATATGTTTGTGTTTTTCAATTATTTCTTTGCTTCTTCATTTTAAATGGATAGCAACACTTGCTCCCCCATTTACAAAGCAATTCAATGAAGACTTTGACATCTCTAGGGAGTGTCCCTTATCTATTTTGGTCTGGGAAAATTTTCTCAATATATAACAACTTGACTCATTATTTACTATCCCACTCCAGGAATGACTTGTCAAAATTCTGAGGTGCAACAACCGTTTCATGGGTGTGGGCTAGTCTACCTTTTTTTGCCATTACTTGTTAGCTCATTTGGAACATACATAATCAAATTGCAATCGGTGAAGAGGAAATCACTCATATAGAGCTTTGTCATGCAATTATAGCTAAGGTAAAATCTTTTTAGCATACTAATGAATTCTTCATGTATTTCAATCACGATCCCTCCCGCAAGGAGCACCTGATTGGCTGAGAATGTCCATCGAAATATTATGTTAAAATTAAAACAGACGAGGCATTGAAGAAGGAACGTCAGGCAAAGAGTTCATGCGACTTAATCAGAAATGCAGACATGTGACTAGATAGGTGGCTTCATTGTTAATCTAGGGACTTGCTCTGTTTTTGGGGCAAGACTTTGGGGGGCACTTCAAGGGCTTCAACTTGCATGAGACATAGGTTTTCAGATGTTTGTCTTGGAGATGGATAACAAAAGTATAGTAGATTTATTGAAAAAAGAAAGTACTTCAATTAATTAGCATAACTATATGGTTTCTCTAATTCGTCAACTTTTGCAATGGAGGTGGTCTATTTATATTGCTCACATTCATCGTGAGGTAATCAGGCCGCAGATTGATTGGCTTTATTTGTAGTGCAACACTCGATTCGGACTCACCTTTTTCCCATTATCCACCGACATTATCTACGATCTTGCGAGAGGATGTTACTGGAGTGTTATTTCCCAGATTTTTTTTCATTTGTAACTAGACATTATTGTATCTTATTCATATTAAAAATCCCCAATTGCTCTACCAAAAAAGATTCCAAACTAATTATGATCAATTACATGTAGACATGTTCATGGATGAGGTGGGCATGGGCCTAAGAACCTTAGCCCATGCCCAACTCACCACATATATGCATGCCTATACATAAGCCCATGCCTGAACTATGCAAAAAATATAAAGCCCAAGTCCAACCCATCAAGCCCACATAAGAGTTTTTTTATATTAAAAATAAAAGAAAAACTAGGGGCTTGCTAAACACACACCTAATATTACTTTACACACACATACACTTTTTATTTTTGACCCATTTGCCTCTCACATACACCATATTTTTCAACCGCATAGACCACCGCCACTTTTTTCCACCTTTAGTATCAGCAGCGCTGCAGTTTCCTTCCGTCGCTGCTCCTCACAATCATCGTTGCCTCTTCTCACCGCCGCCGCCGCCAACTTTTCTTTTTCTCTCTACAAGAGGGGGATGAGCTACTTGTTGCCCTACCCCCTCACCGTGTTCGGTCCTTTCATGGTCAAACGAGATGAGGAAAGTAAGCTAGCAGCCCCTTCCCACCCTCCCACTATCTCCAACCCTCATCGGCTATATCTAACCAAGATAAGGTGAGGTAGCGACGGGTCAGGGAGGATGGTGATGGAAGTGGTAGCGTTAGCGAGGACGGCGACTAGGGATGTGCAAGTTACCAATGACCTGAGTAGCCCGACCAAACCTACCAAACCCGATGGTTGTTGAGCTGGGCCTAGACACAACTCGAGCAAAAGTCGGGTGTTCAGCCCGATATCCCAACTTTTACTTGGGTCGAGTACAGGTAATGTTATACTTAATGTTGGGCAGTTGGCCTGACCTAGTGTCGGATGAAAACATAAAATAAAACCCTAATGATCATTTCACCCACCTCTTTCTCTCTTTCTTTCTTTCTTTCTTTCTTTCTCTCTCTCTCTCTCTCTCTCTCTCTCTACGCATCTTTTTTTCTCTTTAGGTTGTGTCCTTTCTTTTTCTATTTATGTTCAATGATGTGTTATTCATTCGATTAATTGTTGTTAATGGAGATTTCGTCGCCGTCACTGTCTTCACTCATTCACATATTTCAACATTGATCCATCTTTCATTTCTCACACAGGCCAACCCCATTGATGGAGAGTAAGGAGAGTGTGTTTATTCAATTTATTAGAGGTGAAGAGGCCAAGCCAGTCATTGATGGGATGTGTCATCATGGTGGTGAGCAGTTTAGGGCATGGCAAGGTCAAGAAGGAAGAAACTTGAGATTGAGGACAAGGTTTTGCCTAGATATTGGTTTCTTAATGTTTGTTTTGTAATTTATAAGCATTGATTTATGTAGGTATGTATATTATGGTATTTTTTGTTTGGTTTTTTGGCTTAAAACTACTAATTTCTATTTTAGTATAGTGTCAGTTAATTAGAAAGTCTAGTGTTTAGTTAAGTTTATAATTATGCATGAAAGTTTCTATTTTGTTTTGTGTTTATTTTTGGGCGACGCCTATTTATGTGTTTCAATTAAACTTGCAAGTTTGGTTTCTATATAAAGACCTATATATTAGTTTGAAATACATAAGTTTTAGTTGACTGAATAAAATTTGTATGTTTTAGTATTTGTGTGATTGTTTACGTTCACTATCCATGAGTTTTTTCCTAACAAGTGGTATCAAAGAAGGTGGAGATCAAGGAGTTCGTAGTTTGAAAGGCTACTGGTTCGATTCGAATAAAAACCTAATGAAATTGATGAGAAAAGGTGGAGTGTCATAGTTGATTCGATTTTCCTTTGTTTTGACGATAATGTAATGTATGAATTTATGGAAGAGACTTACGCCACGAAAATATGGAAGAAGTTAGAAGAAATTTACATGAGCAAAGGTTTCACCAATAAGTTGATTTTGCAGCATCGATTTTTCACTTTTCGATAAAAATAAGGTACGAGTTTGGTTCAACACTTTGAAAACTTCAACAAAATTGTTCGTGATCTTACCAATATTGGGGAAATCGTGAGTTCTGTAGATAAAGCAGTTGTCTTGATATGCTCAGTTCATTCTACGCATTCACATCTCTTTAAAATGTTACTTTACGGGAGAGATGATCTTACGAAAGGATAGGTCAAAATTGCCTTGGCTTCTATAAAAAAAATTGGATAGTGAAAGCTCAAAATCTTTTGCTTCCAATACTTCTCAATTCATGGCTCTTCAAGGAAAGGAAAAGTATGGTCATGGTAAAGGGCATGGTGGAGGTCTCAATCCTTTGATGGAAAGAGTTTAGTCTTATTGTGATGAGAAATGACATACTATCAAATATTGTTCGAAAAAGCAAGAAACTTCGACAAAAAGGGAAAGTGAAAATAATATTGCACCAATTTCCCAGGCCGAGGGTGGAGATTATTATGGGAGTTTGGTGATTCTTTAAAATATCTCTGGTGTGTGTGTTTATGTGTTTATTATTGAGTATTTGAGTAAGTGGTTGAGTGTTTTGATACAGGGTGGTTGTTTAATGATCGATCGTCGATAAGAGAGTGATTTGCTTGTGAAGAGTGAGTAAGTGTTTATTTGAAGGATCAAGATTGATCAAATGAGTAAGTGTGTGTGACCAAAAGATCTGGTTGATTGAGTGAATGCGTAGTGGAGCGACATTGGATGAAGACATAACATAAGTCTTCTTGGATCTGTCATCACGAAACGATTGAGTGATTATGTGGTTCATTGCTATTTATGGTGACTACGGCAATTGAGTGGGTGATTGGTGGAGTTGGTGGAGTTTTTCGCCAAGGAGGAGATTGTTGAGTTTTTTGGCTTAAAACTACTAATTTCTTTTTTAGTGTAGTGTTAGTTAATTAGAAAGTCTAGTGTTTTTTTTAGTTTCTAATTATTCGTTAAGTTTAGAAAGTTTCTATTTTGTTTTGTGTTTGTTTTTAGGCAATGCCTATTTATGTGTTTCAATTAAATTAGCAAGCTTGGTGTCTATATAAAGATTCATATATTAGTTTGTAATACTTAAGTTTTAGTTTATTGAATAAAGTTTGTATGTTTTAGTATTTGTGTGATCGTTTAGTTCTACTGTCCATGAGTTTTTTCCTAACATTTTTTTATGGTTTTAATGTTTTTAATATGGGAAATGGAAATAACAGAACTTGTATCGAGTCATTAATTGTGAAAAAGTTAGGTTTTCTTCAGCCCTTCCTCACACTTTGCTTTGCTACCAATGCCCGATATGCCAGCCCGAGCTCGACGCGCCTTCGGGCATGGAAGGCAATAGATGCCTTGAAAAAATATAGGGCATTTTTTAGCCTTTGAGTATTTTACCCGATTGTCGAGCCGAGCTTAAAATTAGGGTCGGGTGGGCTCGAGCCTGACCTATGTGCAGCTCTAAAGGCGATAATGATGCTGAAGGGTCGTGACGGCGATGACAAGAGGTGGCTTCAACGACAATGGGAGGCGGTTGTGATTACGAAAGCAGTAGTAGTGGCAGTTGTAACGACTTGTTATCTTAAGCTGGTGATTAGTGTTATTTTGAATCTTAATTAACATGAGTTAAGCTCGTGGTTAAGTCCGTCATACCTCGATTAGCATGTGCGCGTATGTTTGTATGATGATTTTTGTTTGTTTGAAATGTTTAAGAATTTTATAGTTTGTAGTATAAAAGATGAGTTATATACAAGCCTATAATTGGAAAATACATAAATAAGCAATAAATAGTCGGTACACCAAGTGCGATGAGGGGGTCGTGAAATGAATGTGTACGCTCTATAATACTCGTAGGCATGTCTAGTGGATCTAGTGGCGAGAAAATACAAGATATATATATATATATATTTATATAAACATATATATTGAAAACTATGAGTTTAGTTTGAATTATATAGATCATTGGATTACCTCGAGATGAGCGTGAGTGTTGATGATGTCAATATGTGTGTCACTTTAGGGGTGTCATGTTAGCACATCATTTATCCTATCAGTCTCGAGATAGTGCAATGCGTATCTTGAGAAAAATTCATATATTTAAACTAAAAACCTTATGCTTATCTCCAAAATTCGACCGAGATAGTGAGAGAGCAGCTGAGGGTTTAGTGTGCTGATCTTAGGAGATCAATCGGTGAATAGAAATCCGAATATCACTTTGGTAAGTATGGTTTTCATGTTTATGAAGTTCGAATTTATAGTGGATGTTGATATCTCAGTGAATTATGATGTTTGTTGACTGGAAATTATTTTTTACTTCATTAAAGGTCCTCCCTGATGAATTATGGGACTGTTGGTTGTTGATATGTGGATGGAACAGTGGTTGCTGCCCTGTAGCGCTCCACTTAACAAAGGAGTGCACTCCACCTAGCAGAGGAGTGTGCTTCCTTCATTAGTGAGGATAAACTCAGTTGTTGCAACGCACTCCACCAAGTGAGGGAATGCGCTCCCACCCAAAAAAACCGCAGTTAGGCTGAGTTTTATTAGGATTTCTTGAGAACTTAGGAACTGAACTTGGGGTTCTAAATATAGGGTATTAGACATGTATTGATCACAAATGGCTTATGATAGGTGTTAGATCCCCGGGAAGCTTAAGTGCCCGAAAAGTTAGGGAATTTAGATATGAAACCTAAACCGATGTAAGTATGGATTCTCTTATTTATCAATGTTGTCTGACTATCTTAGTATATGTAGTTCATGTAGTTTATGGACTGAATGGAAGGACTATGTACACTGTGATGGTTTCAATAAATGGAAAACGATGTTTAATGTGACCCACTGGAGTAACCCCTGGTTTTGAGAATAGGTTTATAGGAGATGGGTTACCTTCTCGGTCTATAAATAATTAATGCTCAATTCGATAGGTTGCGTGGATTACATACTCACTAGAGGGTTTCACATAGAACCATTGGACAGTAATGGATTTACTAGACAGCACATCGACCAATGTGTTGGTCTAGCAATCACATTAATAGTGTCGGTGGGTAATCAACCCTAGTTTTATAAATAAAATATGAATCACAGTGTAATAGTCATTGACAATTGAATTTGCATTTGTTATTTATTGAATTATATGTTTTTCACATTCTTGTTAGTTAACATTGGTGCATATTGTTATTGCATAATGTTCTTGATTAGTATATGCAATGTTGATGTCTATGTGAGTCCTAACTTACTGAGCAAGTTGGAGCGCTCACCTAAATTTAATATTTCAGGTTTGCAACCTAGCGATTCAGCGAAGGGCAAAGAGAAGATCTAGGAGTCCTATAATTTTCTCTACGATGTAATGAACCTTCTTGTACATATATATACATTGTTTGCTCTATTTTGTTGTATATAAATAAGGTTGGGAGGTTAATAAACGACATTTTGAGTAAACTTTGTATTCATGTATATTGTTAATTATCGAAAAAGTTTTAATTTTCCAATGCGTATACTTTGTATTATTTATTCGATATCGATATACAGAGTGAGTTTATCGGGTACTGACGGAGAGGCTACTGGCTCTAGTTAATTTTGGCTGGGTTACCATGCTTAATTAGGGTTTCAAGCCGAGTATCGCCCTAATCGGGATAGGGGATACTACAACAGTAAAGGTGGAAAAAGGTGATTGTGGTTATGTGGTTGAAAAATATGGTGTGTAAGATGACAAATAAAAAAAAAATTGTCTGTGTATGGCAATCATGGGTGTGTGTTTAGCAAGCGCCTAAAATAATTAGTTATTCATTTCATAAACTTTTTATGGAGTTTTCAACACCATTTGTATTTCTATGTGTATGTCATATATATACATTTGTCGTGCAAAAAAATGATGTAGCTCAAATGGTAACCATCGTCGAATGTGCATATACATTTGTTATGCAAAAATTAAAGTGATGTAGCTAACTCAAATGGTAAACATCATGGAATGTGTGCATTACGTCTTACGATCAAACATCACAAAAAACCTTATTTATTTTAAAATATACTCCCTCCATCCAAAAATATTTGTCGTTTTAGATAAAACCCTCTCTTTCCATAATTATAAGTCGTTTTGACCATTTGACACCTTGTATATCCATTTCACTCCTCTTTTAAACTTAAGCATTTAATGGTCATTAAAGCACTTCCTTCTTTATGTCAAAGGGTAAACTCAATATTAATACCATCTTAATTAGTGTGCAAAAGTCCAAAATGATTAATATTTTTGGAAAGAGCGAGAGTATTAGTTATTAGCTTATATTCGAGTTGGACTTAGGTGATGCGTAACATATTTTATTTACTTTTAACTAGTTGTCTTTTAGTATTCAAGGAAATAAATAGCGAATTTATGTTAATCCGATGCATTTTGTGTGCATGACAAGCTAAGAAGGTGTTGAAAAGGCATGGTAGCTCAAGCAAAGCGAACTAGGAACGGGTGAAAAGAAGGAAAGTGTGGCTAGAGGCGAGTAATAAAATGATGATATTCCACATCATTTGATGTGTTTTGAAGATTTTTAGAGGTTTCAAGATGAGAATACATGGTTCAAATAAAGAACAACATCAAATTGGCTAAGCTTGGCGAATTCCATTAGACCAAGCTTCAGTGTTTTAGCCATAATTCCCTCATTTTAAATTCAAATAGCTTTTCGTTTCTTTTGTTGGAATATAAACTCAAAGCTGAACAATTTCATGTGTCACAAGTCTCATCAAATTCAACCTCTATGTGGTTGAATATTGCGTCGCAAAGTGGAAGATATGCAAGATTCAGCTTAGCACCCCGACACCCAGGTCAGTTCCACAAAATAGTGGAAAATTTCAATGGGTGTTGAACCTGGCGCCCCAATGCCCGGACTAGCGCCCCAATGCCCACCCCAATGTCGCTTGAAGGAAACACGAAAAGTAAAAAAAAATGAGTTTTAAGGGTTTTTGAGATACTTTTTTGACCATGTAGCTCTTGGAGTATAAATAGACTAGAAGTTAAAGATATTTTTTTACATCTTTCGCTTTGGAGAACACTAAGAGAGACATGGGATTTGGATTCAAACTTAGATTTCTCTTCAACTCTTATGTTTGATTTCGTGATTTCTTTTGTTTCTGTCATGTTTTGTGTTGAATTGAACCCCATTATGAGGAAATATTCTTGTCCTAGGATCAATGGATCCTGGATTGAAAAACCTTTGTTTCTAATAATTTGATTTTTTCTTCCAATTTGCAATGATTATTTGTATTTTCTTGCTCTTAATGCTATTCTCACCTAGGCCAAATGTGTATAGAACTTAGGGTTTGAGAGTCACCATGACCATTGGGGCTTTTAACCTAGATTTGGGAAAAATACAACCCTTGAACACACGGCACATTGACTGATGGTCGTTGACAATGGATGCAATTGAATTTGCTGCTTAATTATAATTTGGTTTCACACTTATGCTACTCATGCTGACCGATGGAGTACGAGTATTACACTAGAATCCTCACTACTAAGACCTTGGGATGAGGTGAATTTTAGGATATTCGCCTATCTTCACTCTTACTAGCAGTCTTTCAAATAAAATTAGCGCAAAGGAGTACAATTTTGGTCACATCGATTTCCTAAGAGTTTCTTCAATTTGAAAATCTCATTTTACATAAACTTACAATTAGATAATTAGAATAATTTAGTTGTTTAATTTCCATTCCAAAATCAAAATCGAGGTTCCTAACTTTATTTTCTAGTTAGACTATAAATTAACATTTACACCATCCTTGTGGTTCGATATTCGTGACCCAAATACTAGTTTAATTCTAGGGATGCAAGCGGGACGGGGAATCCCCATGATGGACGGGGATTCCTCGCAATGGGGATGGGGATGGAGAATTTAAATAGGGATGGAGGTGGGGATGGGGATAAAATATCATATCCGCGCGGGTATGGGTACGAGGATGAGGAAAAAATATATTTGCGGGGATCCCCGCGAGGAATCTCTATTGGTAATCTTCGTGGGGATCCCCTTTGGTATCCCCATTGGGATCCCCGTGGAGATCTCCATATATATCAAATAAATCTATATATATTGTATATATCAATTTTATATAATATTACAAGGTTTTCACCTAAAACACAAGTGATAAACAAACTCTAATGTGATTTATAATTTTAACTTGTTTGGTTAATTATATGTTTTGTTTTGAATTGTTTGCAACTATATTCATGTGTTATACTTTATTTGGTTGGAATTTTTAACAATTGTGATCATATGCATGTGTACCATACTTTTTATAAATCTTTTTGAAAAAATTAATTGGAAAAAAATATTTTCCCACGGTGATTCTTCGCGGAATCCCAACAAGAATCCCCGTGGGGATCTTCAATGGGAAAGGAAATGGGGAAAGATTTTTCTCCATGAGGATTCCCTATCTCTGCGGGGATTATGCGGGGATGGGGATGGAGATGAAATTTCATCCCCGCGTGGGGATGGGTATGGGGATTTGATGGGGGGATAAATTCTTAAGCGGGGATGGTGGAGATGGGGTCCCCATCCCCTACCCTCCCAATCTGCATCCCTATTTGAGTCGTTGTTACTTGCAACAAAAGTCGTGCACTTGCGGCTCTCATCACCAGGCCATGCTTGCTCTTTTTAATTAAGGTGGCCCACGCACAACCCACTTTATATTATAGGCCTAACCGGGTTAGGGTGTGGGTCGGGTCTTTCTTGAAAAGTGATACTCAAGCCCGATTATTTGTTCACATGTCTGCCCCTAATCCCGCCATGATCATATATATTATATAATAGTTTCAGGATGTGCTACGCACGATTGACCCACTCGCTTCGCTCGCGGGAATTAATTTCTAAGAATTTATTAATAAAATTCAAAATTGTAATTAAATTTTAAAAATTAGAAATACAAGTACCTTTTTTAGCTTATCAATATTCTCTAATGTGATTGAGATAAGATGTGAATGAAAAAATAAGCTAGTCATGCTAGGACATTACTTCCTAAAAAAAAAGGAAACAAGGAAAAAAAAACACAAGTGGTTTGACCCATCAATTTGTAAACACTTGCTTGTGGAGATTCCATAGAATTGTACATAAAGTTCAATCTTTACCTCAAACTCTATAGATAGAAAATATAACTTTGAAATTATGAATGTAAATAATTGAATTAGTTGAGATTAAAGCTTTAGACACCTTCTTCTTTTTTCACATGATTAATCAGAATTTTTTTCATTCAAATTTCTTCGGGTTTTGGGTTTGTTCCCTCCCCCAACACCTTCTTCAAACCACCTTCTTCTTCAACCCCCACCTTCTTCTTCTCCCTCTCGGATTCTCTCTTCTTCACTTTGTTATATATATATATATATGTAAAATCGAACCTTCTCATCTCTTCATCACACAATCAATAACAATCAACCACAACAACCCCTCCCAATTCCAATTTCGAATTCATAGACAAAACCGATCTGAGTCACTAAAATCAAAAATTGAAATATTATCTCACTATCAACTGTTCTTCAACAACGCCACCAACACTCACGGCTTTCCTTGAATTTGATCTCCAACCGAGATATATATATATGGGGAAGAACAATGAGGGTTTGGGTGAGAATGATGAAGACGATGACCAGTGGTATGCACCCCCTTAAAACTTATCAAATGGCAGCATGCAATTCAAGCTTTCAACAGATACAATATTCATATAAACCGATTTGCCCCAGAAACAAGTGCACACTCCAATTTAGAAGTCTCCCTCAATTTATCAACCTCTCGTCTCCGTGTATTGGATTGATGAGAAGGAGTTCGTCCGGAACACGAGAGTGATCGATTGAAGACTGAGAGAAAGAGAAAACCGTGTATTGGATTGATGAGAAGGAGTTCGGGATTGATTTGGAGATAAAAAAAAAAAAATGTGTGGTGGATTGATATGGAGTTAGAGCTTGATTTGGAAACAAAAGAAAATGTTGATTTGGAGATGAAAAAAAATAGGAATATGGGCAAATAGGTAAATTTCATTACCATTCAAAAATTTGTGATTCGTGCTTTTATATATATGATAGATATATATATATATACTTACATATGGATCAAACTTTTTTTTATTGCGCTCAATTACTGTCCACGTTTTCAAGACTTTTAAATCCTTCCAAGCTAATTATCAATGGATCAGCCAAAATTAGGATAAGTTTACCTCAACATCATCTAATTCTTCAATTTATATGGAGTCTAGCTAGTTTTCTAATTTAGATATTTCTAGTATTTTTAATTAGTATAATCTTGTAAAAATGATCACATTTACACTTTATATCTATCTATTTTTTAATTAATTAGATAAATAAAGGTAATGGTTTTTTCTAGCGGAGCTAGAGAGTGCACATTATAGCACAAAAATTTATTTATTTATTTAAATCAATACGAAAACTATATATGCGCAAAAGCACCTAATGAATTTTGATAAATATAAATGAAAATACCTTTTTTAATGATCACATTAATTATCCTAGCCGATGGCTCGTCAAATACATCGGTAGCAATTCGATAGGAAAATTTTGCAATCCAAAACCAAAACTATTAAGTTTTTTTTTTTTTTTTTTTTTTTTTTTTTCAAAAGTTTCAAAAAAAGTGTACATAAGGTCCAATTAAGACCAACTTTACAATTTCTACTAAATACCCTTGAATCCCTTTTATTATGAGGGCCGCTAAGGGCACCCCACCTTTTCATGAAGGCACCCAAATTATTTGTAAAAATTCCGGCAAAACCAGGAAAATACCATTTTGCCCCCGTATATATAATGATTCAAACCCCACAAATCATTTTGACAAAGAAAAATGGCACCCCACCACCAAGTTTGAACCACAAAGCCACATTGCGTTTGGCGAACGTTTATCGATTCTTGCGGATTGACATCATCCGACGAGGTAACAATGTTTGACAACCATATGATGGTTTCTTAGAACTGTTTAGTTGGGTAAAAGCGTGAAAATGATGATTTGTTTGTCAACGTATGGTTTGGTAATTTCCTCAAATCCGAACTTGTTTCCACTATATAATGGAGGATTGTCTTTACGCTACTGTGCAAGAGGAAGTTGAACTTGAGGTAATTTTGCGAATTTATTGTGTTTTTTATGAGGTTATCCGAAGTTTCGTCGATGTGCGCGATTGTTTCGACCTCGCAGGACCGAGATATATTGAAATGTCTCGGTCATAGAGGACCGAGAGGTGTACGTAGGTCACGGTATGGTACGACCGAGAGTACTTCGTAACTCTCGGTCGTACGTGAGCGAGACGCGGAAGAAAGTATCGGACCTGTACAACCGAGAACCGGTTTTTTGGGGTTTTTTTGTGATTGTGCTGTACATTTTGGTTGATTATAATGTTACACTGTTTGTATTGCAGGTAATGCCGGTTTCTACCCTATTTCCAGACTACAATGACACGTTTACACCTTGTAGGCCATTCCCCTCTAGAGAAGCGGCTATTTCATGGCTTCAAATGATAGGCCGTGAGAACATGTTTGTGCTAGTGACAAAGCACTTACGATGCCGAGGGCATTAAGCGCGGGGGGAGAGTGAAACTTGCGTGTGAGAGGTCTGGAACATATAGGGGAATGTCTCAGAGAGTAGGGAAGGGTAAAGCGTTCAAAATTTCTTTGAAATCAAGAAATGATGAAGAAGAGGAAAAGGCGAGGACTCTAACTGGTACGAAGAAATGTGGATGCCCTTTCCTTATCAACGTAAAGGAAAATGCTGACTCCTTGTGGTATGTCACTGTTGTATGTGGGAGGCACAATCACGACCCCCAAAAAACTTAGACGACAATTCATTTGTCGGAAGATTGGATAAGGGGGCAGGAAGTTGTGGTGCAAATGACAAAGGGAATGTGAAGCCAAGAGACATCCTAAATATGTTGAAGCAAAGAGATGTTAGAAACGTATCGACAATGAGGACAATATATAATGCAAGACAAAAAGTCTGAAATGAGGATGCGGGTGGGAGGACTCAAATGCAACAAATGTTGCACATATTGGAGAAGAATAAGTGGATGTCCTGGCATAGGAAGCATCCCGTTATGAATGTTGTCACCGACTTATTTTAGTCACATCCCGACTCAATAAAGTTGGTAAGGTGTTTCTCATCGGTAATTTTGATGGATTGCACGTACAAGACAAATAGGTACCGAATGCCTTTGTTGGAGATTGTTGTCATCACTTCTACGCACTTGACGTTCTCCGTTGGGTTTGCATTCATATCATCGAGAGAGTCGGGGAATTATGTTTGGGCACTTGAGAACTTGAGATCCATATTGGATGGGTGGCCTAAACTCGACGTGTTTGTTACCGATAGGGACTTAGCCCTTATTAGTGCCATAGAAGAAGTTTTTCCGTCATCGTCTCACCTCCTTTGCTCTTGGCACATCAACAAAGTAGTATTGGCCAAGACTAAGAAGATGTTTGGGGAGAACGATGGTTTTGCGCGTTTTATGGATAGGTGGACGAACGTGATGTATGCCAACTCGGAGGCCTTATTCGAAGTTAGGATGAATGACTGCGTTGTGAGTTTGAGAATGTCAAGGGTCTTACTGAGTACTTGGACAACACATGGTTAAAGAACTACAAGGAGAAATTTGTCTCCGCTTGGACAAATAGAATTATGCACTTTGGGGAAACGACAACGCAGAGGGTGGAGTCTGCGCATTCCATTCTGAAGCTACACCTTGGGAACAATGAGTTAAGTATCGTTGCAAATTTTGAAAGTTACTTCGAATGTGGAGGGCATTATCGATGTGGTTGCCGATGGAAATTGTGGATATCGGTGTGTTGCCTCGGGCTTGTACTTGCCGATGTAGACGGGTGGAGGATTGTTCGTAGAAGGATGTATGATGAGATTATCGGGTATGAAAACCTTTAGCGGGAAGTGCTTGGCTCGAGTTACGAGAGTGTCAAGATTGCGGTGCATTGCCTAGAGAATCAAGTTGGTGCATCTTTCAAAGAATGGTTGACACTTCCAGACATGGGATTGTTAGTATCCACTGCATTCAATGTCATTCTTGTCAACCTCTCGCATGGGAGTGCCTCCACATTTCTACCTCTACGTAGTGCTCCACCGTCGTCGTTGCACAACAGACTTGTCATTGCCATGATAAATGACAGGAATATCCATTGGGTTAGGGTAAGTTCTATGAATTTTCTTGAATTGTTATGTTTTCCCCCTGAGCGGGGTTGTGACAATATCTACCGGGTGTTATACTGTTCACTTTGACAGGTGAAGTTGCGTGTGAATGCACCGTTGCCATCCTTATATCCTTCGTGGGACCGGTATGTTGAGGACTGCGCCAAAGGTTGGCGAGATGGATTCGTATTTCGAGACATCGCGCCCATTGCAACTGTTGATGAAGCCACCATATCCGTTGTAGATTTAGGTACACCGTAGTGTAAAAATTGTACCTAGAAATCTTGATGGCTGTACATTTAGCAATTTTGAAAGTTACTTCGAATGTTGTATGGATATACAATGAGTTAAGTATCGTTGCAAATTGTTGTATTGTTGTACATTTTGATTCTTGTATAGTGACTTTGAATGTTATATTGATATATAATTACTTACGTTTCGGTTCATATTGTCGTGCTGGATTTTCATTCTTGTAAAGTTAGTTGGAAATGTTACGGACGATCTATAATGAGTTAAGTTTCGCTGGAACGTGACGTGTCGGCCCTGAATGACCGAGACAAACGGTATAGTCTCGGCCATACACCACCGAGAACTAACGTGAAGTCTCGGTCGTACAATGCCGAAATTGCCGAAATTGAATCTTCTCGTCGACCTATGCGCGACCATACTCAAGGCTTCTCGGCCATAAGTAACCGCGAGTTGTACACCCATCTCGTTACCATCTCACCGAGAGCATTTGGTCTCCATGTTCATCAAATGCGCAGGCCTAGCTCGTCGAGCAGTGGCCGAACTCCCTCGTATGATGTCGGTGACGAGTCACCGACTGATCTTGAAAGGTTTCGCCATCGATGACCGACACATATTTAAATAAAGGATCCACCGAGATTCTCGGCCAGGTAACACCGTGAATCCAGCATATGTGTCGGTTGTTCAGTACCGACAATTCCACATGAGTGTCGGCCCTGCTTGACCGAGACACCCTCAGAATAAAAAAAAAAACAAGTATCCTATAACAAAATAGACCAAAATACAACTATATGCAATGTAAAACAGCAAGTAAAGTAGCACAATGTCCAAACAGTGACAACAAAAATTAATCAACTTCGCCAAACTATCATAAATCACTCATCAACCAACAAGTACTCATCAACCAACTATCATAAAACATCATAAATCAATCATCAATCAACAAGTACTCATCAACCAACTATTATAAAACATCATAAATCAATCATCAACTAACTATCATAAAACATCATAAATCAATCATCAACCAACAAGTACTCATCAACCAACTATCATAAAACATCAAGTAATGTATAACAATCGTACGAAGCTGTCATAAAACTGTCATAAAACTGTCTCAGCAAACATTAATCAACTAGTCTCGGCCAAACAATGAAAAGAATGTCTATGTTCCCCATCCCCGCTTGGTCATTGCTTTGGTTTCTTCAGATTCTTCCTTTGATACTCCTTCCCAAGCATTCTCTTCGGAGGGCGAGCATCGACCGTGGCGGGCTGAGCTGTGGCCGGGGTGGAGTGTGTGGAAGTGCTACCATGCTGGGACTGCCGCGGGCCTGCTTCGGTAGGGCCGGATGTGGCGGTTGTGCCGGTTGCGGTCGCCGGAGTCGTACTCGTGGTGGTGGGACCTATACTCCTCCCCGAAAGAAAATTGACGATGTCACTCGCCATTGTCCTCGTGAGACTTAATCGTACACAACTCCGGCGGGAGGTCCATCCATCGCAATGCCGCGTCCAACGCACGCCTATTACGCTGATGAAATAATCGGGTTAGTGTTAATGTAAAACATATCGGGATGAATAAGACATGCATAATACATATAACCATTTCAATACCTCCAGTAGCTCGTTGTCTGCGATGGTTGTGGCGAGTATGTCTTCGTCCTCATGGCTCGGATTGGTGATCACGGGATGAGACACTTTGAGGAACCAAGGCGGGTAGTCGGTCTAGCCAAAAACTCAAATTCCCGCGCTTGTCGCCACGAACTTCAGGAGCCAACAAATGGTTCTTCCATCGCTCACAATTGTCTTGTTGGAACCCATACTTGACCGAGTACTTGTTCGCGAGATGGCCCTCGGTGTGCTTCCAATGGACGGTACGGAGGATCGGTATAGATTGCACATGGCCAAAGCTGTCTCAAGAATCCTCTCGGGTGGTAGGGCTCCACCACATCCATGTACTTGATCGTCCCACTATAAAAGGCCATCGCGTGCACAACTCCATTTTCCCTGAAATTCACATATGGGTCCCAAGTGACCTAATCAAAATGCAACAACCATTGTTAGCAAAAAAAAATTACTAAAACATCAATCATCAGAGGATATGGATAACCATCTCACCTCACTTGGGCGCAACCTACCCAAGGTTCTCCTAATGGACCCGAGCTTGTCAACATTCGCCACCGTCTCGTGCTTTTGAATCCATCTGCAGACACGAGGGTGCACGTAGTCCATGTACTTCGCATTGGGTGTGGCGAGACCAAGTTTGAAATGGTCGTACACCCATCCCTGCAAATACATACAATGTTAGTTAGTCCACAAATGCAAGTTGGCGTAATTATTATACAAAAAAGAAATTAAGTCTATTTTATAACAAACCTCAAGCAATGTGAGGTAGCCAGCAATCTGAGACACTTGCACTCTCGTGGCGGACCCCAAGTGTCGATACAAGTAGGCCAACGCAGCCGCACCCCATGCGTACTTTCCCATGTCGTCCAAGTCTTCAAGAAGCTTCAGCAGCGCGATCGACACCCGAGACCCACTCTTATCGGCAAATAGAGTGCAGGACAAAAGGTACAACAGTACGCTCGGGCGGTGCATTCCACATGAGGATAAGTTCTGGGTCTCGAACCGCTTTGGGGCACCATCGACTCTTCAACCAACATTTGCGCACTTTGTGAGCCCCCTTGCGATATTCACCTCCTCCTCGGCCTCCTCGACGCTAACCCCAAGTAGGTTCGAGACCATCTTAATAGCGTCCGAGCGAGATTCCTCCGTGTACCTCGCAAAGTTCTCCACTGCCACAACTTTGCCCGTCACAGGAATCTTCAGGAGGAAGCTCACATCCTCTAATGAGATATACATTTCACCAAAAGGTAAGTGAAATGTGTTCGTCTCCGGCTGCCACCGCTCCACAAATGCAGAGATCACCTCCTTGTTGGCCTTGCGGTATGAACAGTCTATCAGCGTATTCAACCCGGAACGCCTGAATAATCCCTCGAAGTCCCGCCGTGTCCGGGTGGCACGACTGTAAATCCCATTCTTGTATCTGAGCTCCGTGATTGATACACTTGAGAACGGGACGCTCCTGCAACAAATAAATACATCTCGTCATTTTGTGAAAACCATGAGTATTAAGTTACTCCGTTCAATGAAATTGAAATTACCTCATTGCTCCAAATCGATAACGCGACATGATCCTTAAAGCTCTTCAACAACGCCCGTCTATGGGACCACCTTAGGGGAATGGAGCACGCACTTCAACAGGCACTTCGCTCTCCTTCATTATGGCCAGCTCCACCACTACTACTCCCGCCCACATTACGATCAGTTTCTATCGTGTTCCCCGCCGCTGATGAGTCACTGCTACTAGACTCCGATGCATGCCCCTCCTCTTCCCCTCGGGCAACAACAAGATCCTCAGGTCGCCCAGCATCGATGTTCGAACCCTCATCGTGCAATTGTAACCTTCCACGATTACCATCTACCTTCGCCTTTCCCTTAACATCCTCATTCTCCTTCTCTTTCTCTTTCCGGTACGATGCTGTCGGGGGTCTCCGGCCACCTCGCCCCCGGTTAGGCCTCGACACCTCAACACCAGCCTCCTCCCTAGTCACCGGTACCTTCGGACGAGCCATACCCGAAAACAAGTACAATATATAAGCGCATGGAACATAACCTAAAAAAAAATTTACAAAAAAAAAATGTTCAAATTCATCCATTTCTGATGTCTCGGTCAAGCAGGTTCGTGAAACAACCCATATTTTCGGTCACCCATGACCGACAAGGAGTCCAATATATCGGCAGTGTACAACCGAGTCCAATAGAAAGTTCTCGGTTGTACACCACCGAGATGGATTGACCATTTCAATTCGCCTTACTCTCGTCCTATCACGACCGAGCCTACTCTAACCCTCTCGCCGGTGTATGGCAAGAGAGTAGGAGAAAATTCTCGGTTGTACACCACCGACGCCACATTACCTATCACAAATTGTAGCTCTCGTCATGTCTCGGCCGAGATAACTGAAGTATTCTCGGCCATGCGTAACCGAGACACTGTGAACTCTTCCGGCCTTCGTGGCGAGAGGCTGCAGTTCCCAAAAATTTAGCTTCGTCTCGGCCATGCTTGGCGAGACAGTCTACGATCTCGGCTTGTGTGGCCGAGAACCGCGATTTCCCAATTTTTTTACCATTCTACAAACCGCCACACACACATTACAACTACTCTACCAAATGTAACTTAATTATACTATAAACGTACCTTCAAACGATCGATTTCGCGCAAAATATGTGTGTTCGACGATCTTCAACCGAGCCCTAATTTGGAGACGAAATCGGCTCACACCCCGACCCTACAAACTGCAAAAAACTCGTACAACGAAGGAGAAACACACGGCGAGGGACGGAAAACACGATTTCGGGGATTCCTCTCTTTGGTCGGTTCAAAACAAATGGATTCTTCCACAAGGAGTTCGGTGAAGGTGGTGGTGGGGGTGGTGGGGTGCGAGAGGTTTGCACGAGGGGTATTTTGGGTATTTCGGGTCTAATTTTTGGGTGCCCTGGTAAATTGGTTTGTGCCCACATTAGCTCGGGTGCCTTCATGAAAAGGTGGGGTGCCCTTAGCGGCCCCTCTTTATTATTAATTGAAAATAATGTTATTAATGGTATTTACGGAATCTCAATTATTTATGACTATTCACTTTGAACTGTATGCTTATCCTTTCGTAAGTCACGAAATTCTTGATTGCAATTCAAAATACATACTTAATTTGTGTACTTAATTAATTATTACAAATTTTAATTGTACATATATATATATATTCGAGCTTAATGAACCGATCAACGCTCCCAGGTTCGAGTGTGATGGGCCGATCAAAGCTTCAAAGTTTGATCCCGTGCGTGACCGTCTAAGGACGCTTAAGTCGACCTATTGGAATCTATCTACAACATGTTGTTCGGCCCTGCGTGACCGAATCTGTGGCAGAACCCATGTTTAAAACACAAAAAAAGGATTTAAGGAAAACTCAAAAAATACCTATCCAACTTGCACATCTGCACTTTCATTCTTTATTTTGTAATATCACTAGCAACCAAACAATCCAAACAAACAATGCCCAAGCAAAACAAAAAAAAAAACTTGTTCGAACTCATAAATAGACACAAAACATTAGAAATACTATATTTTCATCACAAAGCATGAACAAATCAAATCTTATGATGGTAGTGAGCTCTAAAATTGTAAGTTTACGTCGCTGGTGGTCGGAGTCAAAGGTTGACGGCTTGTGTGGGGGTGCGCGCGTACACACACACAGAGAGAGAGAGAATGTGGAGGTTGCGGGGGTTAACCAGAATGTGGAGGTTGCGAAGGTTAACCAGGTCATTTCGTTTCAGGGCGAATATGAAATTATTAGAGTGCCGAAATATAAGTTTTTTTTTTCCCTCAAAAATTTCAACAAAAGTGTACATTATGTCCAATTAAGACCAACTTTACAATTTCTACTACGCACCCTTGAATCCTTTTTTTATTAGTTAGAAAAAAAAATGTTATTAAGGGTATTTATAGAATTTCAATTATTTATGAGAATATGATAACTACTCACTTTGAACTGTATGATTATCCTTTGGTAAGTTACGAATTCTTGATTGCAATTCAAAATACATGCTTAATTTGTGAACTTAATTAATTATTACAAATAACAATTGTAAATTGAACACAAGTACATTATTACAGGTGGATAGATATGGTGGTTTTAGAAAGTTTTAAGGGTTAATAGATAAGTGTATTATCCTCACATGCCCACCGCCACGCATGGACGCACACGATTAGTTTGTACATAAATAGTAACACCATGCATCATTTAACCGATCAAGATTTCTACGATTCTAGTAGTCATATATAATCGTTCTTCATAGCTCCCGTTTCTCTTATTCTTCATCAAGTTAAATCAATATGGCAATGTGTTCAGTTCTTGGTGGTTTAAGCTCATCAGAAGATGTTCGTCTTCGCTGCGGTTACGTGTTTGCTCCGACAGATTTCGAGTTACTCCATCACTTTCTTCTTCCCAAAACACTAAACCCCGGCATCAAATTCGAAGAGATTCACGACCTCACCAATAGCATCATCAATTATTTACCCGACGTCCTCACAAGTAAGAATGTCGATCGATATATAGTTGTGTGCATCAGTGCATGCATGATAGTGTCATTGTCTTGCTTGATTATATATAATGTTCTTTTTGTTTTTTCTCTGTTCGTCTTTGTGTAAAGCAATAGTCCGTACTACTCACTAGTGTTAGGGTTAGGGTTAGGTTTAGGGTTTGAAACTCATGCATGCAGGCATGCATATACAGTGGTTCTTTTTTTTTTGCCGAAATTATTAAAATATAAGTATTTACATTGATTCTTGAATATTTTACAAAAGTACTAATGTTTTTAGTTTAAATCCGAAAAATAGGGTGGTGTACTTTTTTTTTTCTCTAGAATAGGCAATAACGCCTTTTCAAAAGGCGCTATCAAAGCCACGTGGATTTTGTGCTGAAGTGGACGGTCCACGCAGGACTGCCCTTACACAGATAGCGCCTTTTCAAAAGGCGCTATCTGTGTAAGGCCGTCCACGTGGACCGGGTTACACGGATAGCGCCTTTTGAAAAGGCGATATCCGTGTAACCCGATCACGTGGTCATCCTACGTGGACATCGGCCGACCGAATAGCGCCTATGGGTTTATCTTGGTTGTCCGCCTCGCACATCGGCGCTATCCGTGTAACCCGGTCCACGTGGTCATCCTACGTGGACATCGGCCGACCGAATAGCGCCTATGGGTTGTACGGGTTGTCCGCCTCGCAATCCATGCAAACGTCATGCACGTATCCCGAGGTGGCAACTCATACCGGGTTACCACGGATAGCTCGTATTGCGAGGCGGACAACCCGTACAACTCATAGGCGTTATTCGGTCGGCCGATGTCCACGTAGGATGACCACGTGGACCGGGTTACACGGATAGCGCGTATTGCGAGGCGGACAACCCGTACAACCCATAGGCGCTATTCGGTCGGCCGATGTCTACGTAGGATGACCACACGGATAGCGCGTATTGCGAGGCGGACAACCCGTACAACCCATAGGTGCTATTCGGTCGGCCGATGTCCACGTAGGATGACCACGTGGACCGGGTTACACGGATAGCGCGTATTGCGAGGCGGACAACCCGTACAACCCATAGGCGCTAGCGCGTATTGCGAGGCGGACAACCCGTACAACCCATAGGCGCTATTCGGTCGGCCGATGTCCACGTAGGATGACCACGTGGACCGTCCACGTCAGCACAAAATCCACGTGGCTTTGATAGCGCCTTTTGAAAAGGCGTTATTGCCTATTCTGGAGAAAAAAAAGTACACCACCCTATTTTGTGAAATAAAATGTAAATGTGCCCTATTTTTTGAAAAACACCTTGATTCTTGATGTAGGTTTGTACGAGAGAAAGAGAGCAAAAGAATGGTACTTTTTCAGCTCTATAACCAAGAAGCACAAGAATAGCAGCTCTAGTAGATGTGATAGGCGCATTGTTGGTCAGAGTGGATATTGGAGAGCCTCTACAAAAGACAGGGATGTTCAAGGATTGGGAAATAAGAGAGCATTGAACTTCTTTGAAGAAAAAAACATCAAGACCGATTGGATCATGCAAGAATACGTTTTGGCTCCGCAACATCACTCACACGAAAAGGTAACCATGCATACATAAGTGATTATTCTTTCTTATTAATTAATCTTGGCAATCAATAATGCACATATTAGAATTTTTTGTCGGACGTCATATATATTCACTACTATAACATATACATATAAATATCTTAATTGCATTAAGAATTTTAAAAAAAAAAATTCCTACGTCCCGGATCGAATAATAAATCTCATATAAAGTAGTATGCATATACAATTATGTATTAGTGCATATACTATCGTAATGATTTAACTTATAAGAATTGTTGTTGTACTGTATAATTTGCTAATTGTTTACTATTTACCATACAGTTTGAAGATTACGCTCTGTGCAAGATCTACAAAAGGAGAGACAAAGCTAATACTAGTACTAAAACCAACACTACATCAACTGTCCAGCAAGTTGATCATCATCAATTGGATGTTGGTGCCCAAGAAGAAGGCATGGTGAACTGCATGGCGCCACATCTACTTTCTTATGATACTGTTGCTCTTGAAGAAGCTGCCATGGTGCCTACCATGAATATTACGCATGCCCATGATGATCAATGCATCAATGTTGAAGGCATGTCGACGAACGAAGCCGCCATGGTACCACCAGTGCTGCCTTACTATTCTTGTGGAGACTTCGTCGACGATCAGTTAGTAACCATGCCAGGTGCTGCAATGATCAACAACCTGCAGGATCAGCCATTAGTACCATTCATGGCTACCAACAATGCCATCGCGGACGCAGACATGGGAGTCGACAGTAGTGATGATCATGAGGATATAGATATTGAATCATTCTTATTAAATATGGACTGTGACATTGATAATGAAGAATTCATGGCTATTATCGAAGCCGCCTACAACAATCCTGATACAGCGCCGAATGCTAGAGCGGACGTTGAGACGATAGACTTTGCTGGTGCGGATCAACCATCATCATCATCATCATCATCATCGCCTACCGCTATTATTGACTGTGACATTGATAATGAAGAATTCATGGCTATTATCGAAGCTGCCTGCAACAATCCTGATACAGCGCCGGATGCTGGAGCGGAGGTTGAGACGATAGAGGTTGCTGCTGCGGATCAGCCATCATCATCAGCGACTAACACTATTAGTAGCATGGACACAGATATTATGATGAGAGACGAGCAGAATGACATCTTTGCAGAGCTTCAACCCTTTTCTCCTTTGACTTACCATTTTAATGAATGGCCTGATGATGACTACATTCCAGATTTCTCACAAGACCATGCATATGATTTGTGTTTAGAGACTTGTTAGGCTAAGTGGGTGTTCATTCACATCCACATAGACTCATAGTATTTGCTTTTAGATTTAATTGGGTGCATGTATGGGTTCACCATCACACGGTAATTGTAATTGATTCGATTCAAATGTACATACATACAGAGCTCTTTTTTTCGATGTCAAATGTATATGAATGTTGTCATTTCTTTGTGTCTAGTTTCTTTCATGGCTCACATATATATATACGATCTATGATCACATGCAAGTTTTGTTTCATTGGGAAAAAAAAGTGTCGTCGATTTGTTAATTAGATCGATTTCAAATTAAGCCAGTCTTCGATTATACATGCGATCGATGAAATCATCTTACGCTAATTAATTTAATTAATCAACTGGAATGTGTTGCAGAGTTCAAAACTTGATGCTCTTGTTTCTCATTTGGAGCGTTTTTGTTCTCCACAAGCAAACTTGTTGAGGGAGGACCGCATATGCTTAACACCACCTGCAAAACAAAAATAGGTTCCTTAATTTTAAACGTTCGCTATATGTTAGAAGATTGATTAATTTGATTGCTGATTTTCATTCATGTAGAATTTTTGTAAATTTGATTGGTGTAATCATAGATTAAAACGAGAATAGGCAAAAAATGATTCAATTAACTTACAGGAAGAAACACAAGGCCATGCAAGAATCCTATAAGGAGCAGCGCCAAGTACATTTGGAAATAATAAACCTGCAAAGGACAGATTGCTTTGAATTAAAATGGTGAAAACCTAGCTAGTTGATGCATATACAATTGAAATAGTTGAGAGAGTAGATTTATGCACCACAAAAACTTCCGATCTTGCAAAATGTAGGACGATCACTCCAATTAGTTTTGTAAGGGTGATTCCACTGCGGAAGTATCATAAGCATAAGAGGTTATTATTGAATTGACGGTTACTAGAAACATAGCATTAACTCAAATGTGAGATCTAATCAAGCTACCATCATTTCCATTAATCACATGGACATAATTTAAGCATTCATGAAAATTGTACGTAGACTCGTATACCCTAGCACAAGTTCTCGTTACAGTGAAATTCATGTATGGTTTTTGTTTCCACAAAAGAACCTGTGACATGCAAACATGTCAGGTCACATTTATTAGTGAGAGTGAGAGTCAACCTGAAGACAGAGGCTCCCACGGTACTCAATGCTTCCTTCATGCGACTCTCTCTATCCCCAGTGCTTGCCTAGACATGAGCAGCATAATTCAATATTTTATAAGT
This sequence comes from Stephania cephalantha, assembly GCA_039657325.1. Lineage (NCBI taxonomy): Eukaryota > Viridiplantae > Streptophyta > Magnoliopsida > Ranunculales > Menispermaceae > Stephania > Stephania cephalantha. The sequence goes on from CM077574.1 coordinate 46,305,294, forward strand.
TCATCATCATACACATTTGCTAAAATTAACCAATGAAAAATCAGAAAATAGAAAACACTAACCAAGAAAGCATATATTATGTGGACGCAAAACTCAATAGCAATTCCGATTGACATCACAAGGTTTACCACAGAGATTGCATTCAGTTGGATGTTCAAAATTGCCATTACGCCCTGCAAAGATTAATTAAGAGATGATTAATGTTGAAGGAGTAATTCACTACAGATCACCAAGTGAACCTAATTCAACTAGAAGCAAAAATTAACTTTCAACTACATAGATACGCAACCACCTTCTGTAATGACAGTAAAGGAGGATGTATAGTACATAAAACTCAAACTGTATGATATGCAACCAAAACACCACAATTAAACTATAAGAAAATTCTATTAAACTAGAATTAAACCAATTATGCCTGGCGGTTGGGCGATAAAGAAACAACATCTACATAAAATGGAGTTTAGTAGATACGAGATAGTGTAGTAAAACATGCAAGAATAGAATAATGAATATGGAAATTTACGGGAAAGTAAGAGTAGCATTAGTAGAGAAAATAAAATAAAATAAAATAAGAGAAGGGGGCTTGTTGTGGTTTGAGTCAACCTACAAATTTGCTAGTTAGAAGACTTGATGTGCTAGAAATTGAAAGAATTCATAGGTACAGGGGTACACCGTACACCGTACACCTAAGATGAAAGATTTAATAGATTACCAAGTGACATGGTCAACTACATCAAATGGAATTACATATAAAGTTGGATCCATGTAGTCAATCCCAACTAATTTGTAATTGAAGCTTTGTTTGTTAATTTTTTAAAGGAAAAGGTTCAATAAAAATATATAGGTAGATGAAGACAATTAAATATATATATATATATATATGCTAAATGACTAGTGAAAAGACCAAGAAAAGAAAAACACCCGAGTCACACATCAATCAGGCATAATACTCACAATGAGAGTAACGTTGCATTTCAGATTTTCTAACAAAGAAACTTGTGCAATATGAATTCTATGTGGGTTTCACCACCTATTGACTATATTTTAAGAAATATGAAAATAAAGATTCTAGTTGGCCAAACTTTGCAGAGAAATTTCCTAGAGTCGGGTTTGTGGATGAGATAATCTAGCAATTTTTATTTCTGTGGAAATTTTACCGCATTAAGATTCTCTTAGTCACTCATCTAAGGTTCCTAAAATAACACACTTGTTCCAGCATTAGAATTTATTTTGTCAGATGATCTTATTAGCTAGTTCGGTTTCATATATACTGGAATCATGAAAAACATGTCTAGTTTTCTGCCAAAGCTCAGGATGAAAAAAAAAAAAAAAAAAAAAAAAAAAAAAAAACAACAACTTGGCCTTCGAAAATGAAAGAATTTAAAAGCTTATTGCTTAATGCCCATCCATTCATGTCAGTCAGAAGAATATGTTCCTACTTCCAACTAGAATTTTTTTTTTCAATGATACTATCAAGGTCTTTACATAGTTTATCTTAAAATAATACTAAATTAGAAAATGCAGCAGAATTTCGCACCTGAATGTTCAACATTGACAACTTTGCAGAGTACGAAAAAGAGTATATAAGCTCTTTTTTTTTTGGGTAAATACAGGTTATTCACTGTTCTAGGTTGAATAACAGCGTGATGTGATGAAAAGAAAGACTTACCATGAGATCCACAACAACCATGGCCAAGACAAGCAAAATGATAGCTGAGCTCCATAAACTGCATTTCAATATGAAAGCAAGAGAATTGCCAACATTAATCTCCACAAGGAATAAAAAAGAGCACACGCGGTGACCATTGCAATATCACAGAAGTAAACCAAGTATAGCCTTGATGACTTAGGCCTTCACATCAAGATTTCAGAAAAATAATTAAGGGATACATGTATAATCAAAATCAACAATTTGAAGATGGATACCTGCAGGTGATAACTAAGGAAACAGTAAATACAGCACCTGTTCAGTTAGAAAAATAGAAAGCTAGTTAAGTCCTTAAGAATAAGTTGAATGAAAATGTTATTAGGTTTATGCAAGCATTACATAATACATAGGTACATATAGAAGAAACCAATAGAAAACATTCGTGGCAAGCTGAGGTACTAGGAGGCCATCAGTAAATAAAATCATTAGAATAATTAGAAACATATATCTAAGGAAAGATATATGTGAATACGACTTTCTCTAAATGACTCCCTCAAGTTCAACTGCAGGATAAATTATGCATGTGAAAGATCAAGAACTTTGAAAAGTTTCTGTAGGCTGTACTTTTCCACTTCAAAATTCAGCCAAAACAAAACAATAAGTTTGAGAGATGAGAATTTAGAATCAAAAGTTGATTTGCTTTTACAGGGTAGGAATGCTAACCAAGAGTTATGACAACATTTACCAATGTTGTCTTCCATATATCCATGTATTGCTCGAAAAATATATAGAACATTGCATACGGAAAGATATCAATCTGCACCAAGAAGAAGGGGGGAAGTTAGGAAAGCAAATATGTATGATCGTGAATTTTGATAACTTTAATATTCATTCCAAGTGAATAATTAAAAATATTTTAAGATGAAAATAGACGGGAGTTTTCTTTTATTTTAGCTCGTAAAATGCCCATGCCATTAATATAGAATGTTTTCAAATAAAAAAAATTTCTCAATGGTCAGCAAAATGAATTAAAATATATTTAGCATATCATATACGGTATGTATATGAGAGAAGGTTTCTGTATTAGATGCACCATAAAGCCATGCCTTAAGATGCATGACAACTTTCACCTTTATCACCGAAAGGAAACATAAATTGACACTAATAGGTGGCCTGAAAGCAGAAAGAAACCACATCTAATGCGCTCCTTGGCACATGGAAAAGAAAAGACCTAAACATGCTTTTCCGCAAAGAAACATCTTTTTTAAAGAAATTGATTAAAACGTTTAGTAAAGCTAGTCCAAGAAAAAAGCAAGATCAAGGGGAAAATTTTCCAAAACCTCATGATTATAAAACAGATACGAAGCAAACACATAAAAGGTATGACCAACTCATAGGCCTCTCAACCAAAGGTTATCCGTTGGCGAGCCTACAAATCATGATCTTAAGAGAAGTTAGAAAGTTATCTTGCAAAGACAATTCACCCAAGAAGATCCTTTTCAAGAAAATCAACTTTGTACAAGTTATTTTCCAATCAGTCGAGTGTGTAATAAAAGAAGACTCTCTAAAAGTGTTTGGTACAACATTTCTTACAGAGTAATAAAGCAACATCAATTAACAAAGCAGAGATGTCTGATCCAACTAGAGATGTTGCAAATTTGCATTTAAATACCAGTTTACCATTTTTATTTTTTTTTTTTTTTTTTTTTTTTTCTGAAACTATTGAACTATTTTCAGTAATCTAGGAAATGTCATTGTTAGTTTCCCAAATACAAACAAAAAAAAAATTTAACTCGTTGACGCAACAATTCCAGATATACAAAAGGAATAAGAGCTCTTCTACAGTTTTTCATGTAAGCGTCCAGACTCACCTTCAAAGAATCAGAAATCCTTGAGCTAAACTCACGAGCAGCACGCATTGCATTTACAAAATCACTCTGCAACAACAAAATGAGTAGTGGATTAATTAAATAAAGGTTCCTAAATAAGCAAGTAAAACCTAGACATACTAAGTTTTTCACAATAAAGGTGTCTTCATACTTGCTTATTGAGAGGTGTATGATATGTACGAAATTCCAATGCTTGAATGACACCATTCTCATAATCTGAGTGAGAAACAGAAACAGGCACTAAAATAAATAAAGTTCACACAAGATCAATCTGAATTATAAACGTTAATCCACTTGTCTGTATGAATGTAATTGAAGAATCTCCTTCATTGTTATTACACAAAATTACGTTACAGGCTAGCACAATCCAGGCATATCAGAAGCCGACACAGCTCGTAATGCAGAAATAGAGAGCAAAAAGCTTTATCAGTTGTTTAACCTAACATCTCTTCCTTTGATTGTGGCAGAGATCATATCCTTCTGCACTCGTTACTTGACCATTGATCCCAGATTTTTCAATGGTTAGTAACCTTAAAAATACTTTTCAAGGTTTTAAGTAATTGTTCTTAATTCATTAAAGAAGCTACTTGTAGCTATGGTTTTTCTCAATAAAGCAGATTGTCTTTGAACAAAATATATAGTTGAATTAATTAGTGAAGGATGGGCACAAAGATCCTTACCCATAAAATGAACAGACTAGAGATTTACAGTCAAGCATAGGAATAGAAATATTTATGTGTACCATTCAGATCCAAACTGCTCGTGTAAGCACCGTGACCTCCCTTGGAACAGTCCGCAGAGGGTAGTGCATTAAGGAACCATGGAAGTTTCTCTTTAAATTGTTCTGTAGATGGCCTGTTATTATGCCAATCTGAGTGAAGAAAACACTGAAACAACCACAAAAATTGATTTGAAAGCAAGTCTACATAAACATTTAAGTATGATTTACTCAATAGAAAATGACAAGCGAATGACTAGAAGTCTTTCAGGTATCACTACCGTCGTACAATCTCTGCACGCCCCATCTAGTGAGCAAGAGCCTTGCCCTGGTAAGCAACAAGGAGGCTGTAGAATGAAGTAATTACAGTTAATACAATGGTGCAACAAGATGTAAACCGCTTTATTTATACCTAAGATTGTTGGAATGTTAATTAGTACATGTATACTAGAAATTTACAGTACTATTATTTGTTTCCCTATGAATATACAAGCAATTTATTGTTAACGACTTCTGGAAAGCGTAAACTGCAGTTGTACTTTGTTTTGTCAAGTAACTGCAGTTGTACTTTGATGGTTCTTTCTCATGAAAGTGAAACATGCAGAAAATATCCATGGACACTTACCTGATCATCAGGAGGACAGTAACTTCCATTTGTGAACTTTCGGCAGCATCCAAATGCTTCTGGAGACATCCAAACAAGAAAGTCATCCAGCCATGAAGCTGCTGGTTTAGCAACGTAACTTGACTCTGGTATTGTGGATGCCCTTGCTATCTGTGATGTATGAAACAATTTTAGATGCAGAGAAAATCTTGCGTTTGGATTCTTTAGAAAAATTAAGTATGATGCACCAGTAACAACCAAAACTTCTCATTGATTAGTTAGAGTATAGATATTATTGAATGCAGGTCAAAGTAAAAAGTGACAGAGAGCCCAAGTAAGTTTATGGAATCAGACATTAAAATATATAAAAAGGAAAAAGCTTCTAATAGATAAAACTGATGCAACTGATCTGCTGATTTGAAAATTGGGTAATAAAGAAAGCAAGAAGAGAGATTGAAGAGAATTAAAGAAGAAGATCAGAAGAGCAATTCAGGGAGAAGAGAAAGAGAAAAGAAGAGACATAATGAGGAAGCAGAAACTGAGAAAGAGAGGGCGAGAGAAAATGACAGACTTCTTAAACTTCCTCTTGCTAGAAGAGTACAAGAAACAACAAATAGAAAATAGATGCATTTTTCTATACAAAAAAAAAAAAGAAAACAAATGCAGTCTATAGGATAAAAAGATCCACTAGGAATTTTACCTCATTCAATAAGGAGTTCGAATCACATTGGCTGATAGAGCATAGTATGTTTGTATCTCTAGATTCTGAACTGAGAGGAGGTAGTCGAACATTGATAAGAACGATAAATGAATATTCAACATAATTCCTACTAGTAAATGTACTCAAGATGGATAAAGATGTACTTTCTGAAAAACATTTCCAATCTAAGCGTTCAAAAGTCAAAACATTATAAAAAGTCACCTAATAGTGAAGGCAATTTCTAATAGACATCAAAGAACTGTGTATATAGCTAAAAAATCTAGAATTCAGTGACATTTTAGTAAATTGGAACGCGAGGTTGTTTATAAATTCAAATTCAAAAAACTACTTTACTGATCAATGAGACACGTAAGATTTGATCTCATTCAGAATAGGAAATTTACAAGAAACTGAGATCTAAAAGTATTTTGGTCCCTTTTACAGCGTGAGTCCTGGAAAAACTTCATAACATGAATTTTATAAGTGAACTAATCACAATAGAAATACACAAGAACCATTTTTTAGATGTCAATACATATAAATTTTTTAGTCTTCTTTGATCAAAAGAGAGAATTTGATAAACGGGACTAGCGGGAATGTTAAAATGAGACATTCAGTCCAATGACGCCAACCTAGAATTGAAACATCTGACTACAGAAAGTCTTACATTAGGACAAATATATTAATAATATGATAAAAGGAGACAAAATTTCACTCTTTGCTAAAGAATGCTGTAGGCTTCGCCCAAGCAACAGAAGTATACTGTTGCCCATTTGTCTGTTTGACCAAAAAAGACACATTAAAAATGCCTACGCTTGATCATTGAACCCCATTGCAAATAACATATGGTATCTAATTATGTTAATATAATGCACACTTCCTCTCCATGATATCTCCTAAATTCTGATGAAGATGGCATTGTGCATCGGTCACTCCAAGTGCCCTAGACTGTTTCCATAAAGATTTATGTTTTCCAACTTGAACGAGGACTTAAAAATCTAGATACAAGTTATAAGATAAAGACCAAGTCATCACATTTGAATATTGTGTCAACTAGTGATTTGTCAAACAAAATGTTAAAGAGAATCGCCTTCCTAAATGTCGAAAAGATTTGACAAGCACCACATCTATGAGAAGGCTCTTCTAATATTAGGCAAATTCACAATGTTAACATATAGATTCTCATAGAAGGGATTATTTCGTTCTCTTCCATGGCGAGTTAATAGGAGATTATCTGGCATTGCCAAAAAGATAACTTGGGGACCATAATCATTTAATGTCACTCAACTAACGTTTATTTCATTTAATGTCACTCAACTAATGTTTATTTTGCATTGCCCCTTTTACTGCGGTAGATTTTTAACCTTAAACTCTTGAAAAGAAGTCATTCAAAAAGAACGTAGATATAATATACCTGTATGTATACACACACTTGTTATGCATTTATCAATTTGATGATTGTTTCAAGTTATCAACTATGTAGACAATAACAGGGAAAAGTATAAAAAGAAGAGGAGCACGAAGCAACCAAATGACAACTATAGATAATGATAAAAAGAAATTTCGACCAAAATGAATTGATGTTACCTATAATTATAGTTCTTCACAACAAAATATAAAGGGGGCCCTATTTTGAGATACTCCGAGACATTATTGAAATAGCCCTGCATGTAAGCAAATTTTAGTGGGTATATCTACAAGGAACATGGAAGATAAATATAGTAAATTATTGTACTAAAAGATTTACCTGAAGGTAGGAATCCCGTGGAAGGACAATCCTTTGTTCCAAACCAGGTTCAATCCTCGTGCATAATGTCTATAATGTTTAGAATTATATAATATTCTTTCTAGGGTATTTTACAAAGTCATAGAAACTAAAGATGAAATCTCCATTAAAGAAACTCCGATCAAGAAGGACTACTCACGATGCTAGTGAAAGCAAAAGCAACAAAGACTATAACCACAGCTATCTTAACCCCCCAAAGACCAAGAATCGGAGCATGTATTTCCTAGCAAGTTGAGATGCATAAATTAGTTTGTCAGAAAGCAAATAAAAAGACAGATACATAAGGGTAATATTGTGCAAGGTAAGATATCCACATGGGGCGAAAAATGATATAAATGGAAAATGCGAATAGATTACCAAACCATCTACCATTATATCATCATACTCAATGGAAAAGATGGCCAAATTGGTTAAAATATCCTAACCTTTCACAACTTTTGTTATTATATCCTAACCTTCTACATTGTTTAATTTGTATCCTAAACCAATTGTAAACTCCAAATTTGATGATGTGTCACTTAAATATTGAGTTTAAATCATAAAATTAATAATTATTTTGATAATTATAGGTGATGAGGTGGCTTTTTAAACTCATAATTAAAGTGCCACCTCGTCAAATTTTAAGTTAAAAACTGAATTGGAATACAACTATCTAGAAAGGTTAGGATATAATAACAAACTTTAAAAGGTTTTCTTATGCGATTGTTATAGTTTAACAAAGTAAAGGTGCAAATTGGCATTTTACAGCCTCATTTGTGAGATAATACTAAAAAGAAAAAAGAAGCATATAATCGATCATAAAACTTTGTAAACTTCGCATATGCTTTAACACAAACAATTTTTTCAAATGCTGTACATAATATAATGACTTATGAAAACAACATCTTGAATATTACCTTCATATAATGAGCAAGCAATCCAGGCTTTCCCTTATTAAGACCTATATATCATCCTTCTGATGTTACTTCATTAGAGCAAGAAACTATAAAATTTAAATTTTGTGTGTGTGTAAATAAAGTTCCCATGACATGGGTATTATTGTTGTTGCCCTATACATACATATAATGTGCCACCTATACATACGTATAATGTGTCAGGAATGGAAGACAGCTTCAAAGTACCTTTATCAGATTCAGAATTTGACGAAGGGACTTTTACGCATGGAAAACAGTCAAGTCGATCATCTTCCGCCCTCAAAAAGTCAAAAATTATCAAAGCAACGAAAGCAGTGACCTGCAAAAGAAAGTCCAGGAAAACAGCCAATGCTGCAAAACAATAAATGCAAGTTAAGAATGCTGAAGAACTTCACAGTTCACAGAAAAAAAAAAAATCAACCTTCTAAAAAGAACTTCTGACCTGCAAACATAGAGAATACTCGGCATGCTGGCATAGGAATAAAACTTCCAACTGTAAATGCCAAAATCTCAGATAAACTAGCTAGGGTAATAGATGGCCCAACTTCAACTAAAGCATTGCTTATTCGTCCTTCTAAAGGCATGTCTGATGGTTGCCTCTTTACAGCATGGACCAAGATACACATGTTATCAACTCCAACCTGGTAGCAAGATATCTAATTTAATAGACTGCTTGACCAAAAAGAAATTTTCAATTTAAAAGAGCATGTAATCCATTCTCGATTAGTTTCTGCACGATCAATTCAATATTAAAAGCACAAATGAAACTTTTCAGGTTATTCAAGACTCATAATGACATTCAATAGTATTATCGTATAATCTACAATAAATGGAGGCAACAAAAAAGGGTCTTGAAAAAAGCTTTAACCCAATATCATATAATAAATGCTTTTAGACGATATGCCGTCATTTGGACAAGAAAAAGCAGTCATACTCATATCCACTCACCAGTGAATCCAAATATTTGCATATCACTTCTCACTAATCGTATAACAACGATATAAACAATTATTTTCACAATGTTGGGCAAAGGAGACTGGTAGCTACCAATGTGTGATTAGAAGCTTGACAGTGCAAAATAAGTTGTGATCCCAACTCAGACCCCTCATTGTGCATCACACCTAACACTCCAAAGAAGTACCTTGCTTAAATAATTGGACCAGCTAGGTTCCCTGGGTTAGAGTTTCTTCAAAGATTTAAATATATTTTGCTCAGGAACGGTTGACTCATGGCAGGTTAATATTTGAAAAGTTCACTTAAAATGAAAATTTCTAACCTAAAAAATGAAAATTTCAGCAAGTAATCGTTGAATTTTAAATTTGAGTTTTCCTCTTTTTCTAGCCAATGAAAATCTTTGATGAAATGTGTCTTACTTAAAGAAACACATTATAACTTCATCACACAACCAAATGGATGAGACAGCCTGACCCAAATTTGAAGCTAAAACTAGTCATAAGAAAATGTACCAGGTACAAATGGCATCCAAATGCTACGAAACAAGGCACAAATAAGGCTTTTAAACAGTTTGTAAACTCACTATCAACACCACATATTTGAACGTTATAACACAATCAATATACTGAGGCATATATCTTTTAAGGGTAGTAATCCAGATGCATAAAGCACCATGTTGCATAAAACCTGACATGATAGAACCAAAAGAAAAGGCTGCAGTTTGCCTAGTAGAATACAAGGAAAAATTGCTTAAGCACTTGTAGACAAAGCATATCTAAGAACCCATATCAATCAAGGTTAGAAACATTCAATTTTAATTGATAGTTGAAAGGAAAGTTGATTTATAGAAATACATTAAAATATGGAACATCACATTAGATTTTTAAAGTATCTAGACTTAAAAGTAGTCTATGTTAATCAATGTAAAAACTAAAACGTTTTAAGAAAAAGAACTTACAGCCAAAACAAGAAAAGGGATTACTTCCATTATGATTAGGGTGGACTTTACTCCAATGGCACTAAAAAATCCAATGGATCCAAGAACAGCAAGCATGACTACGATAACTCCTGAGAAGCCAAGTAACACCTGCAACCCGAGCTGCTTAATTCAGCATCTATTTGTAGAAGGTTAAAAGGACACTCAGACTAAGAAAGGAGTCCAATTAGGGGGGGAAAAAGGAAAAAAGATGGCATCAAGATTAAAGGAAGCTAGATTCTTTAGGAAAATGCAATAACTTTAAAGCATCACTTAAAACTTGCTTTCCCAACGAACCCTGATCGTAACTCGTAAGAACTAAAACAGCATAGGTTTAGCATATATTAAAGAATAAATCTTATGTTTTAAGCTCCATTTCAATCACTAGACTCATGGCTATCTATGATAATAGGTTTAAATCCATTGAACAAGGGGCACCTATTCCAGCAGTCTCTTTTACTGCTGGAATAGATCAATATCTTTCCACCTCAGTGAGATCATACATCAAAAAACCACTAAAGTATATACACATTTTCTCAACCTTAGACAAAGGCGATTAGTAGTGATAGTAATTAGGCAAAGACATGTAACCCAAAAAAAAAAAGGCAAAGACAGGAAAAACTCATTTAGATTTAGCTTTATCTTGTGCATAACAAGAAGATCGGATCCCAGCAAATATGATGGGAGATGCGCTACATTGACTAGTACTGGTCTACGTATTAATTCCATCACTCTGAAGATAAGTTTTCACCACGTGGACAAATGAATAGCTCAATAGCATGATAATTAACTTCGAGATGTTTGATTTTATCTTGCGCCACAATGCTAAGTACATATAAAGAAACTGAAGGAAAAAGAAAGAAAGATGACAATCACAGACCAAATCTTTAGCAGCCATTCATCAGGAAAATATAAACATTGTGGCAGGAAGAATTGAGATTTTAAAGAAAAAAAAATACATACCTTAGATGAGATACAAAATGATGATGAGAGAGACACATCTCCCAAAGTCAAAGATATGTAAGCAAACATCAAAATGTAGCTTACCTGACGTAAGAAAAATAAACAATTAGTTCAAATGAATTTCATTGAGGTTTAACCTGGATATATATAGGTATAGGGAGATTTTTAGAACACAAAGGCCTAGAGGCAAAGAACAATCAATTTTACCAAGTTCCTGAGAAATTCATGCAAATTTGGTTTTTATCAATTGATTATCATAATTCATAATCAAAATGCGGTATGTGCAGAAATCTAAATGACTAAACCTGACCATAGAACAAAAAGTCCAGCTCCAAATTTGCATGAAGTACTGGAAATTGTAAACTCGTGTAACTAGTGCATTTTTTATTTTATAAAGAACAGGCACTTTGAAAAATAGAAAATTGATTTTGGACGAGCCTCAATGCCAGATCAACATAATGAACAAGTTATCCTAGCTATAAAGAACACTGAAGAGATTACCTTTGCAACTACAGTTTGCAAACACAAGATTTAGACACAAATGAGACGGAAGTGTTTGGCCTTATTTTTATGGAGTACTGAATTGGATTTTTCGAAGGTGTAACGGAAGAATCATTTCCAAGGAACAATGAAAAACTTACTAAGATAGTTGCAGCATCAGCTGTGCTTTCTCTTTTCAACTCTTCCTCTACAGAACTTTCTGATGAAAAGGAAATCGTAAGATTTCTAGACTGTACCATGGGTAATAGCTCTTCCTGTGACACAAGTTAGTTACACCAAACTAAAAATCACATTCTTTCTTTACAAAAGAACTAAAAAGAGAATGCAAACTAAAGAAAAAAGTTCTTGTCATAAAAGGATTTCAACTACATTTAATAGTAGTAATTACGTAGGGGCAAGTATACTAGCATATATTCTCCACAAATCAGCTGTAGCACTGGATGCGAATCAAGCAGGCAACCCCTCTCCAAGCTTGTTATATTTTTTTTTTCCAAAATTAATAGTGTTGCACTATATCGAGCATAATGGAAGAGTTTAATCCATGTAGCAGGCCCCAACTAATTTGGGATTGAGGCTTTGTTGTTGTTGTCTTAAAATTAATAGTGCACTGAAAAGAGTATTGGTGAATTGGCAAATAAATCAAGAGAGTTGCACAGAAGTCGTAAGTTCATTTAAAATTACCCACTCAGATGAAGTTATCTAACAACGAACGGCAGAGCTGTCTAAATAAAAGAATAACAATCCTAAGCAATCGTCCTACCTAACAAGTAGCTTTTACGGAGATCTAACCAAACATTTCATTTGAAACATTTGTAAAACATACAAATAGCACAGATAATTGTGACCTACATTTAGAAAGAAAATATGCACATACATTCTAGACATAATTGCATTATGAGTCTTAGAATTCCATAGCAGCTTGAGTTTTAACCTCGGCAATCTTTGGTTTCAAATTATTTTGTTGTATAGCTGTTTAAAACAAAGTTATCAAATTGGGAAAAAAATGGTTCACACCTTTCATGTTGATTTCTTGCGGCAGACAGAATAAAGAAATCAACCAAATTTTGGGGAGTTACAAAAAGGATATCAGGGATTATGGCATCTACAGTCAAATTATATTTATGAACATTATTTCTTGATAAAGAAGTAAACCCAATGCTACATTGAAAGTGTTTGAGTTGAGAGTATCATCCTTATAAGATGATCATTTGATTGAGTACTTGAGGTGTTCAATTGTGATTCTAACACACTAGTTAAAGTAAATCACATAAATAGAAAAGATTCACAACCTCTGTTTTATGTAAGAATGGGGTGGGAAAACACTGGTAAAGTTACTGTGAAATGCCAACTTTTACCAAAGTCATTGTTCTAATTATCATGAATACCACAAAAGATTTTCACTAATAATTAGAGAATTATAATAGGATGAGATTCCCGCCTTAAACAATCTTGACTCTCCCGCATAATTTCACAGACTTAATGTCCACACTCAAGCCATCATTTTTTATAGAATGTACAGGCACGTCGGTGTTACCAAAAAAGTAATCTTGATTAATAACTTGATGAGAGCGAATAGAACAATTTTTCTGATTCCATACAACCTTAAGATTATAAATTTCTCAGATGTCGTAAGAGCTCCAAATTTATTGACGGAGTACGAGATTTCACTTGAAAGGTTTTTTTTTTTTTTTTTTTTTTTTTAATACCTACAAGTAAGAGTAGATGGAGAAAGTAATGGCCGCGAACTACAATGCTGATTGCGGAACAAATGTTAAGTCAAAGCAGTTATATTAAAACGGAAGACTGATTCAACAATATTCAGAATATGGAAAGTAACATCAAACCTTTGCTAGTTCAATAAAATCTTGTTCCCAAGCTACGGCTTTCCCATTCCCACTACCAGCTTGATCAACTTCGTTGTTGACTGGATAGGTTATTACAAATGCAGAAGCCTGTCATATAAATAATAAGAAATTAGTATGCAAGTCTTGTAATGCAAAGGAAAATCCAAATACTACCTCTGAGTAGTTGGCTCCAGAAAATCCCCCTAACACTGTCCTAGGGTCGAGAGGAGACTGAAATGCGCTCCTGCACGTCTCCGCAGAGGTATAATGCTGAAAATGTGAAAATAACAAGGTCAATCAGCAACATGTTTCAAAGTTAGGTTTGTGTAAACGTCATGCTCTTACATGGATCCTAAGCAACCATTTGAGTACTTGTCTCTTATTGGGAATTGATTTCATTCTAGGTTTACTATAAAATTTTAGGCAGGAAAATTAATTTACTTTGTTTGCGGTCATTCTTTAGGCCAAGCAAGAAAAAAAGAAGAAAAAAAAATTTCGCTGCAAAGCATGCTCCTTGTGGCATGCAGTTCTTCGTTATAAGCTCCACCTATTAAAATATTCAATTGAACCAAAATTGTCAGTCAAGAATACACTTCTTTTTTTTATACAAATGGCTATGCACTTCGTCCTTATTAAATGACTGACTCAAACTAAAATTTGAACCAATATTGAACCAATAACTATTTAATTCTATCTAAAAAAAATGAAAATTTTCACAAAGAACACTCTCACTAGCACACTTGAACAAAAAAAAGAACATAGAAATTATAAGAGTAACAATGCCTATAGCATCTATGTATTTTATTTTTGGGGTTTAAATTAGATGGAGAAAACTCTTATTTTGTTACCAGAAAACCATTAGCATGCGTTAAAAAAATATAAATCAATTACTTGTTCCACCAGAGGCAAAGCAGTGATTATTTTAATTTCTCCCTACCACGTATGGAATCACATGTTAATTTCAAAGTAAGTAACCAAAAGTAAAACTATCAGAGCAAACCTGAAAGCAATACTCAATATGTCCAACTCCGCCATAATCGTCATAGTTCTTCGGATTCATTTTGAAATACTGTCAAAGAATAAAAAATATTTCAAGTGTAAAATAACATAGATTGAGAGGCAACATAATCAAGAATCCGAAAATCCAAAAATCTGAAAGCATAGATAGACATGAATAGTTTTATGTTACATGACATGCATGAAATGACAGAACTTTAATAGTGGAATTTTTCATAGCTCTTGCGCAAGTTATCATGATTCAGTTTATTTCTATTTTCATTTCCAAAATAATGGAGTTTTTTTCTTCCATTTCACAGTAAAGTAATGGTTGCCATTAAAATTTAAAAATGACATGAATGAGAAAGCACTAAGCAGAGCTAAAATATCATTAGCTCGCCAATTTCAAAGAGAGGTGTGCATTCTCTTGACCTGAACTAACAAAATCTTCCAACAACCAACTTCTGTTGTCTCGATAGACAACAGCTTATATCATAAACCCTTAGGTAGTGAACAAGGATGGCCAAATGGTTAGTGCAATTTGTAATCATGCTTGGTATCACTCTATGCGGAATTGGAAGTGAAGGTAGGATTGCAATATATGGCGTAAAGATGCAATGACACCAAGCTGGATGATTTTATGGCAACTAAAGTAGAAGTGCCTGTAATTTCTCTCATATAAATGTGAGGAGAAACCAGATTTTGAAACACATAGGTTATTGGATATAAATGTGAGGCAAGCTTATATATATATATGGGAAATTCTACAATGTGAACCAAAATAAGTTCCCATGTCATGGGTACTATGTGTTTTGACTATGATCAAGGTTTGAAACTTCGACTTCGCCTATGACTTCGCTCACTTAAAATTTGGAATTTATTCGAGGAAGTTAACTTCGACGATGATTTGACAAAAATTCGCCGGTGTGCGGAAGTTTATGGAATTTCACTTTAAATGCTAGAAAACTCAAGTTTCTTTGTAGAGATGCTAGAACTATGTTTTATTTGAATTTAGCCGAAGTTTAAGTATATTTCTAGCATAGTCGAAGTTTCGGTCGAAGTTTCAGTCGAAGTTTGCTCAACTTCCACGAAACATGACAATTTTACTTCATGTTTTATTAACTTCCATCAATGTTTTCGAAGTTCGGTCGAAGTTAGCCGAAGTTGAGTCGAAGTTTTACAATTTTTCTACTGCCTATGAACTTCGCTTCGCTCACCTCAAAATCGACAAACTTCACCCGAACTTCGCCGAAGTTTGTCGATTTTTTAAACCTTGACTATGATGAGGCAAGCTTATTGAATTTTTAGTTCCCACGGTAGTACTACCCAGTATTTATACATACATATGGGTAATTCTACCATGATGATTGGGGAAAATTATCATTATACATACATACATACATACATACATGTATGGATAAAATAATTGTCAAATATCATGGAAACCACATCCCAATTTTACATTCAAAGCATTGAAGTAATTTTCTAGCTATAAAGAATGGCCAAATAAATCAACTTTCACTATTTCTTTCTATCTACTGCAGAATCTACAGACTACAACTCCATATTGAACAGCTCCAACTATAATGGCAACATGGCTGGTGGCATTTAAGAACTCACGGTTCTCATGTAATGAATGGACATGGAATGGGAAAATCATAATAGTGTGAGGAAAGAATAAGTTATTGTTGGCCATGGGTTGCAAACAACAACAACAACATAGCCTCAGTCCCAAATTAATTAAGGTCACTACATGGATCAAACTTTTCCATTGTGCTCGATTAAGTGCAATTGATGGTGAGTTTCCAAACCATTCAAATCCCTCCTAATTAATGCATCCCATGTTAACTTTGGTCTACCCCTATCTCATCGAATTTCTACAGTTTCTATTGAGTCAAGTTTTCTAGTGATGGCATTTGTAGGCCGTCTTTGCAAGTGACCAAACCACCGAACCGCCCTTCCCTAATCTTTGTATCAATTGGTGCTACTCCTACTTGCCTTTAAATTTATATATTTCTTATTCTATCTTTACGAGTTTTACCACACATCCACCTAAGCATCCTCATTTCGCTACGTTCATTTTATGTAATTGTTGTTGCTTTCTTGCCCGACATTCACTTCCATAGAGCATAGCTTGGCCTAATTGCGGTCCTATAAAATTTTTCTTTTAACTTAGTAGGAGCATTTCGATCACAAATCACCCATGTTGCACTCCACCATTTCTTCCATCCAGCTTGAATTCTATGTGTGACATAATATTACCATCATTTTGTATGATCGATCCTAGGTATCTAAAGTGGTTCACCTTAGGAACTTCTACTTCCCCTAATTTTACCACTTCATCATCTTGATGTCTAGTGTTTCTTAACTCACAGTGCATGTATTCGGTTTTCGTCCTACTCAACTTAAAGCCTTAGATTCTAATGTATTCCTCCAGAGTTCTAATTTCCTATTCACTCCATCTTTTGTTTTATCCACTAAGACAATATCATCTGCAAATAGCATACACCATGGTATATCCTCTTGAATATGCCTAGTTAGTTCATCCATAACTAAAGTAAATAGATATGGGCTTAAAGCCGATCCTTGATATAGTCCTATCGTAATGGGAAATTCTTTTGTAGCTCCTCTAAATGTCTTTATACTCGTTACTACTCCATCATATATATCCTTAATAGTGTCTATGTATCTAACATGCACTCCTTTTCTTTCTAGAACCTACCAAAGAACAACTCTAGGTACCCTATCATATGCTTTTTCTAAATCTATAAATACCATATGAAGATCTTTTTTCTTTTCTCTATATTTTTCTAACAATCGTCTTACAAGGAAAATCGCCTCCATAGTTGACCTCCCAAGCATGAAGCCAAATTGGTTCTCGATATTTTTGTTTCTTTCCTTAGCCTATTGTCAATTATCCTCTCCCAAAGTGTCATAGTGTGACTCATAAGTTTAATTCCCTGGTAGTTTGAGCAACTTTGAATGTCTCCTTTGTTTTTGAAGATTGACACAAGCGTGCTTCTTCTCCAATCCATTGACATCCGTTTTGATTTTAGAATTTTATTGAAAAGTTTTGCTAACCAAGTCAATCCAATTTCTCCTAAGCATTTCCAAACCTCTATGGGTATTTCATCTGGGCCACATGCTTTCCTATTTTCATTCTTTTCAATGCCTCTTTAACTTCTAGAATTCTAATATTGCGTGTATAGTTTACGTTTCTTTCTTGGTGTGGGTTTTCATCTATTATAGTATCAACTTGACCATCATTAAATAAACTATCGAAGTCACTTCTCCATCTCTCCTTAATATCCTCCTCGCGTGTTAAAACATTTTGATTTTTGTCCTTAATACATCTTACATGACTTAGGTCTTATCTCTTAATTTGGCTAGCCTATATATATATTTTTCGCCATCTGTATTACCTAACCTTGTATATAGATCTTCCATGAAATTTGTTTTTGCTTGACTAACCACTTTTTTAGCTTGTTTTCTAGCTTCTCTATATTGATTGTACGCATCTTCATCTTGACACTTAGGTATTTTCATATACATCTCTCTTTTAGTCTTAATTGCTCGTTGGACATCCTCGTTCCACCACCATGTTTCTTTCATTGGTGGTCTCAAGCCTTTAGATATACCTAATACGTTTGATCCCACTCTCCTTATGCAACTACTCATTTCTTGCCACATTGTATTAGCATCTAAGTCAAGATTCCAAACATTTCCTTTAGTAGTTTTTCTCTAAACTCTACTTGTTTACTATTTTTAGGTTCCACCACTTTATTCTAGGGTCGCTAACTCTTTTATTCATACTATGTCGTCATTTTAGCTTAATATCAAGTACTACTAACTTATGTTAGGTAGTAAGCGCTGCACCAGGTATTACTTTGCGGTTTTTACATATTTTTCTATCTATTTTTCTTGTTAAAAGAAAATCTATTTGACTCTTGTTATGACCACTACTAAAGTAATTATATGCGGCTCCCTCTTCCTAAAACTAGTATTTGCTAAGACAAGATCGTATTTGAAGCAAATTCTAAGATTGATTCTCCTTCTTCATTTCTATTACCGTAACCAAAACCTCCATGAACTCTCTCAAACCCATCGTTACTTGCCCCGAAATGCCCATTTAAATCTCCTCCAATAAAAACATTTTCATCTAATGGTATACTTTGCATAAATCCATCCATATCGTCCCAAAACTTGCGTTTGATGCTCTCGCGTAATCCTACTTATGGTGCATAGGCGCTAAGTATGTTAATTTTTTCGTCTCCAATAATTAATTTAACTAGAATCAATCTATCCCCCATTCTCTTAACCTCTACAACCTTATCCTTATAATCATTATCCACCACAATTCCTACTCCATTGCATTTTCTATCCATACCAGTGTACCACAATTTAAACCCTATGCTTCCTATTTCTCTACTCTTTTCTCCTACTCATTTTGTCTCTTGGAGGCAAGCAATATTGACTCTCCTTCTAATCATAGTATCTACTATTTCTATTTTGTCTAAAAGATCTAGTATCCGTATCTATGAATTTTTTTCTCCCCTTTGGGTTGCAAACTTCTAAATTTTATTTTACTTTTTATCTTGTCAATGGTTTTTTAACTATGAAGTCTTTTTACTAGTAAAAAAGTTGTTTCCAATTAAAAAGAAAAAAGAAAAAGAACAGGCTCAACCAAGACAGGCAAGCACTTTTAGCCCCATCCTGCATTCACTTGAACCACATTAACAAACACTTAACAAAGACATACTTGAAACAAATAGGCAAAGGAATACCTGCAGCAAGCTTTGAGTCGCACAATCCTGGCCTAGCGGTTTCAAGCAAATATCAGTTAGAGATATTATTGATCCAGAATAATTTGCACGAATTGCGTCAACCTGTAAGAATTTAAAAAATGAAAAGTACGCTAAAAAGGAGGTGACCTAGTAATCTCTGAAACATGTTATAAAAGCTTAAAGTAGGATAATGTAAATGTCATAGGTTGGACAATGAACTGTTCAAAGGAGATGTTCAGTTCAGGCAATAGGTTCTCAAGTCTCAAAGTACCTTCTGCTGAATTTCAAAGAGTAGGTTGATATTTTCCTCTGTCACAATACTGGGTGGCTTGCCCTGCTCCATATCTGGAATTGTAGCCAATATAAGCTGGAAATAAAATGTCGAATCACCCCTCTGAGCAATATTAAAACAACATGGCCTCCAAAAGGAATGTGAACGAAGAAAAAAGAAAAAAAATGAATGATTAAAAGTTTAGCCTCAACTATACATCATTTACAATCTTAGACTCTCTGTACCATATAAATAAGAATTACCAGCAACAACTGAGTCCAATAACAGAGGAGCATTTAATTAAATATATAATGATTCTAAAGCAAGTCTTCATCATCTCATGCATTTTACTGAAGTGTCCATAAAATATCTGACACTAAACCCAGTTGTACATTTGTACCAAATGAGAATTTGAAAAACTAAATAATAATGTTAAAAACAACTACTATTAGCTTTACAAGTAAACGAATGATCTCATGAAACCAATGGTTTCAAAATTAAAAGTGAACTTCATAGTTCACAAACCTATATAATGTGAAGAAGAAAACACGACATTTTCAAGTAGCGGTACTTAATATGATGAAAAGTTTCCCAGGCCTACGTCAATGATCAAAATTCTCTGACTTTTTAATCATTGAGAAAGAAACTATAACCAATAAAAAAACACACATGAAATATTAATATAAGTCAAGCAAGAGAATGAAGTAGTTTATAAAGTTCAAAAAGGGGAAAAATTTTACCATTGTTTGCATTGTCAATAAAAAGGTCATATCATACTACTGTTACTACATTTTTATACAACTTTTTTTGACTGTGAGAAGTTAGTACAAAAAGTATAAAAAAATATTTGATACACTTTTGGATTAGAAATATTACATATTTAGCAATTCGTACCCCAATCCAATTGTCAAATTTCACCAGCAACTCATTCTAAGAAAACAAAAACGTTATTTCAAAAGAAGATGAAGCGATAATAGATTGGTGCTGTCAAGAAGGTTTGTTATATACAAAATAAGAAAAAGCTTATGAATCAAAAGTAGGTCAAACCAGAAAACTCTCACAAAACCATCTCGTGATTGAAGATAGCAGAATTTATCGTCAATGGAAAAAAAAAAAAAAAAAAACAAAACAAAAAAAACAAAAAAAAGGGAAAAAGAGCAAAATTAAGATGGAAAAACCTGTTCAATTCTGTAAAATGGAGCTAGATGGGTATCAAAGTAGAGCTTCTCCTCGGCCGCCTTACTTCCATGCCCTACCCATAGCTAGAGTAGCATATGTTAGCATTAGGTTCTAAATATTAGAGCGAATTAACACTAAGAGAATATAACAACTGATAAATGTGTAAGTGAACGTTTGCTGCATCAAACATGATACTGTTTCTGACTATGTAAGCAAATGCATAAAGCAATGCTAATGAAACTTAAGAGAATTGCAAACCAAAACCAGAAAGCTTGAGGACCAGTCGAGCCATGGGATTGTTTTTCCATGTTATGATTTTCTTATTTAACAAGTTGAAGTACTATTCAAATTCTTCAATTTCTACTGAACAAAGATATGTAACAAGCTGAACTATAGTATTGTCTCAACAATGGCAATTTACATATTATTTTCTTATTTAACAAGGTGAAGTATTTCTATTCACATTTGCCCAATTGTCAGAAACAAAGACTTGTAACATTATAATTGATGCAGGCACAATTTTTTGTGATAATGACTACATGTGGGTATTCAGGTCATCTGACCATGACCTGTCTCGTGCCCCAAAAAGAATACTTTGAGACTATTCTGGATACTAGTGAAAAAGGTGAATAAGAGATAAAGGCATAAATGTAATGTTTAGCAACTTCGTTAATTACTATAGCGACTAAAGTATAAAAACAATCAAATAAATAGATAAACCAAATCACGGAATTTTGCCACCCCTTCAAACTGTCACAGGCTCACAATAGAATAATACTTCCATTAACTTATCAGTGTTAAGATTCCCCTCAGCCCACAGGTACAAAAGACCAGCAACAAATAATATGGAAATAATGGATGACGATTTTAACAATGTGTGCTGAACAATGGACAAATAATATGATACTTAATTACTTATTGACAAATTTCATAATTTTTAAAAACTAAGGAAAATACAACAAGATCCCAACATAATACCTTTTCAGGTTGTGTTTCCACCTTAAAACTTGTTAGGCCCAAGCAAAAAAGAATAACAATAGCCAATGATGAACAAAGAACAAGCGTTGGGTTTCTAGCAACCCACGTCCCATACATCCTGAATATAGAAAAGAATCAAAGGGATCAACATGCCAATCGAGATGGAGGGAAAGAGAGAAAGGAGACAATGACATATAAAATAACATTAGAATCAACAACCTGTAAAAACTGGATATGTAGCCTTGCACGATAGAAACTTGAATCCCCTTCATCAAACGAGGAACCTCTTCGGGCATCTAATAAATTATAAAACACACTGATATTTCAACAGCTTAAAATGGTGGTCAACACAGAAAACAGTCGTAAAATGACATAAATAAATATAACTCATGTGCATTCTGGCACAAAAGCTAAACTGTATGTCTAGCCAATTGTACAAATTATCATAAACAGAATATCTCTTGAACAGACAAACAACTACACTGAGCTTTACGGTACATCGTGTTTCACTACCAAGTTACCAACACCTTCAGCTCAATTATCAAGAGAAAAGAACCTATTTGCTTTACTAGAAAGATGGTGATGATATAGATTTTTTATCAGATGTTGTTGCGAAAAGCTTCAAAGGATAGAAAGCACAAGATATAAGACTTAAAATTTTGAAAGTACGTGAACCGAATAAAAAGCTGAAATTGTTTCACACTAGGGAGCCAATAAGAAAGAGAGGGTGAAAATTAGGACATAAGCGTACAGAGTCCAGAAAACAATTTTCTTAAAATATGTGGTAGGAGATGGGTGCATGGACAAAATTAAAAATGAGAATTATTTTCTCAATTCTAAGTTCCAACACTAAGTTTTTGAAAAATGAAACTAGTGATAAGCACAAAACATTAAAAAAACAATAGAATTGCTAAGGTATGACGTTAATTATGAATAAGTTGATGGTTTCATAAAACAAAAGAAAAATCAAATGGATGAGGATAGACTACAGAGGAAGCCAGAAAAGATTCAAAACAACAACAACAACAACAACAACATAGCCTCAGTCCCAAATTAATTGGGGTCGACCCAGAAAAGATTCAAATAAAAGAAAATAATCATCGCACAGATGGAGAAAGACAATATGTGAAGCAAGAGAAACAAGTAGACCTCTGGTATAAAGCTCCACTTCTCTTTCATATATCAAAGGCAAAACATATTTTTTGGTCCTTGAACTTTGAGGCTTTTATGCTTTTGGTCCCTGAACTTTCATTAGTGTACATTCGGTTCTTGAACTTTCATTGTTGTACATTTGGTCCTTGAACTTTTGAGTTCTTATGCTTTTGGTCCTTGAACTTTAAGTTTTTTATGTTTTTGAGGGAAATTATTCTTTTTTCGGCTTTTGTTGGTCGATGTGAGTCGTTCGGTTCAGTAATATAAACCACTTAAATCTTCTTGACTAGTCACGTGACGCTCTTGTTACCGACATCACTTTGTAATTTAACACTTTAAATGGTGGAAGGACTAAATATAGATCTTAGTGAAAGTTCAAGGACCAAATAAGAGTAATAAAAGTTCGAGAACATAAAAAACACAAAGTTCGGGGACCAAATGATGAGTTTTCCTATATCAAACGACAAAAATGAAGCCTTAATCCAAAATTAGTGGGCATCGTACATAGATCACACATTTCCACTCTGCTCGATTTAATGTTGTTGATGATGAGCATTCATGAATTATAATCCTTTTTAAATCCTTCATAATTAATACATCCTAATTTATCTTAGGTGCACCCCTAAGACCTTGAGTTCCTTCAATTTCCGTGTGTTGATTTTTCTAACTAGGACTTTTATATGTTTTCTTTGGATGTCCCCAAACCACCGCAACTTCCCTACCTTATTTTTGCATTTATTGTGTTTACTCTTACTTTTTTCTCGAAACTTCATATTTCTTTAATCCAACTTGAATTATATGAGTGACGTCCTCCTCAATATTGCCATCTCTTTGTATGATTAATTCTAAATATCTAAAATGATTCGCCTAAGGAACTTCTACTTCTCCTAATCGCACGATTCAATTTATCTTGATCTCTACTATTTGTGAACTCACAATGTACATATTCAGTCTTAGTCCACTCATCCAAAAGACATTTTTCGTATATCAAATGAAATAAACAAAAGGAACAAAGAAAAACACCAAAGGGTACAGGAGCCTCATGTTCAGTTTTCAAATCAAGGATGTAGTTAATGAAAAAAAAAGAATATTAGAAAATAGATTAGAATTAAGAAATTTGAATGTACCTGCATAGATGGGTACTCATCTTTTTGCTCATTAAACCAATAGGATTCACATTCACCAAGATTCAGAATAGATTTCATTCTTGGGCTTGGGTTTCGCATTTCTCTTTGTCGATGAAACATTCCACATCCAAGAAATGCAGAGACAAAACCAATATATAAAATTCCTAATGAAAATTCAATACATTTAACCTGCAATGACCAGAAGAGCATAGCAAAGTCAACTAAGGAATTGAACAGTAAAAAATACAAGAGCAAAATGACAATATTTTGTTTACCCCAACCATATAAAAGCAAAGACCTAAGAAACTAAATCCAGACTAGGTTTCCGTTTCACTAAAGAAGTCCTGATTGCACATGAAAAAATCTAAAATCCAGAAATCACATGCACGTATACAAATAAATAACACATATGTGCATGGATGTAAATGGAAAAGAATAGGAACTTCGTAATGAAAATTATCACCTTGAGAGATCCAATTTTAATGGAGCAGGAATGCTTTTTTCTAGAGAGCAGGCTGAATTAGAGCATGAAGGAGAAGAAGGACAATCACCACAGGAACATCCCAATGAAGTGTCCCCGCATGAATAAACAGACACATTCATAGGTTTAATCCCAGGTGAGTCGGGAGTACTTTTGAAATCTATTGCATATGGTGAACCAGGAATCCCAAGTTCTACTTGTCGCCCAATAAAAGCAAACCATTCTGCAGAACATTGGGAAAATAAAAGCATTACTAGCGGAATAGAAAATAAAGGATACTTTAGCATCTATGAAAGCAAATCCTAACAAATTAAGGTCAAGACACCGCAGCCAATCAAAATGCCAATAAAAATGAGGAAAATAGAAGATATGAGCGATCAAGAATTTTTTCACACATTTCAACCCTAAATGTTTCAGTCGTAAATATCTGAATATGCAAAAGATAGTTTTGACAAGGCGCAAATATAGCCTAACCCTCAAAAGGAAATCATGAAACAACCAAGAGATGCATAGAATTTCAGTTTCAATGACTTTTTAAGTCCAGTGAAATTAGAATGAATCAGTCATCAACCTCCATATTCCACTATAAAGGAAACAACACAAAACAGTGATAATTGATCAAAATTATTGCAGAAACTTTGGAGAGAGTTTGGATAGAGCACCTACAACATTGTTAAAGAGAAGAAGCTAATAAAAAATGAAACAGTCCAGAATCTCCAGATAGAAAAATGAACAAGTGCCAATTATTCTGAAGCCATTAAGACTCATGATTTCAAAGATATTAATCAAGAACATCTCGGCCTATTGAAAATCATTCAAGAATAATGAACAAAAAAATGCCAGCTTTAATTTTTTCAAATATATGTGATGCACATGCACATGAATATAAGAATAACAAGAAGAAATGTTGAACTCTGGAATCACTGATTACAATTTATGCCTCACCTTTAAAATTCTTAGCACCCCCTGCTATGAATTCCATGGCTCGTGTATTCATGGTTCCAAACTTAACTTCTTTGCAAGAGTTATACAGCTCTTCACCAAACGTATCAGTAACGTAAAAATCAATGCTGTTCACAGCCAAATTGTTATTAACCTAAAACCCAAAATGAGTCAGCATCAAAGATTGAAATCTTCAACTTTTCAATAAATCATAATTGTTTGACAAACAAGAGCAATAGTAATAGAAGCATATACGATAAGAAAGTATTCACTATAAAAACAACTAAACTCGACTCATTGAAGGAACAAATAGCACCATAATATTAAATAATGGTCAAATGAAAATTAGCATATTTCAAAACCAATTTGAAGTTGCAACTCATACAAAAAATAAAAAAAATGCAGGCATCCTATCATGGATTTTCCTTTCCACTCAAAATACGAGCATGTCTTTAGCATCAAGCATGGGCACAAGTGTATCCTAGATTAATTAGATAACCAACAGTGAGCATCCCCTGCAGCTTTCAAAATTTTCCGCAACAATAAAATGAGTGCATTATTCAAATAAACTAAGCACACTAAAATTGCATTATTGAAAGAAACAACTGCTATTGCAACACAGTTTAGTTAAGCTGCTTCAGCATTGAATAGTTTCAAAAGATTGTCAACTTTGTGACTTCCCCCAAGCAGCAAATCAAGTGTCATGGGAGATCCCCACAAACAATGTGACCTGAATAAAACACCATTGAACAAAGACATGCCTAATGGCATCTATTTATATGCCAACACATAATTCAAAAATGGAGAAACTTCAACTACCAGAAAGAAAATAAATATCGACCTGTTTGTGAAACTTAGAAGCTTTAATTGAAATCAATTGATAATCAGAAGGAACATAAAACATAAGGTGTTTTGTTCTTTGGTACTAGCTAAATTGCCAAACTGGATGAACAAAATAAAAATAAAAATAAAATAAAATTAATGGAAAGAATGTCATCTCATAGTTGGTCGCCAGGCCTAAGAATTCAATTCCAAGAATTCCAGCCATTCACTAGTCCACTTTCAATAACAACAACAAAGCCTCAATCCCAAATTAGTGGGGGTTGGCTATATGGACCAGACTTTTTCACTCTGCTCAATTTAAAGCACTAGCATGTGTGCCTTCATAATCCTCTAAATTTTTTTCTAATTAATGCATCCTAAGTCATCTTACTTCTACTCGGACACAGTCTAATTTCTTAGATTCCAAATGTGTGTAGTTTTCTAACTAGGCATTTGCAGGTCGTCTTCAGGTATATTCAAACCACCACGACCGCCAATCGCTAATTTTTTTATCGATTGGTATTAAGTAGTCGGCTTTCATCAATGATTCTGCATAGCAACGTAGCTAATCCCAAGCTCAAACTTTATTAAGTGAGCAACAATGATTTCGTTTCTCTGCAAACTCTTATCCATAAATAACATAAAGAAAAGGAGTTGATCCATCTCTTATAGAGATCCTTGTATTGCGAAATGAATTCCCATGTCATAATTGTCATTGCCATCATAATAAGACATGATATTAGAACTGGAAGCATGAGAAAGAAAATACATAATCAAAAGAGACCAAGCAATTGGTGGACTCTCAATATCATAAGTGGAGAAAAATGCATCCTAATGTTACACTAACAACCCTAAGCAATACCAACCTCCTAAAGTCCCAATACACCTTGGACCCCATAGTCACAATAATAACTAACCAACAACATAGCAATTCAATTAAAATTAGACAAAATAGACATTAAAACCCTAATCAATAATTGACTCCAAATCTGCAATCATATTGTTTGGTAAAGGGCTGGATACATTCAGCATAAATACTATAATTTGGTTACCTTGGAAACAGAAGTCACGTTGATGAACTGACTTTGATTCGGAGAACAGGTAAGCTCACAGAAAAGATTTAAAAAGTTTCTCAAGCATGCTGGGCAGCCTATAAGAAAAGGGATAGCCTGAAAAGGAAACATAATATTGTAACTAATCGAAAAATAATAGTTAAAATGTTCCCTATGCAAATGAGGAAATATGAACATAAAAGCCAGATTAATATTGACTATATAAACAAAGTAGAGAGGCAAAACTGTTCAAGATATACCGGTTGAACTTGTGCTCTCAATGTATCAAACTGAGCCTCTGAGCAACAAATATTGCCACTTATAGTTGGGCACAAACTTTGGATCTTCATAGAAAGTTGATCATCAGGCTGAAAGATCATATTAAAACAATCATTTTTATTTTGATATAGATCACGCAACAAATTATGATCGTTTACACATTCATGACAAGATTAAACATTTTCTGTAAACAATGTCAAAGATGAGCCACAGGGAAGCAAGTTATTTGAAATATTTCTACATATCTTCTTGATGCTAGAGGCTAACTACAATAAATATGGCTATAACACATCCATAAAAAATAAAAAAGAGATGAAAGCACGAGTAAAGAAACAGAATAATAATTTGGGGCTAAGTCATAGGTCTACCAAGAAAACCATTACCTAATAGTAAAACACTTATTGCATATTTCAGTAATTAGATGCAAAAAATAAGAGAGAGGAGATTTGGGAAAAACATAAACCATAATGAAGACTCTTCAGAATTCTGCTGACCTTCACTGGCAAGGAACCACAAGGACAGTTTAACTTCTTCCCATCCCGTCGTTTTCCACAAATGTCATACATTGCACAATATTCTTCAGAATGTTGTCTCCTAACCAGAAAAGGAATTTTAAATGATCCATTATTTGAATGAAACATCATTTCAACTTCTCAAACTAAGATTCAAATTGCGGCCACGAGTGAGAAACTAGGTTTGAGATTTCAATCCATTAAAACATGCAATGATGGATTCTACTAACTTGCAGTTTGTACGAAAAATTTCTTTTACATACAAAATGGTCTTGACTTCTGCATAACAGCATTATTGCCATGACTCATTCAGTTGTTCAGACTTATCAACACAAAAAACATGCGTGGTACCTTTCACAAGCATATGTTTCGAAATGTGAAAACAACAAAGTTGTTTATGAAGGAACTAGGAAAAGCTGCTTGACTTTCGTAACGCAACGTACCAAATACTATACATTTCTAATATCATTATCAGATGATGCAATGCTTCTAAGTGAACTACAAGACGACGACGACGACAACAACAACAACAACATAGCGTCGATCCCAAATTAATTGGGGTTGGCTGCATGGATCAAACTCTTTAATTGTGCTCGATTAAGTGCGATTGATGGTGAGCTTTCCAAACCATTCAAATCCCTCTTAATTAATGCATCCCAAGTTAACTTTGGTCGACCCCTACCTCATCAAGATTTTTCTGTTTCTATTGAGTCGAGTTTTCTAGTTGGGGCATTTGTATGTCGTCTTTGCAGGTGAGCAAACCACTGCAACCGCCCTTCCCTAATCTTTGTGTCAATTGGTACTACTCCTACTTGTCTTTGAATTTCTATATTTCTTATTCTATCTTTACGAGTTTTACCACACATCCACCTAAGCATCCTCATTTCAGCTACGTTCATTTTATATAATTGTTGTTGTACAGCCCAACATTCACTTCCATATAGCATAGCTGGCCTAATTGCCGTCCTATAAAATTTACCTTTTAACTTAGTATGAACATTTCGATCACAAATCACCCCTGCCGTGCTCTGTCATTTCTTCCATCCAGCTTGGATTCTCATCATTCTCAGTATTCCCATCAATTTGTATGATTGATCCTAGGTATTTAAAGTGGTTCACCCTATGAACTTCTACTTCCCCTAATTTTACCACTTCATCATCTCGATGTATAGTATTTCTAAACGCACAGTGCATGTATTCGATCTTCGTCCTACTCAACTTAAAGCTTTTAGATTCAAACGTATTCCTCCAAAGTTATAATTTCCTATTCACTCCATTTTACCACTCCAACTACAAGACAACTTATAAAAAAAATAAAAAAATAAAAAAATAAAACCTACAAGACACCATTATTTGATACAATTAATTACATTTTTTTATTTCTGAATTAATTCCTTTTACTATAAAGAAAATCAATTAGTTATGTGTTGACACCAATAGACTCCTCAAATATTTTAAAAGCAATCTCTCCTCAACCCATTGCCATTGATCAAATGACACATAAATGGGATGGCAATTTATTTCAATAATTTCAAACCGCACTATCTTGAAACTAAAGTTAAATCAAAGGAATTATGCTTAAAGAAACATAATCATAATTAAAGCTCTCGCCAAAAAGAAAACTTCTTGCTTGGGGGGTCGCTACTGTTTAGCAAAAAAATCTTTGCTAGAAGGGCAAACTGTTTGCTTTTGTTTTCTTATTTATGAACATATGATGTCCACTTCGCTTTGTCTTAATTACCCATGCTAGCTTGACTTAGTATCACCCAAGGAGTTATGCCACGAATGGAAAGGGCCAGAGAAAAAGCCCTACTATCCATAGACACTACACATTTCAATTTAACACCCATAGATTGGAATATTATATTACTTGAAGGACCATAACAATACTAGCAAAGGAAATTACACTCAAAAGATATCATGTATAATTGTCTACAAATGTTACTATATGCATATCCATGCATTTTTTTTCATGGGAAATTATAATGCAATAAATTGACTGCGGGATATTGGTAGCATGGATTTAAGTAATAAAGTAATCACATAGTAACAAAAAAGATATAACTTAAGATAGGCCAATTCTAAACACAAAGAAAATAAGATTTCTAGCATACTAGAAGGAGGTCGAAGAATCATTGTCCAAAATATGAGTTAAAATCTCATGTAATATAGCATCCTTACCCTAGTGTGGCATTTTCCATCAAACAGAACTGTTCAGTAGTCAATCTTGCATAAGAAGAAGGGGTTGTGACTATCACCTGCATATGTGCAATAGAAACTGTAAATATAGTTGAACAAATAATGATATTGACTCGAGATAAGTCCATCGAGTTGAATAATTTAAAGATGCAACTTCAAGCTCGTGATCCTTACAAAGCATACAATAAATAAATAAATATCAAACCATTACTATACACTTAGTTAACCTGCAAATAGGACCAAGAGTTTTCATAAACAACAAAGACTAGAAGTCTAGATCAAAAAATCAATAAATAGAAAATATTTTTATATATGCTGAATCCATAGCTCGATGGTTTGACAAAGCAATGATGTGGCCTTGGATTCCAATCTTACCATTAATTATTCATGAAAACAAAAGATCAAAATATTGTGTACACAAGTAACCATTTAAGTAGAAAACAACAATTATATCCATGTTATTTCCAAGGTCATTACATTTGCCTTGGCATTGTTTAGAATTTAGAATTCACTAAACTTAACCATATTGTTTAAAAATTGACTTGAGTAAGATACCAATTCAATCAAGTATTTGATAGAAAATTCAAAGTTTCTATGCACGGAAAACACTCACTTCAATTCTAATAATAATAATAATAAAAAAAAAAAAAAAGTGTGCACATATAATAATAATAATAATAATAATAATAATAATAATAATAATAATAATAATAATAATAATAATAATAAGAATAATAAGAAGAAGAAGAAGAAGAAGAAGAAGAAGAAAACACTTGCTTCAAACAATAAAAGATTTAAGAATACAGAAGAACAAACAATGATAATGTAACTAGCATTTACATAGAAAATCTCTAAAATCTAGATTACCCCTACAATGACTTTTTATAAAATTTTATATTTTCTTCAAAATTCCATTTTGGTACAAAAAAATAAATATCGGAGGGAGCTTTTGTCTTTCAAAACTATCCTTAGTCGATAACATAGTGAAAAAATAATATCATCACCAAGAATTCACCACATTAGTGGCTTTGCCAGGAGCGTTTGGCAAGTTTCACTAGTCCACCAAGAATACATGAAATATTTTCTATTCAGATAATCGCCCTACTATGTTGTGCTTTAAGGTGCTTCCCCTAATAGTTAGAGATGCTTCACATTTTTTACAACTATCAAAAACACCTCCTAATAGTTGAAACAATCTACTAACCACCCCTTTTAAGTTTATTATATATACCTTACTCTTTTTACTTATGCTATGTATAAGAATATTTTTAAATTTAAATAATAGCAAATTAAGTAGTTATCTTAACATTTTTCAAAAATTTAACAAAACTTAAGAACAATATTAAAAAATATTATTTGGCATATGATATTTATATAGTAGCCATAACAAGGGGCAGTTGGCATTAAAATAATCAGAAACCTTTCATTTTTAAGCAACCTAAAAGCCATTAAAGTATTTCATATAGTTTAATGAAAATAATATTGTGTATAGAACTTTTATACATTGCAAAGACATTGATTACAAAATTAAATAATTTGAAACATATATTAAATTTAAAATATCTAGTTAAGAAGGGTGCACTTACAATGGCATGTTTCTATGGTGGCCAACCGTTATTTTTTCTTTAAAAATATAAGGAGGTTCTTTACCGTTCACGGATTTGTCTAACTTCTATAAAACTGATCTAAAGAAAGAGATTGAAGTTAAAAAAAAAAAAAAAAAAAAAAAAAAAAAAAAAAATCATTAGCATAAAAACTAATTTTTGACATCAATATCGTAAAACACCATTTCTCACTAATATCATGACTTCGATGCTCCATAGGCACTTCCCCTAATGGCACTTCCCCTAATGCTACATGGATCAAATTCTTCCATTGCACTCGATTTAATGCAATTTCGCTAAAGTCACTTATTCGAAAATAAATAATTAAGCCGATCAGCTCTATCAAAATAACAACACAAATTCTACAATCTGACTAAGATTTACTGGTTTAAAATTCCAAGTAACTCCACATGAAGTTGGTTCCTATAATAGAACTTGACTACAAATCCGAATCCAAAATTAAACCATTTCGCCGCCGAATTAAACTCCCAAAATCCAAATTCCGTCCCAACATTGGAAGTCTGATAACAAATTGTATCAATTAATCTCTTCAGCAAGTTCTCGCAAAACCACAATTAATCTCTTAATTAGTTGTTTCTAATCGAAACGTAATCCATTTTTATAGCGAATCAAACAGCATTGAACAGATACCTAGTAAACAAATCAAAAATCACAATTTACATGTACAGATGCGCATTAGAGGACACAATTAGGTTTTTATAGGGACGGAGACTCGAAAATGAAACAACGGAATCGAGAATACGAAGAGGCGCGCGGAGCTCATGGAGATGAAGAAAACATCGATGAAACTAAGAAGTTGAAACTGGATTCCGAACCAGTGATAGTAGTAGCAGAGGGAGAGCCATTGATGACGATGCGTGATGAGTCGGTCGATGAGGAACGGATGGTTTGTGCGAGAGCTTCTCCATTAATGGCGGTCGGAGGAGAGAGTGAGCAACGGAATTACAGAGAAGGAGAGAGGGAGAGACGTTCTGTTTAAAAAGGTTTTAGAGAGAGAAAACAGTCGAATGTCGTCAACTTTCTCTTTCTAGCTCATGCGAGTGGAGCGAAATGAGAGGTGGAATTTACGAAAGTGTCCTTCTAGAGATTAGTCCTAGTAGGACCGTTGGTGTGTTCAATGAAAAAAGAAAAATAGAAGTGCACCATAAAACACATTGGCTCACAAGAGTCATGTGCACCTCAAGATGCGGGTTTATATAAATCTTAATAGATAATACATGGGTGGAAGTTGCATGAACAATACTACTAAATGACAATAATAATGTCAGACTACAAGACACATTGGCTTAATTATACGAGTCATTCATGCGGCCTCGACTCCCGCATTATGCATCGAAATTTATATATATCTGCATCTCAAAACATGCATGGACAACTATTATAAATTAATATGTCTTGCGGGGTGACATTCTTATTATTTAACTACTTTTCTTGAAAAACATAAGGACAGCCCTTTTGAGTTTGGACGTCGATTGTTGATGCCATTTAGATGTACATTGAATTTTGTACACGCGTAAGTCGATTCTTAAATCAAGGGACACCAAAAATGCGTGTTAAGAAATTTCTGACTGATCATTTGATATATACTACCACATTTTTAGCTAAGTTGTTCTAGTTGGTTCAAATTTGGTTACAAATCTTAAAAATTAGTTGAAGTCTTTCGTGAGATTAAGTTTTATGGAGGACAATAATAAAACATAGAGATGTTCTGCGTGAACCCTATCGCTCTCCCTCTTCCAAAACTGAACAATTTACACACCAAAACAGTGAAGAAACAACAATCAAATGATCAATAGATCATCAATGTAACAGTGAATCAAATGAAGAAGAAAACAGAACAAACTTCTATCTGTTATTCCATAAACTCGAAAATACAGTGTACATGATTTATATACTAGACAAGAAGGTGTACATTACACACCCCTGTCATAACTAACTAAAGTAAGCTAACATGTACCTATGATACTATACACACCAGCCTCATGATTCAATACATTACATACCAGCTTACATAACCAGCTTCATAATACATGACATAACTCTACATCCCCCCCTCAAGATGGAAGTCTATGCCAGTCACATAGACCCATCTTGGACAATAAATCAGAGAACAAAGGAGCTGGTAATGATTTGGTAAACAAATCAGCTAGCTGTAACCGAGTAGGAACATATTGTAGAAGAACAAAACCACACTTGAACTGATGTCGAACTAGATGACAATCAATTTCCAAATGCTTGGTACGTTCATGAAAAATAGGGTTGGCAGAGAGATGAATTGCAGCTTGATTATCACACCAAAGAGGTATAGGAAGAGGAGTAGGAACACCTAAGTCCTTAAGAATATAAGAGATCCATAACAATTCACAAACTGTGGAGGATAAACTCCTATATTCAGCTTCAGCAGAGGACTTAGAAACAGTAGCTTGTTTCTTAGTTTTCCATGAGATCAAATAGGATCCCATGAACACACAATAACCAGTGAGAGACTTCCGAGAAAGAGGACAAGCAGCCCAATCAGAATCACAGTAAGCAACAACAGATAAATCCATATGAACAGGGAAAAATAAGCCCTGTGAAGGAGTACCCTTAAGATACTGTAAAACATGAAGTGCACCAGACCAATGTTGTTCTGTAGGAGCTTGGACAAACTGACTTAACTGCTGTGTGGCATAGGTGATGTCAGGACGAGTGAAACCCAAGTAAAGAAGACGACCAATGAGTCTTCGATATCGATCAGCTTCAAGGAACAAAGGGGAATCACCATCATTAAACTTACAGTCACGAGGAAGTGGAGTAGCTGCTGGTTTGGCCATGGTAAGACCAGCATCAATAAGCAAATCAAGAACATACTTGCGTTGATGAACATAAAGGCCTGATGAAGATCGAACCAATTCCATACCCAAAAAATAACGGGCTTGTCCAAGATCCTTGATGGTGAACAAGTTGTGTAAGAATGTCTTGACTTGGTTAATCAATTCAAGAGAAGTACCAGTAAGGAGAACATCATCAACATATACCAGCAACACCAAAAATCGACCATCAATGTTGTAAGTTAACAAACAAGGATCATGGACAGACTGAATGAAACCAAACGATTGAAGTTTAGAAGTAAACTCATGGTTCCATTGTCTGGAGGCTTGCTTTAAACCATACAAGGATCGATGAAGTTTACAAACTTGATTAGGAGAAGCCAAATTGTAACCATCAGGAGGCTTCATATAAACATCTTCATCAATATAACCATGTAAGAAGGCATTATTAACATCTAATTGATGTAAAGGCCAATTTCGTGCAGCTGCTAAGGATAAAATAATCCTAACAGTGACATTCTTGGCAACAGGAGAGAAGGAATCAGTATAATCAACACCTTCAATTTGATTAAATCCCTTTGCAACCAAACGAGCTTTACGCCTATCCAAGGAACCATCAGGATTAAGTTTAATCTTGTAAACCCACTTAGAGCCAATGGCCTTTTTATCAGATGGTAGAGTAGTAAGACTCCAAGTATCATTGTCCTCCAAAGCTTGTAACTCCTTATTCATTG
Source organism: Stephania cephalantha (assembly GCA_039657325.1). Lineage (NCBI taxonomy): Eukaryota > Viridiplantae > Streptophyta > Magnoliopsida > Ranunculales > Menispermaceae > Stephania > Stephania cephalantha. The sequence goes on from CM077574.1 coordinate 46,340,734, forward strand.
CTTCGACCCAAACGGGATCATGTTGAGCTTGAGCATAACAAGTAGGCTCCTTTATGTTTGAAACAGCAGCCAAGAAGCATTTGTAATCAACAGTAATGTGAGAAGAATGAATGAAAGGAAATGTAGGAGGGGTACTATCAGAAAGAGGAATCTCTGCTGGAGTGAAAGCAGATGTATGAACATTGTTCAAAACAAAATCATTCATCCAAAGAGGCTTGTGAACAGCACGATGACTCTTGCGAGGAACAACTGCAGTAGGAGGCATGACAACTTCAGGTAAGACAACATCAGTATGAGGTACTAATGTATCATCGATAGGCATAGAGGATACAGCTTCAGAAACAGCAGAAGGTGCTTCATTATGAGGAGAAACTGCAACAGGTAACGCCTTAGAGTGAGGCATAGCAGCAGAAATAGGAACATTAGTTGGAGAAGATACAGCAACAAAAGCTGGAACATCTCTTAAGTAATCAGAGTGATCATCACAGGAAATAGGCAATGGACACTCTGAACTTGAAGTAACCTTGTGAAATGGAAACTGATTCTCAAATAAAATCACATCCCTTGAAACAAAACAGGTATGTGTGGCCATATTGTATAATCTATAGGACTTTTGTCCAGGGGAATAACCAAGGAAGATACACTTAATTGCTCGTGAATCTAACTTGGTTTTGCTTGGTGAAACATTAGTAGCAAAACACAAACAGCCAAAAGTCTTCAAGGAGAAATAATTTGGTAGCCTTCCAAATAAGAGATTGTAAGGAGACTTCCATTGCAGCAATTGAGAAGGCAGTCGATTAATGATATAAGTAGCAGTAAGAACTGCATCACCCCAAAATTTTGTGGACAAACCAGACTGAAAAATTAAGGCTCTTATAACTTGTAACAAATGACGATGTTTTCTTTCAACTACACCATTTTGCTGAGGTGTACAAGGTGTTGATATTTGATGAACAATTCCTAAACCAGAGAATAAAGCATGACAATCTTTATTACAAAACTCAAGTACCATTATCAGTCCTAATGGTTTGAACTGAGGCTTTGAAATGATTGTGAATAAATGCTAGAAACTGCTTGATGAGAGTGCCTGTCAAGGACTTATGTTTCATCAAAAAAGTCCATGTAAATCGACTATAATCATCCACAATTGTCAAGAAAAAATGAGCTCCTTGAAGAGAAGATTGCTTATATGGTCCCCAAACATCCATATGCAACAACTGAAAAGGACAAAAAGTTTGAATAGAACTCAATGGAAAACCATTCTGCATTGTTTGGACATTTGACAAACATCACAAGGTACATTGTGTCCTCCATTTGAAGAATCGTTAAGTAACAAATCAAGCTGTTTTGTTACATTAACTGAAGGGTGCCCCAAACGACAGTGCCATGAGAAATTATCAGTAGCATTATTACAGTAAGCTAGTGATAATTTTGTATGAGATACAAACGAAGCAATGACAGTTTTATCAAAAGAACTGGAATCCAGTATGTAGAGGCCTCCAATCATCCTTCCCACAGCTAGAACTTGAGAGTGCTCAATGTTCTGTATAGTACAAAATGACGGATAAAACTCGACTGTCAGTTTAGTAGAGGAGAGTAGCTTACTAACTGACAAGAGATTATACTTGAATGAATTTATATGTAAGCAGGAAGATAGTACTAAGTCTGAACTCAGTTGCACATCTCCTATGTAATTAACTTCTTTAGTATGTCCATCAGGCAAACAAACCGAAACAGGTTTAGCCAAAACAGTGATATTAGCAAGCAAATCATAGTTAATACACATATGATTTGTTGCTCCACTATCCATAATCCAAGCATCTGAAGTAAAAGAAGAATGAAAGCTAGAAAGCTTTTTGTGTGAACTACCTGTAAAATCAGACACAAATTTGAATTCACATGACGAGTAAACACCTTCAACTGAAACAGATTTTACTTTCATGAAATTCTCAATGCCTTGTTGTATCATTGCTGCAATATTAGTTTGAAAATCTTCAAACTGAAAAGGTCCTGCATCTTGTATATCCAGAGGTGATTCCATCAGATTTACAAAAGATTTTGAACTATTATTCAGCTGCTTCTTGTCAAGCTCTTTCTTATACCAATCTGGAATTCCATGAAGCTTGAAACAAGTCTCTTTTGTGTGCCTCTTTGCCTTACAATGATCACAGAACAATTCATCTTTATTAACAAATTTCTTGTGATTTCCCTTTCCAGCAAATCTATGACCACTGGTTAAACCAGATGAGCCAGAATTCATCTTGGTAGTTTTCATCATCATGGATGTATCCATTCTGAGGGAATAACCAACATGTACCTCCTTTTGCTTTTCAACTCTAAGAATCATAGAGTAAGCTTTGTTTATATTTGGTAATGGATCCATCACCAAGATTTGATTACGAATGTGATCATACATATCACCTAATCCCATCAGAAATTGCATCAATCTATCATTAGATTCGGAAGCGCCATTATTCTTTGAAGCTCCACACTCACAAAAGGTAAAGGAACTAAACAGTTTAGTTCATCCCACAACTTTTTAAGTTTTGTGTAATCTCGTGAAACCGTGAGATCTCCTTGACTTATAGAAGAGATATCTCGTTTTAATTGATACAAGAGAGGTCCATTACATTCTCCAAACCTTTCTTTCAATTCATTCCATAGATCAAAAGATGAAGTTGTATAAAGAAATGCTTCAACAATATCTTTTGAAATAGAATTCAAAATCCAAGAAGTTACCATATAATCCACTTTGATCCATCGATCCAAGTTGGAATCAGTGGAATCTGGCTTCATACATCTTCCATCAATGAAACCAATCTTTGTTTTCGCACCTAAAGCAATCAACATAGCTCGACTCCAAGAAAGGTAATTTGAACCAGTGAGAGTATTAGAAACAAGTACCATACCAGGATGATCAGATCCTTGAAGGAAATAAGGACTTTCGACACCAAGATCGCCTACATCAGGAGCTCTTCCTGCTCCATTTCGAATCGACGAACTTGAAGAACCATGAATGGAAGCCATGATCAGACACTCAATCAATTAAGCTCAACACATATCAAGAACAGTGAAGAACCTGCTTTGATACCATGAACAATTTACACACCAAAACAGTGAAGAAACAACAATCAAATGATCAATTGATCATCAATGTAACAGTGAATCAAATGAAGAAGAAAACAGAACAAACTTCTATTTGTTATTCCATAAACTCGAAAATACAGTGTACATGATTTATATACTAGACAAGAAGGTGTACATTACACACCCCTGTCATAACTAACTAAAGTAAGCTAACATGTACCTATGATACAATACACACCAGCCTCATGATTTAATACATTACATACCAGCTTACATAACCAGCTTCATAATACATGACATAACTCTACAAAAACCCTAGTCGTCCTCTCCAAATCTGTATTTTTGAGGGGGTCGGTGATGCCTCTGGCGCCGGCCCCCTCCTTCCCCTCTCCCGGTAATCTAAACTCTTCTCTTCTCCCTCTAATCTCATCTTCCCATCTATGCTCCACTCTCCCTCTACCCACAGTTGTCGCACCACCTCTACCCTGACCATTCACCTTTTTACTCCCACACCCACACCACCCCTCCTCTTGATTTTTGTTCCCCCTTCCTCTATGTTGGCATTTCCCTGTTTTTTCCCCTATGTTTATCTCCCTTTCTCTCTTCTTTCTCGTGTTTGTGTGTTGAGGAAGGGGATGGTGCGTCCAACGAGCCAGCGCTAAAGCGATTTGAGAGGAGTTTTTGGGAGTGTCGCCGCGCATCCGTAGCCCTCCCCAACAAGCTCTGTCGTGTGCGAGTGCACCTCCGATCAGCGCCTGCCACCATGGCCGAAACGATCTTGCGCCTCCTCTTCGGCGTCTCTTGTCGAATTTGGTTTGTCGTGTGACGACAACGACTCCGGCGGTGGTGGTTTCTCCTCTCTCGGTGAAGAGTATAGCGTGTCTTTGTTCTGCATGTTGTCTATGTTATGTATTTAGTTTTGTGTATTAAGGCTTTTAGTGTAGCATGTTATTAGGGTTTAGTACCTGCCGCCTTTGAGCAGCTTTTTTGTTCCCTATGCGGGTGTTGCCCCCATTTTGGGGATGTTGTCCTCCTTCGGGAGGTTGTTGCCCTTCTTCGAGAGGTCGTTCAGGGCTTCAAAGATTTGTATGTCTATTACCGTCATTATAATAGCTTGTTGTACCCATTTCGGGTTGTAGGAATATGAATGCAACATTCTTGACAAAAAAAAAAGTTTTAGGGAGGACATGCAGGTTCTTAATTTTAAGTTTTAACTTACTACCATATTTTCGAGGTTCATTGCCTTCTGTACTAGAATGTTAGGTCACGTTCTTGGTTTGGAGAAGTTTCATTAATTTAGACGCAGCTAGCCTTTTGTTACTTGCATTAGCATGCATCAATATATTATAATTATATTGTAATTTAAAATATATTTTTTAATTTGACGAAAACAAAATTTTCTCTTTATAATTTAAGTCGTTTAATTTAATTAGCATGCATTTTTTTTTTCTAAAACTAAATCAGCTTTCTGATTTAGTTTTAGAAAGAATAAAATGCATGCTAATTAAAACGCACGGATCTCTTCTTAATGAACCGTATATAACAAGAGTAATTGTTATGAAGGGGTTATCATCCTTCAAGTTCTCAACAATGTAAACTTCTTTTGCGCATGCCAAAGCAAAGTATGTAATACAAATATACAATTATGAAACCTAACTTTATTATCTTAAAATCATTTCATGAAAGTTGAAACTCTATTCAAATACTAAAAAGAGGGTAAAGAACAATTAATCATCATGATCATCAACCATCATGACAACACAGCACAGCACAGCACAAAAAAAAAAAAAAAAAAAAAAAAAAAAAAACATAACAATATGATTCATATTAATTAGGGGGTGGGCCTGCAGTACTCCATATTCCTCACTTCACACCTTGGATCAAGTGATTCCAAAACGTCTGATTTTAACCATCATATCATACTTAAGAGTGGTCGAGATTTAACTATTTATATATATAGAAGAGCGTGTTGAATATAGTGACTAACATAATAAATATTGAATTTTCAGGTAAGATAGCTTAAAACTATTATTATCGTTCCCGATAGAGTGATAGTTATGCAAGTTTGATGTGATTTACTAGATTCACTTTTTTTTCTTTTATTTTTTTTGGTCTCAAGACTCACTTAAATTTTATACACTATAACTTTTTTTTTTTTAGGACATGCACTCTAACTTAATTAGATTCTATAGAACTATTATAATTGTTTAAATTTAATTTCCACTATACTTACCTATGATTGTAAATTCTAAGCTTTTATTTGGATGAATTGGATCTGAAGGATGGAGTGATTGCCTCTATAAAATTACTAATAAAAAAAATATATTAGAATTACATATCTAATTAAATGTTCAATAGAATGTACAACTCCTTTTATCTATCGTGTTTTGTACTATAAGCCCGCATCCTAAATACTAATGTATTAACGTTATTTTAACATGGTCCTAAAAAAAGTATAGCTTTTAATTTTTAAATAATTAAATAATATGAATAAGTAATTAATATTAATATTATAATTTGGGTATGATAAGGATGATAAGTGATTACTCATGATGGATGCGAGGCGACGCTAATGATGAAGGCATAGTGGTGGGACCCGCAAGCCTTTTTGATATTCCACGTGGAAAAGAGGGAATCAAACGAGAGTGCTGACCGCGTGACTAAGGTTGACCAGGGATCGATCTGGACCGTTAACATAGTCGACAATGATTGCTTCGTATCGGACAAAATCATGATCAGCCGCTGAAGAGGCCACGCCTACGCCTTGATTTGATTATGGAATTGGAGGAAATGTGATGAGAAGGCGTGATTGAATATGAATCACATGAGATGGAAAGATATTGAGATCAACCATGCATCCTTCTTTTTCACGCATCCCCTTCGGCGATCTAAAAGAATTATTCATAGTGATCAATCAATGAGGTCTTGGTGGCATGGCTAGCTCCAAGGGACGTGTAGAGTGACTACGAATAAAGCTTTAATATTCTGACTAGAGCAGGGATGATGAGTTCACATGCATCTAATGATGAGAAATTCAGTGCTTGCCTTTTTTTTCTTCTAACAATTGTTTTTCTTTTTTGCAAAAACAACAACATGGTCACAGTCTCAAATTAATTGGAGTTGGCTACATGAATAAAACTCTTTCATTGTGTTCGATTTAGTGCAATTGATGGTGACCTTTCAAAATCATTCAAATCCCTCATAATTTGTCATGACCCAAATTTTTAATTCTAATTTAATTTCCTTAATCAAGATCATTGACCTATGACGTGGGACTTGCATCGAGATACGCACATTGACCAAGGCCATGTGGGGCGAGATATATGTTAAATTTGTTGTGATGTATGTCTAGTGTATTGTATGTGTGTAGACTATTAAGTCACTCCTACTTGTGTTTAGATGTCGATACGTGAGTGAGAACGCACCTCGAGATACGTGTCGGTGTGGGACCGGAGTAGAGAGTGATGTAGTAAGCTAATTTAAGTTGATGTGGCTTAGTTAGTTAAATTTGATAAGGCTATAGTTGATTTTATATTAAATGTAACTTAAGTTAGCAAATCAAAACATTAGTCATTGATATTCCTCGAGATACATGTTGACACATCAAAAGACTAATTAAGTTGAAATTTGTGTTAGCAGAGAGTTAGGAGTTAGTGGAGTTAAAATGAAGATATGAGCCATTAGATTAGTATAGAGATAAATGTGTACATTAAGATCAAAGGCTATTAAATAACCTTATCAAAATATATAAGATTGAATGGGTTAGCTCATGCAATCCATTTCATTTCATAAACTTAGAAGAGAAGTAAAGTGCTGGAGAGAAGGATAAGAGATAGATCAATTGCTTTGAAGGAGATTTTGGTGGAATTTAAAATAGTTGATCAAGTTGGTGGTGTTCAACATCTAGGTAATTCTACTTACACTAGTAGTTTAGTTTAATTTGATGAATTGGTCATATAATTGAAGTGTGGTTCTTATCTTGTTAATGGATGTTTCGGGGTCTCTGGCGGGTAAAAACAGGGATCCCAAGGTTTTGAAGTTGGCCATGGAGAGAGAAAATACATAATTCAAAGTAAATAATTTTGGGTTTTTCCGCACATAACGCGCTTGAGGTGCTAGGTAGCGCGCTACCTGCGTGTAGCGCACTAATGAATTCACTAGCGCGCTAGACATGTCACCCAGTGCGCTAGGTGCAATGGCATAACAAATTCTGCATTTTCTAATTATAACTTAAACACTTTAAACAAGTCTAATACCCTAATTAAAAGTTTAAACACAATAAAAAACATATGAAATGATATTAGGAAATTAGGGAAGAGTCTTGAGGGTTTAGGTACGTGTTTTGAGGTGTCGGGAGGCCGGATTAGCTAGGAAATTTGCGTGGATTGTAAGTAAACTGATTGAGATATTTATTTACATTTCATTCATGTTTTGTTGCTCATTTACAGTCAGTTGGACTGAGTTGGCTATTGTACTCTAGATGTCATGACTTGTTTTCTCTCTCATTATATGAGTTTGTTATCATGACATTGATTGTTGATTTCATAGTTTCATTTACTCGAAATCATGTGCTATGTCATTTTTTATTGTTGAGGCATTTAGTCAAATGAATGTAAATCTATTTTCCTTTGGGCATTAGATATTCTATTACATTATTAGATTCCCAAACTATATCATTTCTTAGGTTATGAAAGCAATTCCTGTATCTAGGACCATGATATGATAGAGTTAGCTATTGTACTCTAGATGCCAAGACTTGTTTCCTCTCTCATTGGATGAGTTTGTTATCATGGCATTGATTGTTGATTTCATAGTTTCATTGACTCCAAATCATGCGCTATGTCATTTTTTATTGTTGAGACATTTAGTCAAATGAATGTAAATCTATTTTCCTTTGAGCATTAGATATGCTATTACATTGTTGGATTACCAAACCATGTCATTTCTTGGGTTATGAAAGTAGTTCTTGTATCTAGGACCATGATATGATAGAGATGTGAGCGACACATAGAGTCACCAGACTTTCAGGGTTATCAAGGGTCTCACCAATAATTTATGCAGCACACAGGGTATGGGACCTGGGGTTGTTGACAAGTATACATCACATGTGAGGGGCACTTGAGAGTATTTATATAGGAGATGGGCATTTGTGAGGATGTGAAGGCATTCATGATATTGTTTACGCCCTAAATAGTGGAATAAGGTTGATGTGATGTAACTCACGGCCGACCGACCCTATATCATTACTTCTTAGCCTATGTCAGTTTCATATTGTTTAACTGAAATATCTTATAACATGATTTCTTTTTAGCATAGTTGCTATTATTATGCATTCAAATACTTAAATATTTTGAAATGTGAACAAATGTCTCTCAGTGTTACTTTCTACTTTCTTGTACTCACTATCATTTTTATGATGGTGGGTGCAGATCCGTCGAGTAGCGGACTAGGCAAGGAGAAGATTGGCGATTACCTCTGAGCTAGCGGAGTGCTGCTACTTCAGATTTTGTAGGTTTTGATTTTTGTTGTCTGACTCTTATATTTCTTTTTATACTTTTGGGGTTGTATATATGGGTTGAAAGATAGTATCTTGACCAAATAGATGTTGATACATTGTTATCGTCGTTTTGCTATATATATGCATGTGATCTTTGTTTCTTGGTTTTTCACACATTTAGGATTTACATTAGAAGCTTTCGCTAGTTTGTTAAGACTTCCACTGAATAATCTTTAAATCGTTTAAATTTTTATTAACTCTGATTTAGGATTTGACTTGAGGTAAATATAATGATTTTTTTAATAAGTGAACCGGTCAGGAGAAAAGTTTTGGAAATGCTAACTAATACGTTGTTAAGTCCTACGTGGTGAGATTAGGGTTTAATGATGGGATTAGGCCAGGCGATGCCCTTAGTGTTAGAAGAGGTTGTCACAATAATACGTCCCAAGTTAACTTTGATCTACCTTTATCTCGTCAAATTTCTTCAACTTATGATATGATTAATGCACCTGAAAAGTAAATAAATCAAGACAATAAACAAAAATGAATGCGCCAAACCACAATACCAAGATCTTGTTTACGCAGTTTGGACTTCCCGTCCTACGTCTGCTGAGTCACGCCCATGTGTAAGATCCACTAAGAAAAGTAACGTACATATTTACATATAGTCTCTAACTAATGACCCCTCATCTAACTAGTGAACCCTCACCGAACTTTGTTACACTCTTCACTTCCTTTATAATGAACCTATATTATTACCCAAAATCCCTTTGGTACCTGAGATCCCCTCGGTTTACAAGTCAAATCCCCTTGACAGGTTTGTAAAAAGAACAAAAAAAAGATAAATATCGAACTAGTGTTCGTCCATCTCAAAATCGACTTTTGGTCTCCAAAAAAAGGACAATTCGCGATTCTTGATTACATAATTTAAAAAAAAAAACACAATACAATATTTTAGAAACTTTCCATATTGTGTCTTTAATCAATGAGCTGTCATATATTCTCTTTCCTTTATTCTTCATTTCATGCAATGAAAGATTGTCAAATCTTAATCTTGTGGGTTTACAACCAAAGTCAGTGCTGGTTATAGTGGGGAGTATATTCGAAGATATCGCAGTTGTATATTATGTCTGTTGGAGAATATTCTCACATCAGTCAAATATTCTGCATCTCTATCAAATATTCTGGCCATGCCCTGTGGGCACAGAACCAATAAACACACTTCTGCATATTTAACCCACAATTTATAGTTGATCAAGTTTTATCCACTTACTTATCATATCAAGGGTGTGAAAATAAATGACAATCTCAAATCTTTAACATTTTTTATGGAGTTAAGTTTTCTAGTACGTCAATTGCAGGCCATCTTTGTAGGTGACCAAACCACCACAACTACTCTTCCCTAATTTTTATGTCGATTGATGCTACTTCAACTTATCTATGATACTTTATATTTTTTATTATATCTTCCCTAATATTTTTTTTTCTTTTTTAAAGTAAAAAAAACCTGACCACATCACACCCAGATTTATTCGGGCTGAAATTAACAATTTACACTTACTTAGAGTTAGGCACTTTGGCTAGGTGGCTCCAGTTGTGGGCTTGGGCTAAAGTAAAACTATGTTTCGGTGGGTTTCAGAAACCTACTTTAAGAATTATGATGAGCCTTATTTTACATGTTGATTGCAACAATTCTTGAAAAGCATTTAATGGAGTTTAATTACAACTATTGAATGCAATGCCAGCATAAGCAAGTGGATCGTCTTGGCTTTTACTCTAAAAGGCCTCACTATTATTTAGTAAGACATCTACATTTATGTACTTCCTTATGAAGTTACACTTAATGTAGATTATTATTTTGGTCCACACATTTCCAACACTTAACCTTAAAACCGAAATTCATCCAAGGTGTATAATCTCGGTCTCAGCCGAATGGCCCGAACTGTCAACACTTACTCTATATTAATTTTTGGCTAGCACATAGACAGTTTGACTTACTAATTGTAGATTTCTTGGGTCCACTTTGACTGTTGACTTAGCTGAAGATATGACCATCATGAAATAACCAAATGCTGTTACAACAGGAATATGTGTTGTTGTAACCGTGAAATAAATAACAATACACGTAATTAAAAGAAATAAAAATAGTAAACAAATATCACCAGACAGAGAGAACTTTTTTACGCAGTTCAGTCCATGACCTATATCTAAGGGGCCACGCCCAGACGTAAAATTCACTAAGTAAAGAACAATGGATACAAGACTCTTCACGTGTCTCCTTGAGCTCCTTCTTACATCTCCTTCACTCATCTCATCGACTTTACATTAGTCTCCCTCGCTTGCATGGTGAGGCTCCCCCTTACAGGAATACGTAAGTTCCCTTGTTGATTACAACTCAAATTTGGAGTGAACAACACGTTCATAGAATCACAAAGTAGATGAGTTTCTTATAACTCCCAACTTTGAAATGTAAATAGATAAGTGAAGACTCTTGATCTCAACTATCTCAACCGAATCTCGATTTGTCTTCATCTTTAAAACAAACCATGTTTCAGCATATTCTTCATGTGGTTAATGTGTTTCACATCGTCTCTTTTAACAACATATCTTCAGTTAATGTGGATTGGACCATATATCCGCAACTGTTCGATCTTGAGACCTTGTTGGAATAGCAAATCTCCTTGTTGCAACAACCTTATCTTTATCCATATGTAACTGTTTCGTGGATAATTTCCAAGATACCGATTTGAAGATCACAACATCATAACTGATCTCTGATTTGTTTAATTTATCATATGAAACACATTTTTCATACGTCATTTACTTAATTCGACTAATGACGATAACAAACAAATAATGTCATCTAGGATATGACGTTTACAATCTCCCCCTTTGTCATTATGTCGTCACAACCTATTGTAAATGACTGATGAGATATTTAAGGTGAATCAGAGACATCACCAAAAACACTGTGAAGGATAAATAAGAACAACATCCATCACTTAAGCCATAATCAATATCAGTTAATTACAGTCATCTAGTAGTCAAAAGAACTTAATAAAGTAAAAAGTTTCTCATTGCTGATCATCACATATCATCTTCAGCAGTTCAACATTTCAGCTTCTATAACGGCCCGTTTTTTTAACGTCGTTATTTATTTCGTAATTTCAGACATGGACGCCTATTCATATCCACGTGGACGCCGTGGGTAGGCTAGGACACATGTCGACCTAGGTGCGCTAGTTAATTGTGTGTTGTATTACTTATTTGTGATGCATTTTATAAACTTATTTACTAATGTGAGAAGAGACAGCCTGTTCATGCCATTGCACCAGCACCCGTCGATCAGCATGGGTCGTAGCTGCAGATGTACTGTCAGGGTTAAGATTATGGGGGACATGACAGGGGTCAAAGAGACCGGGGTCAGGGTCTGAGATTTGGAGACGGCCATGTTGATAGGCAGGATAGACGCAGATGTCATATGTGTGGTCAAAAATGACACTTGAGGGTAGACCGCATAGCACCACCGTCACCACGACGAGAGCCAGAGTAGGCCAGAGAGAGGGCCCATGCGGTAGCGAAGCTGGACAATGAAGTGACCACACTGCTCGTTGAGGGTACATTACATATTTATGGTAGACCTATGCATAATATGTTTGATTCTGGTAGTACGTTATCATTTATTGCTGAGCGAATTGTTGGAGACTTAGGGTTAGTTACACAGACACTAGACACATACCTTGTTCTTAGTACGACTGTTGGGGACAAGATATACCATAACCGGATATGTAGAGAAGTGATGATAGAGGTTGAGGGACATCAGATACTAGCAGATCTTCGAGTGTCAGATTACCTAGAGTTTGACGTTTTTCTCGGAATGGATTGGTTGTCACCCTACTATGTACAGATAGATTGTTTTGGTAAGAGAGTTGAGTTTCGCATTCTTGGGGTACCAAAGTTCTCATTAGTTGGATCCGCGACCGATTTACCTATCACTAGGGGCCGACTAGCTACAATACAAGAGATGAAGGCATTTGCATCCATAGTGGAGTCGAAAGTTAGGACCGAGGTCAGGATTGAGGATGTTCTGATAGTTAGAGACTTCATCGATGTATTTTCGGATGATCTACCAGGATTACCACCGCCACGAGCAATTAAGTTTATCATCGAGCTGATACCAGGGACTCAGCCAATCGTTAGTAGACCGTACAAAATGTCACCATCGGAGCAGGAGGTTAGGCGACAGCTAGATGATTTATTAGTGAATGGCTTCATCCACCCTAGTATGTCACCCTAGGGAGCTCCAGTGTTGTTTGCGAAGAAGAAGAAGGATGGTTCGATGATGATGTGCATAGACTACAGGAAGTTGAATCAGATGATAGTTAGGAACCGTTACCTACTTCCTAGAATAGACGATTTGTTAGATCAGTTGACAGGTGTCATATTCTTCTCAAAGATCAACCTTCGTTCAGGTTATCATCAGTTAAGGATTCGAGAGGAGGACATCCAGAAGATCATTTTTAACACGAGATACGGGTTGTTTGAGTTCACGGTCATGTCATTTGAGCTGACTAACGACTCAACGATCTTCATGGATTTAATGCACATGGTTTTCAGACCATATCTGGACTGATTTTTCATAGTCTTCATTGATGATATTTTGATCTACAGCAGTACTTGCGATGAGCATGAGAGACATATCAGAGCAATTTTAAAGACATTGAGAGAGCACATGTTGTACGCCAAGTTCAGTAAGTATGACTTCTTGCTGAGTACAGTGAGATTTTTGGGACACACTATCAACGATCATGGTATTTTTATGGATTCATAGAAGATTCGGGCTATCATTGATTGAAGACACCTGAGTTTGTTTCAGATATTTGGAGTTTTTTGGGACTGGTAGGATATTGTCGATAGTTTGTATAGGACTTTTCCTCGATTACAACGCCGATGATGAGACTGACCAAGAAGGATGTTAGATTTGATTGGTCAGAGGAGGTTGAGCACGTTTTCTGAGAGCTGGAGATGAGATTGACTTCCGCACCAGTGTTGACATTGCTGGAGCCGGGAAAGACATTGTCAGTTTACACAAATGCGTAAGGCATTGGTCATGGATACATGTTGATGCAGGAAGGTAAACCAATTGTGTACCTGTCCAGACGGTTGAGACCCCATGAGGGAAACTATCTAGTGCACGACTTGGAGCTAGCAGCAGTCGTCTTTGCACTGAAGGCTAATCTCTACGAAGAGAGGTTCATATTGTACACAGATCACTAGAGTCTACGCTATATCTTCAGTCAGAGAGATCTAAACATGCGTCAGAGGAGATGCTTGAGCTGCTGAAGGACTACGACTTCTCTATTGAGTATCACTTTGGGAAAGCGAACATCGTAACTAACGCATTGAGCAAGAGCGGGATTGATAGTCAGACCATTTTGCGACATATAACACACGAGCATGGCTTATTGCAGGCAACATTAGTTATGTGCATGACAGAAGTATCTACTACAGCTAAGTAGCACATTTGTTATCAGATGAGAGTTCCGACCGTATCGATTGAGCAAGTTGCCGAGTGTCAGAGGGCCGATGGGCTTAATGAGATGTTTAATGGTCTGGCTCAGGATCCGAAGTGTGCTGATTGGGCAGAGATGATGGATCGATGTTTGAGACACCGAAGGAGGTTGTGGGTACCTATGGATCAGGAGATACGTGACGGGATTCTGGAGGACACACACCAGTCTCGCTACATAGTTCATCCTGGTCGGACCAAGATGTATCGTGATTTGAGGAGATTATTTTGGTGGCCAAGGATGAAGGCTAACGTGGGAGCCTATGTCAGGAGTTGTCATATTTATCAACATGTGAAGACTGAGCATATGAGACCTGGTGGATTACTACAACCGTTCCCCATTCCAAAGTGGAAATGAGAGCACATTACTGTGGATTTCATCAGGATTACGCAAACAACGAGGCGTCACGATACATTTTGGGTTGTGATTGATCGGTCTCAATGAGATGCACGTTCCCACAGTTGAGCAAATTTTTTAGCAGGAGATTGTTAGATTGCATGGGGTGTCGGTCTCTATTATGTCTAACAGAGATCCCAGGTTGACTTCGGGACTTTGGGAGGATATGTAGGAGCAATTTGACACCAGGTTGCAGTTTAGCACAACTTACCATCCTTAGACCAACGGACAGTCAGAGTGGTTGATACAAATTCTAGAGGATATGCTTATGGCTTATATATTTTAGTTTGGGGGTTCGTGGGAGGATTATCTACCTTTGTGTGAGTTTGCATACAACAACAGCTATCAGGCGAGTATTGGGATGCCACTGTAATGACCCGTTACCTTAAGCTGGTGATTAGTACTAATCCAAATCCTAATTAACCCGGGTTAGGCTCGTGGTTAAGTTCGACGTACCTCTATTAACGTGTGTGCGTTTGCATGATGAATGATGTTTATTTGGATTGTTAATTCAATTTATATAGGTTGTCGTATAATATAGAAATTATACACAAGCCTATAAAACGAAAAATACCCAATAAACTATGGTTTACCGAGACACCAAGTGTGACAAGGGAGTCGTGGCAAGAGTGTGCACTCTGAAGGACACTTGTAGGCACGTCCGGTGAGTTTATTGGTGAATAATACGCGGTACATATATAGATATTAATGTGTTTTTAAATATATATTGGAAAATAAAATAATATTGAAAATATATGAATTATCGGATTGTCTCGAACGAAGCGTAGGTGCTTGATGTGTCAAATTTTGTGTCACTTTAACGCATCAACCACATGTTCGATCTCGAGATAGCGCAACACGCATCTCAAGGAAAATCCATATATAAAAATAAAAATATATTATTATCGATTCATTTCGATAATTTGAGAAGGTTCGGGAGGTCGGTTTTGATTCGGATAGAAGGGATATCGTTCTGGAAGCCGAATTCAATCAAGTTGAGGATCTTAAATAGATTAGAAACTAGTGATCATCACTTTGGTAAGTTTGGTCTTCAATTTTGTTAAAGTTCAAATAGGTGGTAATGATCGAAATTTGTTGAATTGAGGTTGTTGTTGATTTGAATGGGTTTATAACCTCATTAGAGGTCATCTCGGATTAATTAGGAGTGTAATTGTTGAGTTTGGATGTGATTTGGATCGAATTGGATCAGCAGAGGTACGCTACTATTGTAGGTCTAGTGCGCATAGCGCGTTAGGCACTGGCCATAACGTGCAACTCGTACTGGGGAAGATGACTGACTTATGGATAGCACGCTATCCATGTCATGTAGCGCGCTACCAGACCCCTGAAATTGGTAACTTTACTATGTTTTATGAATAATTTCTGAGGGACTTAGGGACTGGTCTAGGGGATCTAAATGTAATATAATGAACTTATATCGATCCCAAATGATTGGTGTTAAGTTAAGGAACACCGAGGAAGAGTGAGATGACCAAAAAGTTAGGGAGTTTGAGAAATAGAGACTTAGACCGATGTAAGTACGGATTCACTCATTTATCAATATTGCCTGGCTATTTAGTATATATAACTCATGTAGATGTTGGAATGGAATGGAGGACTATGTACACTGTGATGGTTTTCAATAAATGGAAAACAATATTTATTGTGATTCACGAGAGTAAGATCCTGGAATTGAGACGAGGTGATATAGGAGATGGGTTAGTTTCCTGGCCTATATGTAACATCCTACTCAGTTTATAGGTGGTGTGAGTTACATTTATACTGGAGGGTTTGGGATAGAACCATTGAGCATTAATGGATGGGCTAGAGAGCACATGAGCGCGATGTGTTGGTCTAGCAATCGCATTAATGGCGCCGGTGGGTAATCGACCCTAGTTTTTTAAATAAAAATGGGGGTCACAGTGTAATAGTCCAAAACATTTGCTTTGCATTCGTTTATGTATTGAATTTATATGATTTCCATATTCTTGTTAGATATCATTGGTGCATGTTGTTATTGCATGATATCCTTGTTTATTATATGGAATGTTGATGATTAGTGTGAATCCCTACTTACTGAGCAAGTTGGAGCGCTTACCCCAATTAACATTATAGGTAGATCCGACGAGCGCTACGACTACGGGATGGAAAAGTTATAGGAGTCTTGAACTTCTCTTTGATGTAATGACTTCCTTTGGTCTTATATATTAGTGTTGAATTACAGTTTTGTAATATCACATGGGATGGGTGATTTATATAACCGAGGTTTATTCTGATTTGTTTTTAATATTGTATATCTTATTTTAATTATCGAAAATGTTTTAAATTTTTGCTGCGTATATTAATTATTTTATTTTGATAGTCGATATACAATAGTGCTTATCAGGTGTAGGTGGTAAGGCTGCTGGCTCTAGTTAAGTCTGGTAAGGGTAATCTGGGCTTAATTAGGGTTTTAGGCTATGTATTGCCCTAATCAGGTTAGGGGATGCTACAGTTTGGTATCAGAGCTAAGGTTTATAAAGCTTGGTTTCATTATTCTGATATTTATTAGAATCAAGGAATAGCTCTGATACAGTTTGATATTAGAGCCATAGGTTTTAAAGCCTTGGTTAACAATGATTTATAAGAATCAAAGAATAACTCTGATACAGTGTGGTGTCAGAGTTGATGGTTTATCACTTTTAGGGATAAAGTGGTAACAGTGATACAGTTGGGTATCATGGACAAGACTCTGACCATACATTCATTTTTGGATGGCGTTTGAAGTGAATGTTAGCCTACTTTAAAAGCTTAAGGTAGTTTGATTACCTTAATAATGGAACCTAAGTTTATCGACTCGAAGAGTGGTATCGAGTTATGAATAAGCTTAGAGTTTGATAAATGATTTTTATCGTGATTTTTGGTGGAAACCTAAAGATAAAAGACTAAAATATGTTATTTGTTGTGTATACTATATCTACGTGGTAGATATAAGAATTATGTCTTTTCTGGACGGTAATAAGATGGTTGAAGTCCATCTATTTCTCGTGATATGAGAAAGGATTGAGGTAAGAGCTCCGAAGAGTCTTAACCTTAGGGAGATAAAAAGGAAAGACATAAGAACACTTATAAAGATGAAATAAAATTATTCTCCAAGTAACATTTTCAATGGTATTTGTTCTCACTGATATTATTAGACAAATAATATTCGGTGAAGAAGTATCTATTGGATCAAGACCTTGAGGTGTGTATTTGGAGAATAAAAATTATAAAATAATGATATACTGAATGACTTTCGATGAAACTCAAAGATGGCGGATCACTTTGAAAGGTGATTTAATCCTAGTATTGAGACTAGTATGGAAGTAATGAAAGTTATTCAGTAAACAAATTAGTGGTAAATGATAAAAGCATAATTGAGGTTAGGAAACCATTAATGCAGTTATACTTCATAAGTTGTTATGAATTTGATATTCTAGTTATGGTGTGAATCCATATTGGAATAACAAATGGTTTATTAATAAACAACAGTTAAATCCAGAATATAGCAGTGAGTTGGTAAGATATCATAGTCTGATCTATTAGACTGATATAGTCTAAATTGGGAAGAATTAGTGGTCAGTGAATCTGAGGATTTGGGGAATCCAAGGATTAACGTGTAGTAGTCCAAATGAGTATTCATTACTCATAATTGACAACTCCTTCTGAAAATAAGTGAAATCAGCGGTTCTCAAGAGGTAGTTGAGATTTGATTTTCACAGTGAAATGATCAGAGCTAAGAATATATATCTTTATAAGACAATTGCAGGCGGGTGCTGGATCATTTTAAGTGGATGGTAGAAACCACTAGACTAGAACTCATGCTATGTTCATAAAAGAAGGGTATCAAATGAAGGAAAACCCTATAGTATGAAGTTGTTATTGTGTTATCAATAATAACATGGAATCCTTAAAGACTTAGAGAATGCACGAGCAATTACCGTACATAATTGGAATTGGTAACGGTAAATTGATTCGGACAAGAATTTTGCAAAGTGCCAGTGCTTAGTTTTAAAGGTTAATAAAATGGTAAGGATGTTGAATATTAATAGTAAATCAGGGGATTTGACTGTGATTGAGGCAATATGAGGTTGTCATATATTCAACACACTGGTCAAAAGAGGAAAGTAAACTTGAATAATTGAATATTACAAATGATTGATCCGAGGATTTGTGATATCGTTGTGTGATTTATTCAGTTAAGTCAACTATGTGATGGTTATAAGTTGAAATCGAATACAATGATGCCTTAGATAAAGGTGAAAATATAGTTTAATTACAATGGTTGCTTGACAATACGTAAATTGTGGAAGAAGTTAGAGGTTCATCCTAAGACTTCTGATCTAGGTAAGAATGTGTGGGTGACACAATAAAGCAAAATTGTAACTCATATTTCCAGCTATATATAAATAGTTCCAGATTTTGGAGAAGAACTATTAGAGACTGATAATCTCGAGATAACTAATTTGGTAGTTGTACCAAATATGGAAAGGCATCACTTGTAAATTAAGAAGAAAGGTTGTTGAGGATCTTTTAATCATTCTTTGAGATTAATAAGAATCTTAGAGGAATTATTAAAAGACAACCTGAGAATATGACACAAGTGGACTGGTGTAAGAGTAAGTAACGAATTTCAAACTGTGGAAGTTTGAAAAGTGAAATTATCAGAGTGATAGAAATATAAGTAAGAAAGTTATCTTAAGAATTTTCTAAGTGTTAAGAATTCACTCTAAAACATCACTCATCAAGGTGATTGTGTTGACAATGCTTTTAAAAGAAAGGGACAAAGGCTATAGTTATAATAAAAGTTGCTCATTAATATATCTTAGGTGAGATATTTACTTATGACCAAATGGAATTTTTGCACAGACACATCATCATTTGAGTTGTCTGGATCATTAACTATAAGTCCGTTCTTTGGAGCTCAGATTGGAGTTGAGCTAATAATGATTGAAATGAGCGATGTCTTATTGAAGGAGATTGATTAAGATTATCAAATAGGTCAAGGATGACTACTAATTATTGATGTTGGAAAGAATAATCTCAGATCAAAACATTGAGCATGTAAAACAAAAAAGAGGCAAATGGAAGCTGAATAATTTTAACCTAGAGGGTTATAGTGTTCTTACATATATGAATGATATTTCATGCTCAGAAACTCGTGATGAATTAACCTTAGTTATGGTGGCGAAGGTTATTGATATAATTTTAAAACTGTCAGAGTTTGGAGACTTCTTCCCACTACTGTGGTTTAAATTCTAGTGGAAAAGTAAGCGAGATGTATATGTGTGGAAGAGTTGAGAGTTGTTGAGAACTAGTACTATTATTTCGGTAAGGAACCAAAAATCTGCTTCTTAGGGGGCAAGAGATATATAACAGCTGGGAGGGACCTTTCTCAATCTTAACACAATATATCCGAAGTTGACCATGATTTCAGGAGAATATAATTTTCGAACTTGTGACGTGGAAAGTATGAATTACTGGAAGAGATATTTACTGTGAGTTCTCTGGTGTTAATTTTAACAAGTTATATATAGAATTGAGGTATTTACTTTAAAAGTTTGTATGCTTTACTTCATCGTCAATTCGTAGGACGAGAAGTAATGGTGCAAATTTGTTAGAGCCTGAGTAATTTAGAACTACACAGAAATGTGTTATCAGACTGTCAGTATACAATTGCAACTTAGATATATAAAGAAATGTAGCTATTAATATAGCTTCTCAGTTTAGACTTCATGAGGAAGTGGCGGTGATGATGATTTGTGTGAGTTTCTCTGACATGTCATCAACTGAGAGAGCTAATTTTGGAGCTACTAATAGGATCTTTTGAGTTTAGACTCAAACTGAATTGGAGAAGATTCAGTGGTGATTAGTTGTCAGAAAGCTAATCAGGATTATATAGAGCATTATAGGTTAACAGATAGTGTAGATTATCTCGATTGCTCAGTGTATGATAATGTTGCATTACGGTTTAGGGATAGATTATGGATTCCAGTTCAGGATCAAGTGAGGTGGGAAGTGTTACGAAAATCTCATAGATCTCTTTACTGCATTCATCCAGATAGTAGTAAGGAATATTATAAAATGAGGCGCCTTTATTTATTGTTAATCTGGGATGAAGACTGATGTGTTTGAGATAATGAAGAAATATGATATATGTCAGCAAGTGAGTGTTGAGCATAAAAAACCCAGAGGTTTACTACATTCGCTGCCAATTCTTGAATGGAAATGGGAACATAGATCAGTGGATTTTGTTTCCAGTTTATTTCTGAGTTAGCGTAAGCACAATACGGTAAAGATTATAGTTAATAGGATGACGGAGTCTGCTCATTTCTTGCCAGTTTCTATGTGAAATCCTCTTGACTGATTATGTAAAATATACATACATGAGGTGTTAGATTTCAGGGTGCTTCATTGTCGACTATTTTGGATAGAGATCCGAGATTTACGTCCAGAGGATGGAGTGAATTATTGTGACAGCAGGGGAACTGTTCTTAACCTCAGTATGATATATTACCAGCAGACTGATGGGTAGCCGGAGTAATAAGTTTGGTGCTAGAGGGTATACTTTAAGCTTGTGTCTTGAAGTTTAAAAATAATTGGAAGAGATATATTTCTCTGTATGAGTTCATTTGTAAAAACAGCTGTCAAGCTTGAATATAATACTCATTTGAAACTATATATGGTCAACCATGTCATTCACTAGAGTGTCTGGATAGGGGTTGAGATGGAAGTTTATTGGAGGCGAAATTGATTTAGAACTACACAGAGAAGATGCAGCAGATTCATCGGCGTTTGACTAAAACATAATTAAAACATAAGAAATATGCCGATAAATATCATAGGTGGTTAGAGCTTTCAAATGACAAATATGTTTTGTTGAAAGTCTCACTTATGAGAGGAGTTGTGTAAGTTTGAATTGTGAGGTAAACTAGCTTTAAGGTGTATTGAGTCATTTAAAGTACATGAATGGATTAATCCTGGTACTTACCGGTTAAAGTTGCATCTTCAGCTAGTTGGAGTTATTAATGTCTTCCATAAGTCTATGTTAGTAAAATGGAGACTCAGTTCATTCCAAGGATTGGTTGGAATGAATGTGATTTTCGGGGAAGACTTATCTTACGAAAAGCAGTCAAGTGTATTACTTGATCGTAAGATGAAAAAGCTGAGAACCAAATAGATCTCTTTGATTAAAGTGAAATGGGGATTTCACAAAAATGAGGAACTAACTTGAGACCGTAAGTATGAGAAATAGTTTCCAGTTCTCTTCGAAACTGCAGGTAATTTCAAATTACTTTAATTTCGAGGACGAAATTGTTTTAAATTGGGGAGACTGTAACGACCCGTTACCTTAAGATGGTGATTAGTACTAATCCAAATCCTAATTAACCTGGGTTAGGCTCGTGGTTAACTTCGGCATACCTCGATTAACGTGTGCATGCGTTTGCACGATGAATGTTGTTTGTTTGAATTGTTAATTCAATTTATATATAAGTTGTCGTATAATATGGAAATTATACACTAGCCTAAAAAAGGAAAATACCCAATAAACTATGGTTTATTGGGACACCAAGTGTGACAAAGGAGTTGTGGCAAGAGTGTGCACGCTTAAGGACACTTGTAGGCACGTTCGGTGAGTTTATTGGTGAATAATATGCGATGCATATATATTTATATGTTTTTAAATATATATAAATATATATTGGAAAATAAAAGAATATTGAAAATATATAGATTATCAGATCGTCTCGAACGTAGCGTAAGTGCTTGATGTGTCAAATCTTGTGTCACTTTAAGGAGTGTCACTTTAATGCATTAACTACGTGCTCGATCTCGAGATAGTGCGACACGTATCTCAAGAAAAATCAATATATATAAACAAAAATTAATTCTTATCGATTCGTTTCGACAATTCGAGAGGGTTCGGGAGGTCGGTTTCGATTTGGATCGAAGAAAGATCGTTTTGGAAGCCGAATTCAATCAAGTTGAGGAGCTTAAACAGATTAGAAGCTAGTGATCATCACTTTGGTAAGTTTAGTTTTCAAGTTTATTGAAGTTCAATTTGGTGGTAATGATCAAAATTTGTTGAATTGAGGTTGTTGTTGATTTGAATGGGTTTATAACCTCACTAAAGGTCCTCCCAGATTGATTGGGAGTGTAATTGTTGAGTTTGGATGTGATTTGGATCGAATTAGATCAAGCGAGAGAGGTACACATTGTTGTTGGTGTCTGTGCGCATAGCATGCTAGGCACTGGCCATAGCACGCTACGCGTACTGGGGAAGATGACTAACTTATGGATAGTGCGCTATCCATGTCATGTAGTGCGCTAACCAAAGCAACTGTGCTGTGTTTTATGAATAATTTTTGGGGGACTTAGAGACTGGTCTAGCGGATCTAAATGTAGTATAATGAACCTAAATTGATCCCAAATGATTGGTGTTAGGTTGAGGAACACCGAGGAAGAGTAAGATGACCGGAAAGTTAATGAGTTTGAGAAACAAATACTTAAACCGAGGTAAGTACGGATTCACTTATTTATCAATATTGCCTGACTATTTAATATAGATAGCTCATGTAGATGTTGGAATGGAATGAGGGACTATGTATACTGTGATGGTTTTCAATAAATGGAAAACGGTGTTTACTGTGATTCATGAGAGTAAGATCCTTGAATTGAGACAAGGTTATATAGGAGATGGGTTAGGTTCCCAGCCTATATGTAACATCCTATTCAGTTTATAGGTGGCGTGGGTTACATTTACGCTAGAGGGTTTGGAATAGAACCATTGGGCATTAAAGGATGGGCTAGAGATCACATGAGCGCGATGTGTTGGTCTAGCAAACGCATTAATGGCACCAGTGGGTAATCGGCCCTAGTTTTATGAATAAAAATGGGGGTCACAGTGTAATAGTCCAAAGCATTTGCTTTGCATTCGTTTATATATTAAATTTATATAATTTTCATATTCTTGTTAGATATCATTAGTGCATGTCGTTATTGCATGATATCCTTGTTTATTATATGGAATGTTGATGATTTGTGTGAATCCCTACTTACTGGAGCAAGTTGGAGCACTTACCCCAATTAACATTACAGGTAGATCCGACGAGCGCTACGACTACGCGATGGAGAAGTTATAGGAGTCTTGAACTTCTCTTCGATGTAATGTGTAACGGCCTGAATTTAATTTGCCGTTATTAATGGCGCGGTTGTAGACATGGCTGACAGCTCAGACGCTCGTAGGACCCACAACTAAGCTAATGCGCGCCTGAAGCTAGGTAAATAGTTATTTTGTGTGCTGATTTGTTTAATTTACAATGTTTACGTTGAAATAGATTAGACGACATCGTGATGTGTGTGATTATATTACGTTTGACGTGCGAGACTGTACGTTAAGTATTCACCTCGATATGCGTGTCGACGCGAGTACGGGGTATGCTAAAGACTAAATATTAGGTCGGGAAACATAATACACACATAAAATGAATAAAATGAGTTAAATAATAATATGTGGTGTGTATATGATGGTTAGGGGCATAGTAGTAGCGTATGTCGCGTTTTAGGACGCGAAACCGGGCGTCGAAACACCCGAACAACGACTTTTTGGGTTAAGAACAAAGGCAAGTGTGTCATTAGTGTTATATTTGGAGTCATTAGAGGTTGGAAATGGAGCAAATGGTGCTCATTGGATTGTATTATGATGCACAAGTGAGGAGAGATCACATAATTGGTATAAAAGTCAAATTGACTTTCATTTTCTACCACCTTTTCTCTCTCCTTATCACAAATCCAAAAATTGAAGAGCAAAAACAAGGGGTTTGGAGCTTCAAAATTGATCATTTGAGGAGCTTGAAGTGGTGGATTCATCAAAGCAAGGTGAGACTCACAATCACCTCAACTTTCTTTATCTTTTGGTATAAATTTTTGAGGTGTTTATGTGAATCCAATATGGATTGGTAAGTGGTTGTTAAGTAGTTGTTTTGGCGGGTTTTAGGTGCTATGAAATTGAGTGGGACATGTTGTTGTAGTGGTTGTTGTTGGTGGTGATGTTTGGAAACCAAAAGTTTCAGCCAAACTGCTGTCCATAATGCGAATAGCGCGCTAATAAGGTCATCTTGCGTGCTAGATGACGATTAGCGCGCTAGGTAAAAATAGCGTGCTAATGTTCTTCCTGACAAAGAACATTTAGCTGCTCAGCAATCTAGCGCGCTAATCCCCAGACCTAGCGCGCTAGATTTTGCAGATTTTAGACTATTTTTGTTAAGTGACATAAAATACATCCAATTGACTAAAAATCATTTATAAATGGAAATAGGTAATTTCGGGTGATAATTTGGACATCTTGGACTCGACGAAGTCGGACTGGGGGTTATTTACCGGGACACATAGTGCGATTTGAGGTGTGTAGTATCCCAACTGAAATTTCTTGAGCAGTACTTATTTTTGTTTTTGAATTCATATTTTTCCTTTCAATACTCTATTCTTTGTTTTGGTTTAAATGGACGGACATTAAGGCTTTCCTTCTGTACCATTCCTGTGTGTATGTCCACTAGGCCATAGCACGTGTGCTAGGGATTTCGGTGAATAGTTCGACCAAAGAGTCGCGCCGGGGCACTTGTGGGTGCATCGTAGGTTCTACACAGACCACCTAGCGGATCCCCATACCGGCCTTGCTTGATTGCTACTCGCCGGCAGTAGTCTATAGGGAGTTCGAAGTATGGCGCTAGTCTGACTCTAGGCTCTAAGAACACACTTTGAGTTTTCACTATTACTTATGCATGCGATGAGCACAGTTGCTTGTATTTATTTCCACATGTTTATTTAATAACTTTGTCTAAATTTCATTTTTTACTTTCAGTATTGCTCACTTAATTTCCTTGGGAATACTCACTCTAGACTCTTCATCTGTCTTTTTGTGATGGCTTGAGTGCAGATCCTAGTACAAGTTGTGGCAAAGGCAAGCTTCCAGAGTAATTCAAAGATATTGAGCCAGACTTGTACATTTCTATATATATACTTTGTTTCTATTTTGGGGATTTGGGACTGTAAGACAATTCAGGACTCTATACCTTTGATATTTTGATACATTGAGGTGTATTTTTGGTTTATGATGATATATGGGCTTTCTACACTAGGTATCAGAGTTAAATGCATGACTTTGATGTTTCATATTTTAGATTGTCATGATAAAAGACTTCCGCTGTGGTTTATTATGGTTTAAAATGATTTTAACTGATGACTTGAGTTCAGTAACAATTTAAATAGTAAATTATTGTTTATTGAGGTTGATAATGATTAAATAATGGATGAAATAGCATGTGGGACACATCTGTCGTTGGTAGGCCAGGTTGTGGGCTCGCATTGGTGCCCGTGATTTTGGTATCAGAGCAAGGTTGGTGAACCTCGAAGAAATGAAAGTTAACTCTGATACGATTACATTTATGGTATAATTTGAGGAGAAACCTGATGAATAAACTTTAGATGTGGAAACCAAAGGAATTGCCAAGAGTCCTAGTTGGGAAGTGAGGTGAGATAGGTAGAAACCAGGGATATACGTGTTATATTTTTGGTTGTATATTACGTCCGATACACGTATATTTGTACTGAGGCTGATTAGACGCACGTTCTTTAATGCGGATACCGATGGACAGACAACTTTCAGATATTACTCAGCCTGAGGTCAGGGATACCAGTGATCCGACTAGGCCGATTTTGATGTTGGAGTCATTGGCGCAGACTATGGATGATAGATTCGCGTTCTTGATAGATATGATGAGAGATAGGGATGCTCGGGAGACTACTACAGCTCCTACTACCGGTATGGTTGCACTGATGACTACTACTCAGGCAGTTGTAGCTCCTACTACAGTTGAGACTCAGTTCAGGTGGCAGTATCTGAGATTGGCCGAGAGGGTTGTGCCAGTAGCAGTACCGGCGGACACCGTAGTGGTTCTTATACCTGCGACTATTGAGCAGCTAGCAGTGGAGTATACTTCTGGGAGCCTGATGACAGCTAAAGCTAAGAAGATGAAGGACTTCATTAAGTTCTCGCCAAGATACTTTTATGGAGCCGGGGACCCAGAGATAGCCGAGAGGTGGCTGTTATCTCATGAGCGGTTACATGACTTGCTTTGATTTGAGGAGATTGGTTGGTCGAGGCTATCGAGCTTTTACTTGAGAGCTGATGTAGCAGTTAGATGGACTACTTACATCGCGACTCATCCTGCTGTGACTACTTGGGCAGAGTTCCGATTGCTATTTATGGACAAGTATATATCTATGGAGGTCAGGGTCTGATTGAGGGAGGAACTTTTGTCATTGGTTCATGGTGATATGTCTGTCACGGTATACATAGAGAGGTACCAATATCTATTGTCGTCTTCCATGGACATAACAAGTACCGATCGATTACAGATATATTATTTTGTCCGAGGTTTGGGTGAGAGGATTGTGAGCACGGTTGTATCTAGTGGAGCTCGTACACTGGCATATATTTACGTCAGGTCCCTCGCACACGAGACATACCTAGTTCAGATGGCTAGTCGATTAGCGATTCAGGATGTGCTGTAGAGTCAGCAAAGTCAGCCAGCTTTGAGTTCTCGGTCTAATAAGAGACCGAAGAGATAGAGGAGAGACCTTGATCGACAGAGATAGGGTCAGAGACCTCGCCAAGGTGATTGGTAGTCTGATCAGGGCGTAGAGGCGACATAGATCGCCATGATGATCAAGATCGACGTGATGATCGTCAGGCGGCATATTCCACGTCTTCTGCACCAGTTGATCAGCCTAGACAACAGTATAGGTATGATAGAGGTCAGAGAGGCCAGAGTCGAGGCCAGGGTCAGACACAAAGTCTGAGGATTTCTGGTAGATCAGAGACTCATACATGTTTCCGATGTGGTCAGGTTGGGCATATTATGACAGATTGTACCAGACCAGCACCACTACCACCACAGACGGAGGAGGCCAGAGATAGTGCTAAGACTGCATCTTTTGGGGTCACAAAGTCAGACAGGGAGGCGACCAGACAGCTTATTGAGGGTGTGATATTTGTTTGTGGTATTTCCATGCATATTATGATGGATTCTGGTAGCACGCAGTCTTTTATTTCTGGACGCATGGTAGGAGAGTTAGGGTTACTTACACATACCTTAAATACATATCTTGTTCTCGGTACGACAGTTGGGGATAAGATTTACCCTAACTGGATTTGCCAGAATTGTATTGTTAAGATTGATTGACATCAGCTACTGGCTGATTTCAGAGTGTTAGAGTATCTGGAATTTGATGCAATATTCGTTATGGATTGGTTATCATCATATTACGCACAGATCGACTGTTTCAACAAGACTGTGACGTTTGACATCGAGGGGATTCCAAAGTTTACATTTGCCGGAGTTGCGAATGCATTACCTATCACTCGAGGTAGACTAGCTACATCGCAGGAAATGGAGGCGTATTCGGCTATGGTTGAGCCAGAGCTTAGGATGGTGGTTAAGGTTGAGGATGTCCCTATTGTCTGCGAGTTTCCAGACGTGTTCCCTGATGATTTGCCAAGATTGCCACCACCGAGAGCTGTTGAGTTTATCATTGAGCTGATTCCAGGGACTCAGCCAATTTACAACAGATCATATAGGATGTCAGCATCAGAGCATGAGGATTTGAAAACCCAATTAGAGGACTTATTGCAGAAGGGTTTCATTCACCCTAACATGTCACCTTGGGGAGCTCCAGTTCTTTTTGTGAAGAAGAAGGATGGGTCGATGCAAATGTGTGTGGACTACTGGAAGTTGAATCATGTGACGATTCAGAATCGTTACCCACTTCTGAGGATTGACGACTTGTTCGATCAATTGGCTGGGGCCAAGTTCTTCTCGATGATCGACTTACGATCAGGATATCATCAGTTGAGGATTCGAGAGGAGGATGTGGAGAAGATCACTTTTAGTATGCGTTATGGACTATTTGAGTGTACATTCATGTTGTTTGGACTAATGCACCGACGATCTTAATGGATTTGATGCACAGGGTGCTGAGGCCATTTCTAGATCGATACGTCATTGTGTTCATCGATGACAACCTGATTTACAATAAGACTCGTGTGGAGCACAAATGACATATCAGAGATGTGTTGACGACGCTGAGAGAGTACAAACTTTATGCCAAGTTCAGCAAGTGCGCATTCTGGCTGAGTGAGGTGAAGTTCTTGGGGCATGTAATCAGTGATCAGGGAATATTAGTTGATGGTGACAAGATTCGAGCGATTATTGAATGGAAGACACCCGAGTCTGTATCTGACATTCGGAGTTTCCTGGGTTTGGAAGATATTACAAGCGTTTTGTACAGGATTTCTCGATGATTGCAGCGCCAATGACGAGGCTGACCAAGAAGGATGTTAGATTTGAATGGTCACAATAGTGTGAGGATGCTTTTTGGGAGCTGAAGATGAAGTTGACTTTGACGCCAGTTTTGGCCTTACCTGTATCAGGTAGAGGTTTTTTAGTTTATACTGATGCATCAGACACTGGGTTGGGTTGTGTGTTGATGCAGGATGGACACCTGGTGGCCTATTTATCTTGACGGTTCAGACCTCACGAGGTAAACTATCCAATGCACGGCTTGTAGCTTGCAGCGGTCGTGTTGGCACTGAAGGCTTGGAGGCACTACTTATACGGTGAAAAGTTTGTGTTATTCACAGACTACCAGAGTTTGAGGTACCTATTCACTCAGAGGGAGTTGAACATGCGACAACGGCGATGGCTCGAGTTACTGAAGGACTATGACTGAAGAATTGAGTATCATCCGGGTAAGGCGAATGTCATAGCTGATGCGCTGAGCAGGAGTGGCATTGAAAGCCAGACGGTACTGCGAAATATGACACATGAACACGGGTTGCTTGAGGCAGCGTCAGTGTTGTGTGTGAGAGAGGCTATTGTTGAGCTACATATTTGCTGTCAAATGCGAGTTCCCACTATGTCTCTTGAGCACGTCGCTGAGTTGCAGAGAGCTGATGGCCGATATTTGCGGACCAGTGACTTGGCTCAAGATCCGAGGTGTATTGAGTGGTCCGAGGGTTCAGACAGGTGCTTGGGACACATGGGTCGTTTGTGGATACTAGGGGGTATCGGAGCTCAGGGACAACATTCTCGAGGACGCACACCGATTGCTATATATAGTTCATCTTGGTCGGACCAAGATGTATCACGATCTGTGGAGATTGTTTTGATGGTCAGGGATGAAGGCCGACGTGGGTAGATACGTCCGGAGTTGTCATATATGCAGCAGGTGAAGGCTGAGCACATGAGACTTGCTGGGTTGCTACATTAGCTGCCCATTCCTCAGTGGAAGTGGGAATACATGACCATGGACTTCGTCAGTAGCTTACCCCAGACGACGAGGTGACACGACGCAGTTTGGGTAGTTATTGACAAGTTAACGAAGTCGGCACATTTCATACAAAGCGCCATGAGATATTCAGTTACACAGCTGAGTATTATCTTCAAGAGAGAGATTGCCAGATTGCACGGTGTATCGGTCTCCATTGTTTCTGACAGAGATCCGAGATTTACTTTGAGACTTTGGGAGAGTATGGAGGAGCAGTTTGGCACTCGTTTACAGTTTAGCACACCGTACCATCCTCAGAATGACTGGCATTCAGAGCGTTTGATTTAGATTCTCAAAGATATTCTCAGGGCATGTATATTACAGTTTGGTGAATTGTGGGAGGATTACTTACCTTTGTGTGAGTTTGCTTACAACAACAGCTATCAGGCGAGTATCAGGATGCCACCGTTTGAGACACTTTATGGTAGGCCGTGCAGGTCACCATCATGTTGGGCGACATCGGAGGATATAACGGCTATAGGACCTGAGGTTGCTGTTGACCATCCTGAGAAAGTGAGACATATCAGGAATATATTTCATGTGGCGTAGGATAGGCAGAAGAAATATGCGGACAAGTATCTTGAGGGTCAGAGCTACGAGGTTGGGGACTTGGTTTATTTAAAGGTTTCGTCCTGGAAAGGTCATCAAAGGTTTGACATTAAGGGGAAGTTGACACTAAGGTTCATTTGGTCGTTCAGAGTTGAGGAACGCGTGGGCGAGTGGCATACCATTTGGAGTTGCCACAGCAGTTTGCAGGGTTACATCCAGTGTTTCATATTTCCATGTTGAGGCTGGCTAGGTCGGGACCGAGGCCTATGGTTGATATACGTCAGATTAAAGTGCGACCTGACGTGTCATATGAGGAACAGCTTGTGGAAATCATGGATATGATGACCCACATTTTGAGGAATAGGGGGACCCCGAAGGTTTTGGTACGTTGTCAGCATCACGGGACCGAGGGACTGACTTGGGAGCTTGAGTCTACTATGCGACAACTGTGTCCATACTTATTTATCAGTAAATGTTTAAGTTTAATTTAAATATCGGGACGAAATTTCACCTAGTTGGGAAGAACTGTAACGGCCTCAATTTAATTTGCTGTTATTAATGATGTGGTTGTAGACGTGGCTGACAGCTCAGACGCTCGTAGGACCCGCAGCTAGGCTAGTGCACACCTGAAGTTATGTAAATAGTTATTTTATGTGCTGATTTGTTTAATTTACGATGTTTACGTTGAAATAGATTAAATGGCATCATAATGTGTGTGATTATATTACGTTTGACGTGCGAGACTGTGTGTTAAGTATTCACCTCGATATGCGTGTCGACGCTGGTACCGGGTAGGCTAAAAGACTAAATATTAGGTCGAGAAACATAATACACACATAAGATGAATAAAATGAATAAAATGAATAAAATGAGTTAAATAATAATATCTAGTGTATATATGATGGTTAGGGACATGGTAGTACGCGTATTTCGCATTTCGGGACGCGAAATCGGGGATCGAAACACCCAAACGACGACTTTTTGGGTTAAGAACAAAGGCAAGTGTGCCATTAGTGTTATATTTGGAGTCATTAGAGGTTGGAAATGGAGAAAATGGTGCTCATTGGATTGCATTGTGAAGCACAAGTGAGGAGAGATCACATAATTGGTATAAAAGCCAAATTGACTTTCATTTTCCACCACCTTTTCTCTTTCCTTATCACAAATTCGAAGATTGAAGAGCAAAAACAAGGGGTTTGGAGCTTCAAAATTAATCATTTGAGGAGCTTGAAGTGGTGGATTTATCAAAGCAATGTGATATTCACAATCACCTCAACTTTCTTTATCTTTTGGTATAAAGTTTTGAGGTGTTTGTGTGAATCCAATATGGATTGGTAAGTGGTTGTTAAGTAGTTGTTTTGGTAGGTTTTAAGTGTTATGAAGTTGAGTGGGACATGTTGTTGTAGTGGTTGTTGTTGGTAGTGATGTTTGGAAACCAAAAGTTTCAGCCAAACTGCTGTCCAAAATGCGATTAACGTGCTAGGTAAAAATATAGCGCGCTAATGTTCTTCCTGACGAAGAACGTTTAGCTACTCAGTAATCTAGCGCGCTAATCCCAAACCTAGCGCGCTAGATATTGTAGATTTTAGACTATTTTTGTTAAGTGACATATAATACATCAAATTGACTAAAAATCAATTATAAATGGAAATAAGCCATTTCGAGCAATAATTTGGATATATGGGATTCGACGGAGTCGGACCGAGGGTTATTTTACCGGGACACGGAGTGCGGTTGAGGTGTGTAGTATCCTAATTAAGATTTCTTAAGCAGTAGTTAATTGTGTGTTTTATTGCTTATTTGTGATGCATTTTATGAAATTATTTACTAAAACATTGATGTGTGTATGATGTATGGTTATATTGTGCGAGATTGTGTGACGGGTAGTCATCTCGAAATGCGTGTCAATGCGGGTAACGAGTAGGAGAATTACGGGTATGCTAGAAAAACTCGACTAATTCATGATAATATGAGTAAGGAATCAAATGAAATAGGTTATGTAATCGCAGGCTAAGTCAAATAAACTAGAATCATAGACTATGACATGCCTTGGAATGTGTGTCGGGACGCGAGGCACCGGGTATCGGATAGCCGAGGGTTAGTGAGATCGTAAGTCATTTTACTTTGGTAAATAGAAACACTAACCATATGGTTTAATGGGGCTTAGTGTAATGTAATTAAATCAAAGATAATAAGCCTATGGTTTGATTTAAATAACGAGGACATTAGATGGACATCTAGATGACCCTAGTGAGTGGAACTAGGATAAGAGTGGGCTATTGGAGTCATCAAACAATGTGTTATAGCATGAATAGATGCCACAAGATAATCCTCGAGATATGCATAGCACACTTTATCAAGACCAACATATATATACTAAGTGAGTGGGAGAATTCATCTCCACTAACTCAATTTCAAATGCAAACCAGAGAAAACCAGAGATTTAGAGAAGTGCTGGAATTCAACACTTTGAAGAGTAAATCAAGTGATTAAATTAAGGTAATCATCTTATCTATCTATCACATTTTCTAATGAACCCAATTTTGTGTGTTTGTTTTATATAATTTGAATCTAAGGATTTGGGTCAGTGATTTTTTGGTGTTATCTTGATGAATTATATGAATAATGATCGTAATCATGGAGAATTTACAACTGGTCTTTAATGAATTGAGGTTTTTGGTGGATTTGGGAAAAACTAATTAATGCATGAATTTGAGAATTTTGGTCTATTTGATGTTCTGATATTAGTTCAATTGATGTTTTGGAGTCACTTTGGTATAGCGAGTGTGTAAACCAGCTTAGGTTAGCTAATCGAGAAGGGAATGACTGAATTCTTAACTTGAGAATTCTGTCACAAAGGGCAATTAGCGCTAACTAGGCTGGTTAGTGCTAATTATTTCGGGCTCTCAAATGTTTTTCAAAATGAAGAACAATAGCGCACTAGATCGATTCCCTGATACGTAGATCGATTAGCGCGTAATGATAGTTGAAACTTGAACATTAAGGGTTGTTTTGATTATTTACATCTTAATACACATCTAAACACTTGTAAACAACCTAAACTCATAAAATTGGACTTCGGGGACTTAGTGGCCTATAACTCGGTGTCGGGGAGCTTGTCGGGTTAGATACGGGAGTCCGGGGAGGTCGAGAGCGGTTTGAGGTTTGTAAAACCCAATTGAAAAACTCTGAGTATTTGATTCTATTTTTAATTCTATTTTATCAATTCCAGTTGTTTCTGCTATTCCATTCCATTACTTGGACGTGGTTTGAGTTTACTCCCCCGATTCTTTGTTGTTTGTTCATGATGCGCTAGATTGTAGCACATGTGACCCCAACCCTCAGTGAATGGCAACCTGAGCTTGCCCTTGGTGCACGTGTCAGTGACTCAGTGGATTTAGCCAGCCCCGCGAGGGACCAGGTGTTGGGCCAGTTGGGCGCGTCCATTGGTGGGAACTTGGTGACCCGAAGTACAATATAGTCTATCCGGAGCGAACACACACATTCGTTTAGCTTATATGTTATCTATTCATCCGATGAGCCAATTACAGTTGCATGTCTTTTACATTCCGCTTGTTTATTTAATTGTATTTCTTGCACTTCCTTACTTTATTATGTGAATGCTCGGATGGGTTCCTTTGGATTTTACTTATTGGGTTCGTCATCTATCTTTTTGTAATGATTGAGTGCAGATCCTAGTACCTGTAGGGGCAAGGGGATCCTAGGCGACTAAATCTGATTGCCCGCTATCGAGGACCTACTAGTACGTGTTTATTTTGATATTTTGTATTATTTTGGGTATTGGGAGACAAGAGTGACGTTGTACTTGTATATATACACTGTGTTATGGTATTATCGCCTATATATAAATTGCTTTTCTGGGTTTTCCACATTAGGACATGCTCTTATGAATAATGCTTATCATGCTAATTTAATACTTTATTTGCATCAATTAAGACTTCCACTGATTATTGATAACTTGTAAACTACAAGCCACTAGCACGTCTATGACTCGAATAAACTTTAAATGGTTGAATTTAAGGAACTTTAAAAACATAAGGAAATAACTCAAGAAAGTATGGATAATCAACTAACCACATTGATAGCACACACGTGGACACGATAATCGAAATATGAGGTGGACAAGAAGGTGTCGGACACGTGTAGTTTGGCCCATCGAGCGAGGAGTTAATGGAGAGATGAAACCTCGGGGTGGCCTCAGGGCCTTGGGCTGCCACAACTTTTGTCTTCAGTTGCAACAGGACTTTGTTGCAACAACCTTTACCAAAGTCATAGCAAAGTTAGGCAGCAAAATTATTACAAACTAAAAAACAATTGCCTTCATTCCAGAAAATAACATGTAACCAGAGTTAATTTCAGTCAAAATACCACTCCTCTCCATTCTTCGATACTACTCCCCCTTAGTAAGATATAACTCTCATCCTTTGTGAGATCATAATGACAAAGTAAGCACAAGAGGAAACATACCAGACCCTCACTAAGGATGAGGGCTCAAAGCTTGAACAAAGGTAACTAGAGATTGAAAAAATGATCCGCTAGTGCTTGTATTGGTGCTAGTAGTTCCCTCTCCTGTGACTCTCTGGGATTAGCAGTAACATCTCCACCATTGCTTGGTTCAGCTGGATTAATAATAGGAGCATTATCTGACTTGGACTTCTTTTTCTTTTTCCTTCAAGGTTTTGATGGCCTAATCTCACTTTCATGTGTTGCACCAGATAGTCCACCATGTTGTATCAGATACGTAAGTGTATTGGTAAATTCTTCATTAATAAAAGATCATTTATGTGAAAGGGATTTTCCTTCGTGACCTTTAAGAAGATCATCTTTATTTCTTGCGAGGTCTAATGATCATGTCTATCTATCTTAACATTTTGATAGATTAGTAAATCAGTTATCAAACAAGGAAAGAATAGATAGCTGAATGGATTCTCAGGCTTAATTATTTCCATAATAGCCTTGAAGATTATCTTTCCCGAATCATATAGTACTCCCTGTCCAATGGCATATAGCAGTATCCCTATTTCCTTACAAAAGTACTACTATGTTTGATGGGCAAGACATTATAGGTTAAGTGAGTGTACAAAGGGAAATACAGGGCCGTTAGGTCTTTGGTTTGTTTTCTCTCCTCTTTCATTTTCCGAGTTCTCACTAACCCACCAGAAGAAAGTTTTCACATGGGTTGACATATTGCTCTCAGTCCTAAAAACAGTAGGATATTTATGTCCATCATAGCCTCATTTTCCAAAACTTTGTAAATCTTTTTGGGAGAAAACTCATAGATATACTCTCTAACATAGACATTATGATAGAAGGGTGAGAAGGGTTTACTCACAGCTACCCTCAAACTTGCATTGAGTTTCTTACCAAACTCTCATTGAACTTAGTTAGGAAAGATAAAACTTTTAGTAAAGATCTTGAGGTTAGAAGCTTTACCAAATTTGCCTTAACATAAGTATATTTGTGAAGATACTTCTCAGAGTGGAACTTCATCTGACGTACATCATCAAACCCCTTTTGAGCTTCAAAATCATAGAACTTTCAAGACATTCCTTTATCCTTTTCTTCCTTCAATACTGCTTCTTCATTAGAGTCAGAGCTTGACCCTTCCATATCTGTATCAGATTTGGAACTATAAATAGGAGATGCACCCGGAATGGAGGTCTCAGTTAGAGCATTCTGACTAGTTGTTACTAGTGGTGCAACACGGCTGCTCATCATTGTTGGTGCAATAGTGGTTTTTGTCGTTGTTGGTGCAACAGGGCTGGTATGCAGAGTTGGGGTAACAAAACTAGTGAGTATAGATCTCATAAGTGTCTTTCGCTTCTTTGAGACTTTTCCTATGATTGGATCTTTTCCCTTTTGTCTTCTAAAGGTTTCAGTAAGAGACACAAGATCTTGTGTGTCTTCCAAATCACCATTGAGGTTGTCATCATGTTCATGTTGAACTTCTTCTTGCAATTCAGAATTACCAGAGTGTTGCTTATCAATTTGAGGAAGAAATTCCTCAAGTGTTTGCGTTTCTCCTTGCATTGGAACATCATGTTCTGTAGTATCATTACGAACTGGACCTGCCTATTTAATGGGGAAATATTGTGTTCCTCATCACAAACTTCAGGATTCTGCTCAATTGGATTTGCTTGAAAAGGGATTTTATCACCTGAATTTCTTTCTTCCGTGAATGGAGGGCCATTTGTAACTGGGACAGTCACATGTTTAATCTCAGTTGTTGCTTCAATGGTTGGATTTTCGCTCAACTGATCATGTTTAGGCAATTTTGTGCCAATAACATTTGACCTTTTAGGTCTTGGTACCAAAGTCCATACTTCGCCTTTGAAATTGATTCAACTACTCTTGCATTACCATTATCCAGTACTCGTCCTGAAGAGCATCAGACACACTTTTAGGTTCAGGAGAGGAGACATAGCATACGTACCCAGCAAGCTTCTTATAGTCAATCTTGGTTGTTTCTCTTGTAGTCATTCCTTTTTCTAGTGATCCATTGACATTTTCAGCAGGATGGTTCTTAAAGATTCTGGTGGAAGGTTCTCGATTAACATATATGTTAATTCTTCCATAGGTAAGTTCTAATTGTCTACATGGGCAGGGGCACCAGCTGATGCAACAGGGACATCATTGGTGGATGTAACATCATTACTACACCCTGTTGTATATGGATTTGCAACAGATATAGTTGAGACAAGGGGATTTTCAGAATCATCCATTCTTGAATCTTGTAGTTTTTCTTTTGATGAAGAGTCATTAAACACAACGTTGATTGATTCCATAATTTTTTGTGTCCTGCTGCTGAAGGTTTTGTAGGCCTTGCTATTTGATGAGTACCTCAAAAAGATTCCCTTATCACATCTTTTGTCAAACTTCCCCAGTGGCTTTCTGTCATTTAGTACAAAACATTTGCTACCAAATATATGGAAATAACTGAGGTTAGGCTTCATACCCTTCCATAATTCGTAAGGAGTCTTTTGAGTGAATGTTTCGAAGGTAAGTCCTGTTTATGATGTAGCAAGATGTGCTAACTGCTTCTGCCCATAACTTTCTAGGAAGTCCCTTAGAATTCAACATAACTTAAGCCATCTCCTGAACATGCCCGTTCTTCCTTTCTACAACCCTATTCTGATGTAGGGTGATTAGAGCAGAGAACTCTTGGTGGATTCCTTTTGATCTACAGAAGTCAGCAAACTTGTGATTTTCGAATTCCTTCCCATGCTCACTTCTTATCCTGAAAGTATTTTCTCCTGAGGCTATTTTTTCAGCTAGTAACTTTAAACATAATTCACTAAATACATCAAATGAATCCGACTTTTCACTTGAAAACAACACCCAAGGGAAACGAGAAAAATCATTCACGTATACCAAGATATATCATTTCCTTGATGAACTAGTCACCTGAGTTGGACCAACCAGGTTGATGTGAAGAAGCTCAAGAGTTGCCTTGGTGTTGCAGCTATTAACTGGTTCAAGTGGCTCTCTTATTTGTTTTCCAAGCTGACATGACTCACATACTCGTTTGGGAATGTGGTGAAACTTTGGCAAGCCCTTTACCGCTCCCACATCAGATATCTTCTTCATATATCTGAAGTGCGCATGCCCCAAATTCTTGTGCCATATTTCTGATTCATCCTATACAGATATGATGTTAAAACAATCTGTGGCTGTTGTGGCAAATAGCAGTTATTAGACAATCTTTCACCAGTCATTACACAATTTTCACTCTCAATACATACTCGACAACTATCTCTAGTAAACTTCAAATATAAACTTTGATCACAGAGCCAATTGATACTAAGCAGATTTCGCTTTAGATCTTCAACATGCAATACATCTTTCAGTGAAGGTAGTCCAACAACATGCGGTGTTCCTTTTCCAATCACTCTGCTTCATGCTCCATCTCCAAATGTGATGTGTCATTCCTCACAAGTTTGGCAATTCACAAAGTTGTGCCTATTTCTAGTCATATGTTTTGAGCGTCCGCTATCAAAGTACCACTCAGAGTTTGTTAAGGATGTGAGAGACATCTAAGCAACTTGACACCGTATCATCATCTTAGGCACCCATTTCTTTTGAGAGTTTGTGTATTGCTGCCTTTGAGTGATTTCATGCTATCTCCTTGTTAGTTCCCTGATCATTTTAAAACATCTGGGATGAATATGTCCTAAAACTCCACAATAGTAACAAGTGGGACGATGCCTCCTTTTTAACTAATGCTCAACACTGAGTGTATTTTTGAGTTTGAAGACTTGTGTAGCCTTGACAAACTTCACAGGTTCATTTGTGTAGTCTTTGAGGATGACCTTTTGACATAGCCAAAGCCTTTGTAATCACTAGACCCATTTCCTTGCTGCAGAATATCGTTAAGCTTTGCTTTCCCTTTGTTGAGTTTTTTCAAAGTATATTCTACTTTTTTCTAGTTTAGCTTTGCAATTTTTTTTAGCTCCTTTTCTTTTTTAGACAGTAGTCGTTGTAATGCTTGGTTACACTCAACTACTTTTTCCCATTTTGTTAGCATCTCAACATAGGTTTGAACATGATTAGTTGTGAAATTCAAGAATTTCATAAACTTAATCAGACGACTGATTAATTATTTTCGGATTTTAATTGGAGTTTAGGTATCAGATGTAGGACCAACGCATTACGGACTAGAGATCATAAGGTAAAATGTTATGTTTCGATGATGCATGCCTAGTGTGTGTATTATATGATAATTTGTCGCGAAGTCAGGGTGTGTTGAGGTGTATCCTCAATTTTTCATAATCGGAGTTGTAAGTGTGCGTCTGAAGGGCACAAGCGCAATAAACATTATTGGTCGTTCGAAAAGTAGCAAAAAAATGTTAAGTATCACGCGGGAATTTTACCTCGGTTTATGTGCAAGTTGGGATCGTTGACAGTGTAAAACGAGAATGAAGTCAGTGCAAGATCTTGCCTTGAGTCTCGTATCAGTTGGTGGTGGTCGAGATTGAGATTTAGTCCAAATTGGTGTAAGTTTGGTTTAGTATGGCAAGAGAATTAATCCATAAGAGTTCAGTATGTCGTGGACAAAGTTAAGATTATAAGGTTTAGGCGTGATAAAAATCAGTGTTATGGATATTTTATGAAGATGAACTGTTTTGTCGAGAGTTTGGTTCAATTTGTTGAAAAATCGAATCGAAAACGAGCATTGAAAGCCTACATCAAAATAAGGAATTTCAAAAATTAATAAATAAAAATAAATTAAGCCGTTGACAAGTAGCTGAAGGTTTTATATATAAATAAAAAAATCAAAATAAAATGAAACTTTCGTTTCATTTGCAAACAACAAAGGGTTTTTCATGTTCGTTGTTCCTAACCCTCTTCAATATTTCTTTTACTCGCGGATCTTCGTATGCCTGATTTTTGCCCGATTTCTTTTCGTAAAACTGTAGAGCGTCGCGAGACGGCCACTTCGAGCCAAGTTTCCGCGACGGAGAGAAGGTATTCGGCTAAAAATTTAGTAAATTATCAATTCAGGGTATTTTTCACAATTCAATTAGAATTCTCGTGATTTCTCAATTTCTTTACGGGGTTTTGATAGAAATTAGTAGGGATTGTTATGAATTGATATATTATATTGATTTGCACCAATTTGAAATAAATCCAATCGACATGGGTTATGATTTTGATGAATTAAACTAATGTGATTCAATTGATAACTATTTTGGAGATGTTTTAATAGTTGATATTGATTTACATTGGGATTCTTGATAAATTAATTATTGGTTTTGATCCAATTTGACTTTCACGGGCTGTGAAAGTATTTTGATGTTGGTATCTAGTGGTTTCGTGGTGTTTGGTGTTGAGTTTTGAGGATTTAATTGCGAAAATATTAATTTGGAGAAGTTTTTTAGTTTAAAATAAATAAAGTTTGCCTAGTTGACATGCTATATTGGAAAATTCATAACTTTTCCATCGGTGATTCGATTTGAGTGTTCTTGGAGTCTATGAAAAGTAGAACATGAGTACCACAAGTTCCTTTTAGGTTAGTATGATAAATATTGAGGTTTTCAAGATTAAAAAGTTATTCCACGTTGGCTAGTTGAAAGCCAATTGAAATAGTTATATAAATTAATATTTGTGGAAACTATTCTCAAGCATACTTTGGCTGCAATTTTTCATTGGGTTTCGTGATTTGGTTTCACTTGAAGCTTGACCCATACTATAATTAGGTATACAGCGAAGCTATTGGAACTATTTTCAAGATGATCTGACGCTCCAGGAACCCTGAAAATTAAGCTCAAATTTGTTTGGTTATAAGTAAACCATACAGTGGTCTTTACCATTTATGGAATTTATCTTTGTACCTGCATTTGTATTTAATCTGCATTGCATTTCTCATCATTCTTGGTCATGCATACAAGGCATCTGGATAAAGTTACCCCTGCTTCGATCGTAAGAGCGTGAGATGCTCCACTTCAGGCTAGACGTAATGCAGGCGTTTAAGGCGGGTAATGTCGACTCTGGGGTAGCATGCATTGAACTTATAAGACTGTTCTAGGTTCATCATGAGTGGGCCCGCTTGTTATGAGCTTAGAATAGGAAATGAGGGATGTTGTTATAAAAATTTGTTGGTATTTGAAAATGTAATTACATGTCTCCATGTATTCAGACTAACATTTGTTGGAGTACAGAGCAATGTAGGAGTTTACTTACCTGACATCTTCAAGTTGTTATTGATGATGTCAGGTTCTCTATGAAGACTAGACAGAACGAAAAAAGCTTGAAGATTTCGAGAATATTGTAAGGTTTAAAGTTTAATCTTCTTCTTGTAATCGATTTGTATATTGTTTTGGGCTTTGGGGTGAGTGTAGGTCGTGAAATACTTTTGACTAGGTTATGAGAGTCTCCTAAATTAGTTTGAAGTAAGTTAAGAGGTTTATGATTCAGTTTTGGTTTATTTTGGGATTATAAAGTTGTAACTAAGGTATCAGATACTCTAAATTAGTATTTAAAGTTTGAATATGATATATATTATGAACTGTGAGGAGTTGTGAGTCATTCTAGGCTTTTCCCCAATTCTGCTGTCTATTAGGTGAAAGTTTTTGGCAAACCATTTTTTAAGGAAGGTGCTCTCAAAATTTTTATAAAAATACAGAGGATAATCCGTATAATTTCTCAATTTGCTCCAATTAAACAAATTATAAATTAAGTTTCATTGAGGATATAAATTTAGTTTTAGAGCATTATTAAGGACTGAAATCAAAATTATTTTGAGGTTAAAGTTAATTGTATGGATTAGGTGCCTAATTAGGGGAATTAAGATAAGTCATGACTTAGTGAGACTGATCCTGACATTAGTATTAGAAAACTCAAATTCTAAATCATCGAAGTCACTTACAATTTTGAGGAAAGTTTTGATGTATCAGCCTTGGTTGGTGTAACCGTTAGATCTGTTCTAACAGGCACTATGGTTGCAATAGGAACTTTTGATGCATCAACAAAGGCAATGTAATAATTTACATGATCTTCTTCGCTTTTTGAATTTGAGTCACTCCAGGTAGATACAAGTGACTTCTCCTTCCTTTTAAATAGGCATTCGTGTTGAAAGTAGCCAAATCTTCCACACTCTCTACGCTTCATTTTGCTTTTGCCGATAGCTTTGATTTCCACTTCTTTCTTCGAAGAGTCTCCCTTTGTCGATGACGTCATTCCCTGAGACTCTCGAAATAGTTTGATATATTTACGAGTCAGTAGAGCCATGTCATCTTCTTCTTCACTGATAATTTTATCAGTAGGAAAGTATTGAGCAACCGCTTTCAGTACTACTTCCTTGGACATCTTTCGCTGGGTCAAATGCATTAATAGGGATGCAAATGGGTAGGGGAATACCAACGGGTGATGGGAATTTACCCTAACGAGTACGGGTATGGGTATGAGAATCTTAAATGGGGATGGGGGTGGGGATGGGTACAAAATCTCATACACAAACGAGTATGGGTAATAAATTATACCCACGGGGATCCCCACTGGGTACTCCCTACTGGGATACTCATCTACCCATGGAGATCCACATATATCAATTTATACACCATATGATATTTATTATTTATATATATATACCATATGATATTTATATATAAATATTATATAATATTACATAGTTTCCACTCCAAAACACTCATATATATAACAAAAAACCTCTTAATGAGATTTATAATTTTAATTTATTTGTTTAATTAATAACTATATGTTTTGTTTTGAATTGTTCACAACTATATATATGTTTTAGAATTTTATGATCAAAAGTACTGAAAAAAGTTGATGACTTGGTGGTTTAAAAAGATAGTGACTTTAATGAATATTTTGAATTTGAACTTTTCATTTTGCATATGCCAATGATTTTGTAGAAACTTAATTATAATTGTTAGCACTTAGTAGTTAGAATCTTTATTGCATGATATGTTGATTTTTTTTTTAAATTTTTGTTAGAATTTAGACAATTGTGTTGTTATGTATGTATATTTGACACCTTATTTGTTGCGATTCTTTTTTTGAAAATCCCCGTAGGGATCCCCAATGGGGAATGGAATAGGGAAAAATTTTTCCTTCAAAGATTCCCCATCCCTGCAAAGATCCCCATGAAAATCCCCACAAATACCCCCAATGGGTAACAAAGTGGGTAACACATTTTACCTATGGAGGCTCCCCATACCCACGAGGATTTGATGGGTATGGGGATGAGTATGAGAATTTATCCCCAGATGGGTATGGGTATGAGTGATAAATGTTTTAGTGGGTATGGGTAAGCGAATGAGGTCCCCATCCCCTACCTTACCTATTTGCATCCCTAGATGCATATCATAAGTTGTGAAGGGTCCCATCAGTTCTTCGAACTTTAGATCCCTAAGACCTTTGTTTTCTTGAATGGCAGCGACTTTCACGTTGTACTTGGCTAGAAGAGATCTGATTGCTTTCTGCACCATCTTTTTGTTGGAGTATTTCTTGCCCAGTTGCTGAGCTTGATTGGCAATATCTTTAAGCCCTGCTGTGTACTCTGCTACCGTATCTTCTTCTCCCATTCGAAGCGATTCAAACTGTGAAGCCAAGAGAACATATTTTTATTCTCAAACATCAACACTTCCTTCAAAGAAGTTTTCGAGGATTTTCCATGCTTCTTTAGCTATCTTGCATGAAGATATTAGCTTGAGGTGTTCTTGCATTACAGCTCCAAAGATCATATTCAATCCTTTGGCATTTGTTGACAAAAGTATCTCTTCAGCTTCAGTCTACTGGTTTGTGTTCTTTGGCTCTCCATCCACAAGTGGTGGTTCATAGCCAT
The DNA here is from genome assembly GCA_039657325.1 of Stephania cephalantha. NCBI lineage: Eukaryota > Viridiplantae > Streptophyta > Magnoliopsida > Ranunculales > Menispermaceae > Stephania > Stephania cephalantha. The sequence continues at coordinate 46,384,565 of CM077574.1, forward strand.
TCTGAATGGCTCTACATGCTTTAACTATGGGTGGCAAAATGTGCTCGGACCCGTTTGTCTGCATTTGTCCGGACCCGCTTTAAACGGGTCCGGACATAATTTTTTCAAAATTAATACGGGTCTGGACATGTTTTCTCGTCTGTTTTAAAAAACGGGTCCGGGTCCGGACAAATTTTTTTAAAAAAACGGGTACCCGTTTAGCGATTAATTTAAATAATATTTATTTATTTATAGGAGTTTTTTGAAACTTTCATAATGTTTGAATTATAGTTTCACTAATGATTATGTTATTTTTATATGAAAACTTTTAAGACTTGAATTTTAAATTTATAACATTTCTTTTTTCTAGTGATGGAATGCATGACAACATAAATATCATGTATTTTTGTTAATAATTAAGTGAAAAAAATTATTTAATTTTATTAAAAAATGGGTCCGGACAAAAATGGGTCTTGTATGTTTTAAAAACATGTGGGCCGGACAAAGAAAAAATGTCCATTTCAAAAATGGGTACGGGTCCAGACACTATTTTTAGTCGTTATTAAAGCCAGACACTATTTTTAGTCGTTATTAAAGGGGTGTCCAGACCCGTACCCGTCCGTGCCCATTTTTTTGCGACCCCTAGCTTTGACATTTATGGAGAGAATATAACCTTCCATACGGGCTTTCCAATATGTGTAGTTTTTGTTGGTGAGTAGTGTTGGTCTTGTATTAGACATACCTTTTGGCTGATCTGATTGATTTTCCTGACACATCATGGTTAGTATACGGATCTCATTGTTCTTTGTAAACAAATATTCTACAATGCTCACTCTGATACCAATTGAAATAACCAAATGTTGTTTTAACAGGAATATGTGTTGTTGTAACATGGAAATAAATAACAATACATGTATTTAAACGAAATAAAAATAGTAAACAGATATCACCGGACACATGGAATTTGTTTACGTTAGCGATTCGATCCATGACCTACATCGCGGGGCCACGCTAGACGTGAAATCCACTAAGTGAAGAACAATGGATACATGACTCTTCACGTGACTCCCTCACTGAGCTCCTTCTTTCATCTCTTTCATTCCTCTCATGGATTTTACATAAGTCTCCTCGCTTGCACGGTGAGGCTCCCCCTTACAGGAATACCTAAGTTCCCTTAATGATTACAACTCAAATATGGAGTGAACAACACATTCACAGAATTATAAAATAGACGAGTTGCTTACAAACCCTGACTTCCAAATATAAATAGACAAGTGAAGACTCTTGATCTCAACTATCTTAACCGAATCTTGATCCGTCTTCATCTTCAAAACAAACCACTTTCTAGCATATTCTTCACATGGTTAATGTGTTTCATATCATCTCTTTTAACAACATATCTTCAGTTGATGTAGATAAGATCATATCCGCAAATGTTCGATCTTGAGACCTTGTTGCAACAGCAAATCTCCTTGTTGCAACATTCTTATCTTTATCCATATGTAACTGTTTCGTGGATAATTCCCAAGATGCTGATTTGAAGATCATAACATCGTAATTGATCTATGATTTGTTTCATTTATCATATGAAACACATTTTTCATACATCATTTACTTAATTCGACTAATGATAATAACAAACAAATAACGTCATCTAGGATATGACATTTACATATCACATGAAAGTTCAACTTACATATGGAGGCAATTCTTTGGAGGTTAATAGTTCATTTGATCAACTGTGAAATGGAAATTGATATGTGGATCTTGTTCACCTATTGTTTAAGATATGATAGAATTTTTCATCAAGTTAGCTATATAGCTTGGGAGCATCACCAAATGATCAAATTATGCCATGTTAGTAGAGATTTCAGTGTAATGTGAATGGCACACTGTTTACTTAGTAAAGCTTGTAAAGATAGATTAACGTGAAGTGATCGATGTTATACTTACCAATTTGTAATGATTTCTTAATACTATAAACAAAACGAAATTACAATAACTTAAAAAATAGAACTAAATAAGTAAACAAATTTCAAGCCAGAGGCTTGCAAATTTCGCAATGTTATTAGACAAAATTGTTTCCACGATTTGGTGATGAAACCTCTTTAGAAATCTATCCCAATGATTCAAACGAAGCGCTCTTCCAAATTTTAAGATCACCAAATTTGGAAGTCTGCCAAAAAGTACACTTCTTCTCTCTTAAAATAATTATATTTTGAAAATAAAATTGAGTAAATAATCAGTGTTTGACTAAGACTTAAATAGATGTTAAAAATATGTATCTAAACAAAACACCTCTTTAATTTTGAAATTAATAAATGTGTTGGGGTTTAACAGTCACAGCTGTTAACGCACTCAAACTGTAATAACTGTAAAATAGTTAATTAAAATAAAAATAATAATTACTGTTTAATTAATCCCGGAATTAAAAAATTAAGTAGTAAAAATAAAATTATGTTTTATAGCCAACCAAGCCAAAGCCCAAAAGCCCAAGGCTCGCCTTTAACTTTAAATGTATATGGGTCACCTTATTACCCATATGCATCTATTTGCACCCCATTGAGTCACCCACTTCAACCCTTTGCCTTAAAACAAAGTTGGTTGGGTTGCTTTCATATATAAAGTGAGAAAGTGGTTTTTAGTTTTCCAATGTGGGACTAATGCTTTCTTTCAAACATAATAGAACAAAACTTATTCTAACAATAACCCATATTTGAATAGAAAACATTACATCACCCCACATTTCTATTCAAATTTGGGTTTCAAACATAATTAAAATTGTAAAACACAAGAAAGAGAAATATTATGTCATGTTGTCAGAAAAAGTGTCTAAAAGACTTGAACTTTACCCTAGTAAAACACATCGAACTTACTTAGTGACAAAGTGGGTATATAAGATCTTGAACTGTTAACTTTGTGTAGTAAATCGATACAATATGTCTTACGCATGTCACAATAATTAAAGTACAATTTATACATTTTTGTCCATTTTGGTCCTGGACGCATCCCAAATTCATGATAGCTTTATAAAGTTTAGCCTGTCTCATTCTCATAAATGCGACCCTACATTTACTATCATATAGGTGACATTTTTGTTGTCATTAAATGTAAAACATACCTTTAACGTCTTTACAACACACATTATATCTTAGGAATGAGTAAAAGTGCGTTATACTTCAAGTCTCATGTAACCAGTTTGCCTATTGAACCTAGACCATGGATCTCCATTCAACTAGGTTAGGTTTCCGCCAGACTTAACTCATTTTATAGGCTTTAGACCCATTCCCCTTGATAACAATATGACTTGATCTCTTGGTAAGCCTTTTGTCATAGAATCTGCATATTATCCTTTGACTTAACATAATCTATACTAATTACTCCAGTTCACAGTAATTGTCTTATAGTATTATGTCGGTGCCTTATATGTCTTGACTTACCATTGTATACATTATTTTTGGCTTTAGCTTGTGCTGCCTTACTATCACAATGTATACATATTGATGACACTGGTTTTGGCCATAATGGAATATCTTCTAGAAGATTTTTTAGCCATTACGCTTTTTCAGTAGCTTTATCCAAGGCTATAAATTCAGATTCCATTGTCGAACATGCTATACACGTCTGCTTTGTTGATTTCCATGAAATTGCAACTCCTCCCAATGTTAATATATATCCACTAGTTGACTTAGTTTCTGTATTATTAGAAATCTGGTTAGCATCATTATAACCTTCAAGTACTGGTGGATATTTTGTATAATACAATCCATAAAATAAAGTATATTTTAAATACATTAATACTCTAGTCAATGTTTCCCAATGACCATCATTTGGGTTGTTTTTATATCTACTAAGCCTACTAACTGCATAAGCAATGTTAGTTCTTGTAGAATTTATCGGATACATCAAACTCCCAATTACTTAGGAATACTCCAATTGAGAAGTTGCACTTTCAATATTTTCTTAAGTTTATAATTTGCATCAAATGGAGTGCGAGCTTGTTTACAATCAAATTGATTGAACTTCTGTAATATTTTCTCAACATAATGAGATTGAGTAAGGATATATCTGTCATCATTTCTTTTTGTTTGAATTCCTAAAATGACATCTGTTTGACCTAAGTCCTTCATGTCAAAATTAGAATTCAACATTTTCTTTGTTAAAATGATTATATCCATATTAGGAGACATGATCAACATATCATCAACATATAAACATACTAAGACACATGGATTTTTCATTTCCTTAATGTAAACACATTTGTCACATTCATTTATTTTAAATCCATTTGCAATCGTAGTATGGTCGAATTTTTCATGCCATTGTTTTGGTGCTTGTTTTAGTCCATTTAAGGACTTAACAAGTTTCAGACTTTATTTTCTTGACCTTTAACCACAAATCCTTCAGGTTTTTCCATATAAATTTCTTCATCTGATTTTTCATTTAAAAATATTGTTTTAACATCCATTTGATATATTTCCATATTATATATGACTGCAATTGAAATTAGCATCCTGATAGATGTAATTCTTGAAACTGGAGAATAAGTATCAAAATAGTCCAACCCTTCTTTTTGTCGACATCCTTCAGCTACTAAACGTGCTTTATATTTATCAATCGACCTATCAGCTTTCAATTTTCTTTTAAAAATCCATTTATAACCTATTAGTTTATTATCGAGAGGTAAATCAACTAATTTCCAAGTATGGTTATTCAGAATGGATTCTATTTCACTGTTTATGGCTTTCTATCCATAAAACAGCCTCACTAGAAGTCATAACTTCTTTATATGTTTGTGGTTTAGCTTCAGTCAAAAGATTAATAAAATCATATCAAAAACTTCTTGGAACTCTTGTTCTCTCCCCTTATTAGTTCCGTATTTAATTCGGGAACATTAGAAGTTGATGGTTCCTCTCGAACTCTCTTGTTCGATAAACTTTTCTTTCCTCCTTTATAAGGAAAAACTCCTTCAAAGAATTGCACATCCGCAGATTCTATAATTATATTAACATGAATATCAGTAGTTTCAAAATTAATTACCAAAAATCTATATGCAACACTATTGTTCGCAAATCCAATAAATACACAATCTATTATTTTAGGGCCTAACTTAGCTTTTTTAATGATAAGAACTTGTACCTTTGCTAGACAACCCCATACTTTTAAGATTTTAAAAGTAGGAATCTTACCTTTCCATAATTCATAAAGAGACTTATTAGTCTTCTTAATTAGAATTCTATTTAGAATATAATTCGTTGTAAGTAGTGTTTCACCTCACATATTGTATGGAAGTCCTAAACTATTTAACATAGAATTTATCATGTCTTTGAAAGTTCTATTTTTCTTTATGTGACACCATTCTGTTGAGGTGTATATGGTGCCGTAGTTTGATGTGCAATTCCATGACCATTACAAAATTCAGCAAATTCGGTGGATTCGTATTCACCACCCTTATCTGTTCTTATTGCTTTTATCTTTTTGGCTAATTGATTCTCCACTTCTGCTTTATATATCTTAAACATATCAAAAGCTTCATCTTTAGTTTTAATCAAGTAGACATAGCAATATTTACTACAATCAACAATAAAAATGATGTAGTAATTCTTCCCACTACGAGTAGGTGTTAATTTATATTCGCAAATGTCACTATGAATTCAATCCAACAATTCATTCCACCTTCCTTGAATTGATTTAAAAGGTTGTCTAGCAAATTTCGATTCAGTGCAAATATCATATTTTTGCTTGAAATCAATTTTAACTTAGGCAATAAATCCAGATTTACCATCCTATATATAGATTGATTGTTTACATGACCTAATCTAGCATGTCAAATATCATATGAATCCACGATATAAACAGAAGATTTCATTTTATTCATAGCATTACTAACCATTACATTCAGTTTGAACATGTCATCGGCTAAGTACCCTATCTATATAGTCAATACCCTTACTTAGTACAAACTTCTCATACTCAAATACAAGTTTGAATCCCCTTTTAGTAAGGAGAGGAACTAAAATCAAGCTCTTCCTTATTTCAGGATCATACGAGACATCAAGTAAAGTAAGAATTTTTCTTGAATTACATTTCAGCAAGACTTTTCCTTTTCCTTTAACATTTGAAGTTGATGAATTCCCCATGTAGAGTTTTTCATCACTGGTGATATCTTCAAACTCATGTTGTCGCATATATGCCTTGTAGCACCCGTGACAATCCACCAACCCTTAACATTCTCAATCATATTGACTTCAAAAATTACAGCAACCAAATCTTCAACAATAGTAGTGACATTGGCCTGATTATGTTGAATTGAATTTTCAACAGTTTGGTCTTTGCGATGACGACATTCTTGAGCCTTGTGTCTCAGCTTTCCACGCACCCAACAATTACCTTTTATCTTATTAAATGGCTTGGCTTTAGGTGCAAGACTGTTGACACTCTTTGTAAAAGTTTCTTGCCCTTGTTTTTATGAAACTTAAACTTTGATGATTCTCCTTCAACCATGTTTGCCTTAGCAGTAAAGGTAGATACTTCAACTTTATCTCCCTTGCGATGATTTTCTTCAACTTTAAGCCTCATAATCAAGTCCTCCAAAGTCTTCTCCCTCATTTTTATACTTCAAATAGATCTTAAAACATTTCCATGAAGGAGGTAACTTTTCAATGATTGCACCAACTTGAAAAATGTTCTATCATGACCCGTTTTCCTAAATGAATCCCGACTGGCTTAGCTCGATCCATAACTCGCTAACCAACTCGGTCACTGAGTTAAGAACCTAACTAGTAAGCATTCTTTCGAAATCAACTCATTATCTTTTATCAATAATTGGAATTTAAATTAAATGATCATAAATGCAGCGGAATATCATAAATTAAAACTTATTTCAATGTTTCCACATAAGGCTAATACTGGAAAACAAGATTTATCAACTAGAATAAATACTCATCTAGTTCGATTTATTTCAAATCCCAAAACCCATGATAGATAATATAAACAAAAATAAAACATTGGTTTGATCTCGAACCATACCAATCAACAGTTAGAAAAGTCCTCCAGACAGCTGGAGCTACTCCTTTCCCCTTATTAACTCTCGATGAAGAACCTATGGGAAGAATTGTTGGGTGAGCACAAAGGGCAACGGTGCTAAGTAAGTTTAGGTTAAGTTACTGGCATTATGAACATTCCATATAATAGATGCAACAATAAATAAAATGCATGACTTGCAAATATTTAATATGACGAAGAGTAAGAAAGTATATAAACCAAGTAATTAATAATGCATCAAAATGTGCAATTGTTAAACATGTATGAGCTACTGTGATAGACTCCTCAATCACGCTGAAGTTCGTGAAGATTGCTGTTATGGCCATAGCGGTATCAACACTCCATTCCCTTACACTGTGAAAGATTTACCTATCACCAAGTCCACAAACTAGACCAACTGGACTTAGCACCTACTACCAAACATTTATTGGGAACATTGGAGTTAATCATATTCTCAAGTATTAAATATATAATTCTAGGCGACTGCCCTTTTTGTTATTCTCACTTGTACAGTCCAACTGTCTCGAACTTGTAGTATCTGGTGCAAGGACTCCTAGCGAGCTCTATTAAGTTATCTACATACATTGTCTAACAATGCACCCTAATTTACCCGTATGTCCTACTTACATGATCCCTATCACATAGTCAAGTAGAAAGGTAAATAATCATAAAACCAATAACTTAAATCCCAACTTACCCGATACGCTAATTTCCAAAAATCTCTAATTGGCACTTACAAGCGCACTCCGACGTTCAGTCAACCTAACGCGAGGCACTCCAAGGATCACCTTCCTCGTCCCTCTCTAGGCTTGCGTTTTCTCCCTTCCGGTTATTTGTAGGTTCAACTTGCATGCACTCTTTTTTCTTTTTCTCTTTTACTTTGTCAAAGATGATATAGGTAGATCCTAAAATCACTCATATTCTATATTAATCAAGGATTATTCCTTTCCTAAATCAATCAAAGATTTTCAGATTATTCCTTTCCTAAATCAATCAAAGATTTTCAATTATTTTTCTTTCCTAAATTGACAACTTAAAATATGAAACTAATAATTCTCGCTGTTGAATTTCTTTTTTTGTCGTTTTGATTAAGCGTGTATTATTTTATAGGCCCACACTAGGGTTTACACACCATACACACAAATATGATATAGGTAGATCCTAAAATCACTCATATTCTATATTAATCAAGGATTATTCCTTTCCTAAATCAATCAAAGATTTTCAGATTATTCCTTTCCTAAATCAATCAAAGATTTTCAATTATTTTTCTTTCCTAAATTGACAACTTAAAATATGAAACTAATAATTCTCGCTGTTGAATTTCTTTTTTGTCGTTTTGATTAAGCGTGTATTATTTTATAGGCCCACACTAGGGTTTACACACCATACACACAAATAGGGTATACGTTACTTATTTAGAAATTAGAATCGTCACATGTTCAATGATAGAACACGAACACCCCTCCGAATGCAACTCATGAATCATAAATTGAATATCTTATACTTGCTTGATCACATTTTTGGAGTCCACTATGGCATACTTGAGAAACTTTCCAATGACGAACTTCTTCAACCAGGCATCTACGGTTTTATATTTCTTCTCAAATATATCCTAAAATTGCTTTGTTGTTTTATATGATGAATATATATCATATAAAGTATCATCCAGACAATTCAGGATGTAATTTCTACAAAGAAAGTCGGAGTTTCTCCAAGCCTCTATGGACAACAATGATTCCTTACTAAGAGGATCCTCATTGATCTTAGGCTCTTCTTCCCTTACAATATTAGCAAGGTTGAGGGTTGTCAAGTAGAACAACATCTTTTATCGCCACCTCTTAAAGTCCATTCCCTTAAACTTTGCAGGCTTTTTTTCATGCTTCTTAGAGTTGTTCGAACTCGATTGTAGTTTTGCCATCTTTCAGAATTTCTGAAATGCAATTCACCAGAATAAAATCTCAGAAATTCTGAATTTCGTTCTTCTCTAATAGAGAAACAATTATATCTTAGATTGTTATACCAACCAATCTGTAATGATATCTTAAAACTATAAATAAAACGATATTACAATAACTTAAAAAAATAGAACTAACAAAGTAAACAAAATTCTAACCGAAGACTTGCGAATTTCGCAATGTCCTAAGACATAATTATTTCCACAATTTTGTAATGAAACCTCTCCAGAAATCTGTCGCCAGGATTTAACCAGAGTGCTCTTCCAAATTCTAAGATCACCAGATTTGGAAGTTTGCCAAACGATACTCTTCTTCTCTCTCACAATGATTATATTTCGAAAATAAAATTGAGTAAATAATCAGTGTTTAAGTAAAACTTAAATAGATGTTAAAGAATTGTCTTTAAACAACGCTCCTCCTCTAATTCCGAAATTAATAAATATGTTGGGGTTCAACAGTCACAACTGTTAATGTAATGACCCAGTTTTAATTATGCCATTAGTATGATTTATTTTCAAATGTGGACGCCAACTCAGCATCTTGTATACCCCACCGCTAGGATCGGGCACACCTGAGATAAATAGTTAGTTTTATGTGTTGTTTGCCTAATTTGCGATGTTTATGCTTAATTATGTTGAATTGCATTGCAATTTGTGTATTTATATTGTTATTGTTCATGTGAGATAGAGTGACGGGTATTCACCTCGATTAGCGTGTAGACGTAGGTACCCGATAGGCGAATGACAGTACACTAGATTGGAAAATAATGCACACATGATAAATGAATAAAACGCATTAAATAATTAATATAAAACACCGTTTAGACCTTTAATGGCGTGAGTGTACGCGAACGATACGCGTAGCGACGCAGAGCCGGGTATCGAACGCCCGAGGGTTTAGTATATGGGATTGAAGGAGCATAAGATCAAGTGACAAAGTCACCAATCTAAGTCACCTTAGATGGACTTTTTGACCTTATTTCAACCATCCAAGTGGTCCTTAGGATCTACACACACATTAGATGACAAAAAGACTATAAAAGTCAAAAAAATATCTCATTTCACCACCTTTTCTCTCTCCTCTCTCATTTTGGACGAAAATTTAGGGGATTTTGGTGAATTTCAAGTGAAGATTTAGAGGTTCGTACGACGAACAACGACAATCCAAGGTGAGATTCACGTTGTCCTCGTCGTTCTTTACATTTCGAGTATGGAATTTCGGGTTTTGACATGGATTTTGGATATGTGAGTTAGCTCGCTAGTTTTGGGGTTTTTGCTATGATTTTTGAGTTGGATGGGAGCAATTGTCATGGTATTAGATGTTGTGGGTGTTGGCGTTGAAGTTGTAGAGTTTTTTATGGGTTTCACTGAGTTTTATTGGGGTTTCATCGAGTTTTGTCGAGGTTTTGGTTTGAATTTTGGATGAATTTTAACGTGGTTTGAACGTACCCTATGGTAGTTTTGGTGAACCATAAGGGATTGGATCGAGTTCGGATCGCGAAGTTTGAGTCGGGGTTTCGAAAAAAACCCCGGGGAACACTCTGTAGGAAGGGCTCCGCGATCGGCGCCGTGACTCTCACGCCGCCACCTGGGATGTCGTTTCGCCTGGAATAAAAAAAACTTTTTCAAATTAGGGTTTCGATTTGGCCAATTGGGGGCCTATCCCAGAGATCGATACCGGGTATAATATAAATTAATATGCTGGATTTGATACTCTAATGTGAATTTGGAAAATTCCAAAGTTTGGGAAAATGATAAATTAACAAATATTAGGTACTTAGATTTGATCTACGGGTGTTGGGGCACGCATTTGGAGGCGTGGAGAACGCTTTTGTATTATTGGAGCGCTGTTTGAGGTGTGTAGTAACCCAATTGAAATTCTCTCGAGTATTAATTTATTTATTTCCTTATGTGCCTTCCATTTAGTTATTTCATTATTCCTTTCTGGTATGGTTTATATGGATGGTTTTGGTTGAGTGCGCTCCGACCGGGCCATTCTGTGTGTATATCTACTAGACCTTAACACGTGTCACCCAAGGTCTCGGTGAATAGTTTGACTCGAGGATCTTTTCGGTGCACATGTCGGTGCGTCGTGGGATCACGCCGACCATCGAGAGGACCCGGAGGCTGGCCATGCTGGAGTATGACTCGTTGGCAGTGCTCGCGGGAGAGTCCGAAGTATGGTGCTAGTCTGACTTAAGTTGTAGAAACACATTTTGAGCTTGTCTATTATGTATTCACGCGATGAGCACAATTATCTGTTTTAATTTCTCGTTTGTTTATTTAATAGCTTTATTCAAATTCTTGTATTTTATTTCTATAAATGCTTATTGAAATTCCTTGGGATTACTCACTCTGGACTCGCCATTTGTTTTGTTGTGATGGCTTAAGTGCCGACCCCGGTACGAGTCGAGGCAAGGGGAAGCTTGAGGACTACCTGTGACAGATTACAGCCTCTCTCATTTGTTTGTATATATTTATATTTACTTTTGGGATACGGGATACATTGTGAGCTACCCATGACTTGTATATTGGCTTATTTTAAGGATTTTGGCCACCTTTCTGATTATGATGTTTATATTATGGGTTTTCCACATTAGGTTAATGCTCCTAAGACTTGAATTTATTTGTTTACTGCTTGATCAAGTCTAATAAGTCTTCCGCTATAATTTGATTGTTAAAAATGATCTTAACAAGTGAATTGAGTCCAACGGGCTAACTTGTAACTTTTCATGATGTAAGTTGGTGAAGTATTGGGTTTGAATGAAGTTGTGTAGGTTAATGGCATGTGGGACACAGCTAGGCCTGACGTGGCAGGGCTGTGGGCCCGCGTTGGCACCCGTGGCAGGACTCGGGATTTGGAGTCGCTACAGTTAACACACTCCAACTGTAATAATTGTAAAACAATTAATTAAAATAAATAAAAAAATAAATTATTGTTTGATTAATCTCGAAATTAAAAAAATTAAGTGGTAAAAATAAAATTATGTTTTATAGCCGCTTAAGTCTCAAAGTCCATCTTTGACTTAAAATGTATATGGGGCAACCTATTACCCATGTGCACCTATGTGCACCTGATTGGGTCACCTACTTCAACCTTTTGCCTTAAAATAAAGTTGATTGAGTTGCTTTCATATATAAAGTGAGAAAGTGATTTTTGTTTTTGTTTTTTATGTGGGACTAATGTTTTCTTTTAAACATACTAGAACAAAACTTGTTCCAACATTCAATTGTATGCCATTTTGGCTTGGCAAACACGTACTTCAACTATTTGGTTAAGGAATTATTTTGACAAAAGAAAAAATGCAATTCATAGACCTCTGTCAATAATGATATTGTCTCAACTTAACCACCTTTAACTAATAGATGTGAAGTTTTATCTCAAAAAGCATTGGTACTAATTCAGATGAGATCCGCATTTATTTACTTTTTCATGAAGTCATATTTAATTATGAAAAAACAAAGGAAATTAGTGTTTTCACAATTTCTACAACCTTCCCTTTGAACTCACCATTAATTAAAAGTTCATACATCAATTAAGTGATAACTCCACTGATTTGGTACATAGTTACTCAAAAGCGATGTTGAGGGTTCAAATCTTCCAGTGTACGAGTTTGATGTGTAGGTAAGTTTCCTATTTAAAATCAAAATCAAAAGGTCTTACATAACACAATTGTCAATTGAATCCAAAAATAGGGAAAAAAACTGAGACATAAAAATGGTTAAAGATTTAACTCTTTCTTTTAATACAAAGAGGAAAAAAAAAAAAAAAGATTTAAGAGACTATTGAGACTACCAAGTAACACAAATGAAACAATTCTAGCTTACACCTTACAGTCCACATTATACCTGTTTGTCAAAGATTCTAAAAACATATAATCACAACCAAAAAAATTTACTATAAACTAATGCAATGAAATTGAATTGCTCATGATGAAGTAAAAACATCAGGAACATTGTTGCATTTCACAAACATGTGCTTTGCCAGAGCTACTTTGCTTAGGGGGGAGCTTAATTAAATGGCCTCCACCAGCAGAACCCTCATGCCTAGGAATGAATGGGAGAGCGGCGCTGCGCAGACTGCTGGGCATAGCGGTTGTGCTCTCTTGTACGTGAAGGTTTGGTTTTAGATTCTTTTGACTTGATTTTAATGGCTTTGATACGTTCCATGACCTCGACGACTTCTTTCATCGAAGGCCGGACTCTAGGCTCAGCACCAAGGCATTTGAGAGCGAGCTCAGCTGCCTGGATGAGTCCTTTGGGTGGATACTGGCCATCCAGGCGTGGATCTACAATCCTTGTTAGCTTTCTCCTTTCACCTAGAAATGGTTTCAACCACTCTACTAAATTGTGTTGCCCGTTCGGGCGATTTGTGTCGACTGCTCTTTGCCCTGTTATGATCTCAAGCAATGCCACTCCGAAGCCATATACGTCACTCTTGACATACAAATGACCTGCTCAAAATGATACATTTTCATCACAACAGAATGAGAACTGGCTGTTTGGTAGCAATTTGTACTAATGTCATAAAAATTGGATTGAATGAGAGCATATGAGGGTTTGGTGGATGTCAGAAAATGCAAATGTGCATGGATAAAGAGTAAACAAAGGTAAGGGTAAAATGCAGATGAGCATGATCACAAAAGCATGTCAGTCTAGACTAGTCGAGGTAGTGAGATTAGATATACTAAACAAGGAGAATATATCGAAAGGGAAAAGAAAGATTAGCCATATAGCTAAAGAATATACCTGTAGCGACGTATTCAGGAGCGGCGTAGCCATAGGTGCCCATGATTCTTGTTGTAACATGTGAAGCACCACCAAGGGGACCATTTTTAGCCAAACCAAAATCTGCTAGCTTTGCATTGTAATTCTACAAAAGAAGTAATACATAAGTATGGACTAAAAGTACCAGCCAGGAGATCATAAACACATATTTCAATACTTACCCCATCAAGTAGGATATTTGAAGCCTTGAAATCTCTATAGATGATTTGCTTGTCATGTGAATGCAAGAAGGCCAGCCCTCTTGCTGCACCTAAAGCAATCTTAATTCGAATTTCCCATGTAAGCGGTTGAAAAGACGAACCCCCTTAAGAAGAAGAGGAAAAGAACGCAATGAGTTAGGTTTTGTCAATCGAAAACTTATTAACTACACGAACACTTTTCTAGTCCATAGAGGGTTTGCAAAGCACCGTAGCAACTCTGAATGAATCAGGGCTCGTGAGTTCTAATCGTGGTAACTATATTACATCCGCTTAGTTCTCCAAAGTTATAAGGTTTGGGAATCTGACTAACTTCTATGAAATTATTCGAGCAAAAATAAGGAGGGGTTGAAAAAGGTTCGCACAGACAACGACGATTATCCAAAACACGAAAAGCTTTTCTAATCGTAAACTTGTCATCTTGTATTGACGATTATCCAAAACACGAAAAGCTTTTCTAATCATAAATTTGTCATCTTGTATTTGTTCTTACTTCTGAAAAGGTGGTTCTCAAGGCTCCCTTTTTGCATAAACTCATACACAAGCAACAATTCATCATCATCCATGCAGTATCCAATCAGCTTCACAAGGTTTGGGTGTGAGAGAGTGCCCAAGAAATTGACCTCAGACTGAAAAAGAGGAAAACAGAGCAACCGTAAAAAACAACAATAAAAAAACTCTCCTAAAATGGTTCAATTTGGTAAGTTTCCTTACCTTCCATTCATCGAATCCTTGCATGCTCTCAGGGTTCAATTTCTTCACAGCGACAACTGATCCACTCCCAGCCTTAGCAGACAACTTCTCATCCATCCAACCCTTGTAAACCTTCCCAAAACCCCCCTCACCAAGCAATGATTTGAAGTTCTTTGTGATGCTCTTCAGCTCTGAAAAGCTAAAAATTCTCAAATTGGGTGTCGCCAGGATATGCCCATCTGAAAATTCCTCATCAATCGTTCCACTCATTGAGAATTGACTGGTCACAGCCGTGCTCCTTGAAGAGGTTGACACCCCTTCATTGCTGTTGTTCTTAGACGTCCCTGTTTTCAAACATGATTAAAACCAAAATTAACCTACAGATTCAATTCAAACCCAAAAACAGCACATACCCATTTCAGATCATGCACAAAAACCCATGATTGACCAAGGAATTGAACATAAGAGATGAAAAAACCCAAGAATTCGAGAGAAAACAGAGCAAAACAGAGCAGATGAAAAGGTTCAAACTTTAGGTACCTGGAGTTGATGATCTTGTTGTGTTTGAAATCCTGCTATCTCCTTGTGATCCCCAGCAGTTTCCCATGACTTGAATTTCTCTGAATTTCTTTGATCAATTAGAGCAAGATCAGAGCAAAAACAGAGAGAAACAGAGGCGTGGACTTTTGAGAGCTCTTATTGGGGAAATTCAAGGCAAACTTTCATTGCAGTTTCTGAAAAATTGATTGGCGTCTACATATTCTGATTTCCCATCTTGGTTTTGTCTTATATACTTGTTTTCATTTCATTGTTATTTCTTATATATATATATATATATTTCGTTATATTATATTGGCAAAACTCATCATTTGATCCCTGAACATTGTGTTTTTTATGCTTTTAGTCCCTAAATTTTTATTACTACACATTTAGTCCTTGAACTTTCACAAAGATCTACATTTAGTCCTTTCACCATTTAAAGTATTAAATTCTGGTAATGTGGGTAATAAAAGTAGCGTGTGACTAGTCAAAAAGAGTAAATGGTTTATACTACTAAGCCGAACGACTCACATCGATCAATAAAAGCCAAAAAAAAAAATTAATTTTCTTCCAAAAACGTAAAAATCTCAAAGTTCAAGGACCAAAAGCATAAAACACTCAAAAGTTGAGGGACCAAATGTACAAAAATGAAAATTTAGGGACCAAATTAACACTAATCAAAGTTTAAGGACTAAAAGCATAAAAGTCTCAAAGTTCAAAGACCAAAAAATATGTTTTGCCTATTTTTATATATATATATATATATATATATATATATATATATAAATAGAGAGAGAGAGAGTATAATAGAAGACTTGACAATGAGAATAATAAATGACAGTCAACGACCCAAGTTTGAATGAGAAGTCAGATCTCTCAAGATTTGTGAATATAGTGATGTGTTTCTAGTCTAGTGTGATATGTTTTGGAGACTACAAAATATTTCATCAAATGAAATGGGACTCTCATTCAGAAACCATTGTGAATGGTCGGTAAGTGCTGGGTGGACCTTTATAGCCTCTTCACTCTTCTTGTTGATGTTGTTGTTGTTGCTGCCTTGTGACACCCAGCACCAACAATGCAGTTGAAGTAGTTTTCTCGTATAAAGTTACATCAAGTATTGAAGGGTTTAAGTTTACGAAGCATGAATGATATGCATGCAGCATTTTAATTTCGTTGAAGATGTGCGTACCGAAATATAATCCCGCATCAGAAAAATGATATTTCACAAAAGAAATATATAACTGATTATCTCTATCTCCATTCTCCAATAATGTCGAGGTCTTTTGAGTTAAAACTCACGTCAATAAGTTGAAAGTGAAGTTGGAGACAATATCAGTATAGTGAAGATGTATGGATCGAAATAGTCTCACGTCAAATAGATAATATTTCATATAAAAAAGTACGTGGGTAAGCCGCCAGCGCCCGCGAGCAAAAACTTTACAATTTATTTATTTTTGATTTTATGCGAGTGTCAGGCTCCACCTTTGGAGTGTCTGATTAGTCTGAACTTGCTCAACCTGCATCCCATCCAAGAGGAGGAGCTCTAGGTTGTGCTCTCTCCATCCACACGTCAAGATTTGATCCTGCTACTCATTCTCAACATGATGACAAATTGCAACCACTCTAATATCTCTCTTTTTATTATTATTATTATTATTATTATTATTATTATTATTATTATTATTTTCTACTTGGTATGTCTTTAACTTATGTTGTAGTTTTTTAGCAAAACTTATCAATAAATTAAGTATATTATATTTTTTTAATAATTGTGGGTGTTCGGACTTTTTATAATTTTTTACTCTGATATGCATAAACTCGACTTTATCGTTAGAAAGAAATCAACATATTTAAAGTTGCACGTTATAATTTGATCCTTCGACATTTTGGCACAAACTGGAATTAGGCTTGTTAGTTGTTACACATTGAGTTATAATTCCGCCACATCATAAAATTTGTCTTTTAAGTACTTTGAACAGAACCACGGAAGTTGTTAGATGAAAATCGCACTTTTTCGCAATTTCTAGCTTTTTTTTTTTTATTTCTTTCTCAAAGATTAGGACCCTTCTGCCCTGTTGGGACTTCGAAAAAAAGAAAAAGAAAAGAAGATCGGGACCCTCCGTAAAGAGAAGAACGCCAATCTGATTCAATGAATATGCTTTTGTTTATTCAACTTAGGAATTATTATAGAAGTGCTACATACATACATATATAGTTATATTTTATGATATTTTGACACATTTTTGTTTTGCAAACCGAAGTCAATTTTGAACAACGAATCAGCAATATTTTTTTATCGGAATTGTATATATAATACTCTAGTTTTTTACTTTGTTTCCCTAAAGTGAATTTGTGAAACAATTGTTAAAGGAAAAAGCTCTATTAGATATTAAAAAGAAGATTGATAACTTCAAACGTCCAATGCTCTCACCACAATCTTTTTTTTTTTTTTTTTTAATAAAAAGAGGCAAAATTGCCTAGTTAACGCGCTCTTCTTAAAACTCACTTTTATATACGACTTGTATATAAACGTCATCTCCTGTCTACCAAACATAAGTTTACTGAATAATACGTATATGTTGCCTACGTACCAACCACGACTGTAGCGCGGTGTAGAAGTATCTTCCCGACTCAGTGAGTCAAGTGTCTGATCCTCAAATAGTATTATAGTTGCCTAATAATTAATTAATTATAATCATAATAATGAAAATATATGTTGTATTTGTATATTTGTGAGTTGGACGCTTCTTCTTCGTTTAGGGTTATTCACTATATCCCACAAGTTTGACAAACTAGTTTCTACTTTCGTGGGCCAAACTGTGATTATCTGATTGAGATTGCAACCTTTAAACCAAAGTCTTTCTATGCACAGTTATAACTTTTGGAAAAGAGTCGCGCTGGAGGCACCTCAGTTTTTATAAGGGTTAGCTAATTTACATTTTATGCGAGACATTCCAACATTTAAGGGTGTCTTTAGCTTTGGTCTTTAGAAAAATAATATTAATTTTTTGTTAAGTCCAGCTAAAGACACCCGGTCACTGCATAAGGGCAATCCAGTGATTTAATATTTTTGAACTCTCCTTAAAAAATGTCTTATATACCCCTCATTAAAATATTTTCATTGATTTGCTCTTATACACAGTTGGGGTGCCTTTAATGCGTCTTTATATATATATATATATATATATATATATATAAATAAAGGGGATTGTCTATAAGCATTCTTAAACATTAGAATTAGATCAAATAGAGAATTACCAGTGGAAGCGATTAGATAGGCTCGTAAAACCCAAAGATCCTATCGCCATCATGAGCCCCAACACATTCGACACTTTGTTTGATGATACAAGAGTCATTTTATAGGCTTGAGAGAGAACCAACTTCCATAATAAGTACAAATT
Source organism: Stephania cephalantha (assembly GCA_039657325.1). NCBI lineage: Eukaryota > Viridiplantae > Streptophyta > Magnoliopsida > Ranunculales > Menispermaceae > Stephania > Stephania cephalantha. The sequence goes on from CM077574.1 coordinate 46,403,167, forward strand.
CTCATCAAATTTGTAACGTCGATGGAAGTCAAAAGACTTAAGGGTTTTAGTAACTTATGTAATTAAGTCATAAGTTATGAGACACATAATGGTTTTACATTCTCCCACTTGTCTCATACTTCATTTTAATAAGTGGGTCACATATAGCTTAATGGTTCTCCCACTTGACCCACATAACCAAAAATCACATAACTTCTAAATCAGAACGCATATATGTTTGATATCTTTAAATTATTATAAAATAAATTAGCAATGAGAGTCATAGCGGTTATACATCAAAATATGACATAATCTCTTTCATGTACCACGAGCATTACTAACTCATTTTAAATTATTCATAAAACATAATGTATGTGTCAAAGACTAAATTCACTTAGAATCATCATTAACATAAGTGTGCACATACATTAATAGAATTAGCACAGTAAATGAGATCTCATAAACATAAACATAAGCATAATTTCATAATCAAATCCCAAATTAAAATCATTAGGAATAACAACCAAGGCCCATTATGTCGACATGTTCTTAATGCCTTTGGTGGTAATGCTAATATGTTTAATTGACACTTGTCTTTTGAACTTCTTCTTTAACAGCAAAGTAATTTATCTCCATACACTTTATTGGAGAAAAAATATAATTGCGGAATTGTCATATTCAATCGTTAGTGGCTTGAAAAGTGAGTTAATAATACTAACTCTTTAAATGAAGGTCCTTAATCATAATCCTTTATTTGTAGTTTTAAACTACAAACTCAACTGTCATAGTAGAAGTAGTTATAATTGTTTGTTTAGCCCTTAAAGAGATTTCTCCATTAGTGAAAGAAAAACATACCCAAAAGTAAACTTTATAGTGTGAAGATAACCAACAAAGTCTATGTTCGACTAACCAATATCTTGAAAGTTATCAGACTTTTCTATAAGTGAGCATGTAATCTTTTGCTCATTATAACTACCGTAATATCTTCTTTGCAGCTCACCAATAGACCATGCAAGGGTTACTTTGGTAACATCTCAACAAGCCAACAATAAAACTGAAATTTGATATGGTATATTGTTTATTTCAAAGTTATGAAAGAGAAACTCTTAGATCTCATATATCATACTGAGATCACTCTTGTTAGGAAAAAAATGTCATTAAAGTATCAAAATATAAATTGACTTCCACTGACCTTCAGATATATGCATCGATTGACAACACTTTTCTTAAGTCTGGAGGATGTTATGGTATCACTAACTTAATATACCATTGACGGGAAGCTTGTTTTAATCCATATATTGATTTCTTAAGTTTGTAGACTTGGTGTTCAATTCCTTCTACTATAAATTTTCTTATATTGATTCATATAGACTTCTTCATCTAAACTCCTACTAAAAAAAAAACAATCTTTACATTAATTTGACGTAATTCTAATTCAAATAACTAACCAATGTTATATGATTTTGAAAGTTATCTTCTTAGATACATAATTAGATAATATCTCAATATGATCAATGCTTTCTTTCTGAGCAAGATCTTTAGCCACAAATCTAGCTTTATGTCGTTTAATATTACATTCACAATCACGATTAGTCTTGAAAATTCATTTTGAATTTAAGATTTGTAGGCAATTCAACGAGATTTTAGACTTTATTTTGAGCTATTGATTTTAACTCATCTTTCATGACATCGATCTATTTTAGAAATTCATCACCTTGATGATTTCGTCATAAGAAACTAAGTCTTAAAAAATATGTCCATATATCGTAATTAGGTTCATATAATTATACCATAAAACATCAAGAATTAATAACATATATCCTCGCTATTCGAGATTTTAGTTATGTATCCCTAGAATCATTAGCTGGTGTATTTAATTGCAGTGATCTCAATATTTTCTTTATGAGGCTAGGAGCAACTACTACTTCATTAAAATTTATAGGTAATATGATACGTCACTCCCACTAATTTCTTCATTCTTGATGAATCTAGCACTTTCAGTTTCGATATTTTATATAAAATGACTAGGATAGTAAAGTCTATAGCCTTTAGATTTTATAATGTAACCAATTAATAATATAGTAATTGATCGTTCGATATTTTAATGTATTTTCTTGTGGATTACAACGTTTAGTCTTAATTTGCTAGACAACCCCAAATGTGTAGATGTCTTAAGGTAGGTTTCTTTCTAGTCCATAACTCAAAATTGTTAAAAGTCAACATTCTTTAGGGTCTTCATTCACAATGATTTAGGCAATATAAATTTACTTAACATACCCCTAATCATTTTCATCAATTGTTTAGTTACGTCGTTCAGCTACATCATTATCTTTGAGGCATATACGTATACCGAGGTATTATGATTTGAGCACAAATATCATGTCATTCAATGAGTTTAGCAAATGGACTAGGACACTATTAATTCAATCTTATCTAATAATATATATCACTAAATAGAGTGTCAAATTATCCCCATATGCATATATGAATCATTCATAAGATTGATAATATTGTGTTTTTCCTTTGGGTAAAAAAACACGATGTACTTTATAATATAAGTAAAAATTAAAAATGTATGGTACTTTAGGGTGTCCATCCCATTTTTAACTTATCATAAAATCTACATACATTACTAAAATGTGGTGCACCTTTTGCTCAACCATAATATTTTAGTACTTGTTATGTTTATATTATAATAAAATATTAGTTCATATATTGCTAAAAATGTGGTGCGCCTTTAGGCCAACTATGATATTTTAGTAATCAATCAAAAATTCAAGAACATGAGGTACCTTTTAGATATCCTTCATCATTCTTAATTATCATTAGCAAAACTAATATACATTAAATCATGTTAATCATAAAATATTAGAAAATGATTCACTTTTGGGTTAAATCACATTCTAATAATTATGGTAAAATCATAACAAAATGTGTATTTGAAAATTCACATAATTTTCATGTTTAAATTATTTAGTTGGAGCACTTTGGTTATTAACGCAACTCCATAATATAAACATCAAGTTATAAGCATAATATCAACAAATAACGCATTTTCTTTTTAATTGTCACACATATAATAAATCTCAATTCATTATACATTACTAAAATGTTGTAAACTTTAATTTGGGTCAACAATAATATTTAGTAATGTGTATTGCAAATATATATAGTTAGGTCTCACTTTGGTGACAACTAACTCATAAAAATAATTTGGTGACAACTAAATTGTACTATCATACTGATTAAATAATTTCACATGATAGCACAATCTGATAATAATTAGCATGAGGCCGGTATACATAAAATCAAGCTATATATCATGAAAACATACAATTTACTTACATCAAAATTATATATATGCAAGTGACATAAGTGACTCTTAATAAGTCAAGATATGCATGAAATTATACGGTAGACTAAAGATTAATTTATTGCTATTAAACAATTGTGAAGATAATCAATCGTATAATAAAATACTTGTAATCACATCAAAATCGTTAGTCGCCAATTTTGCCACATTGCTAGTTTTCATAAAGTTTCATTTAAAAAAAAATACAGGTCAATTCATAATATTTCGTTATAAGCTTTTTGTAGATTTACCACAAAGCAATTTGAAATAGCTTAGTTTTCCTTCGATCTTTTCGATTTTCTTAATGTTATTTCTTGTGGTCGTTCTACAACTGTCTTTTTGGTGACTATTACATCAAAGGAAATACCACCATCATTAAAAGTAAGGAGTATAGTGTGACTGCCCCAAATTACAGGCCACCTTGCTACCTGCCACGTCGCATCCCATGTCACCAAGCCTTGCCACGTCATGACCCGCTTATCCTTGACGTTTCGCGACCTACTTGGCTACTTACACTTTTTCATTTAATCCTAACTTAGCTAATTAATTTCCATATAATTATTAGTGATTTTATTAGCTTGTTAATCAATTTATCAAGTTATAATGAAATTTTACAGCGGAAGTCTTAATTTAAGTAAGTTATGCAATATTTAACAATTCTAAGTAGTGAAAAACCCGACAAAAGATACCATGTATATATCATGGCGAGTTAAGCATAACAAAAGTTCCATATACATGTAATCAGTGTTCTATGGTCCCAAAAACCCAACAAAAGTAAAATAAATACATACTGATATCACACACGAGCTGGCTCCACAATATCAGAGGTAGCCGCCCAGTACCTCCTTGTCTTTGCTCGTCGAAGGATCTGCACTCAGTTACCCAACAAATACAGTGGCGAGTCCAGTGAGTAAAATCTCAAGAGAAGTCCACACAATATTCATGAAATAAAAATGATAAACTACGAGACATTCAAATATAACACCTATCAACAGTACGTTATATTCTCATGAATGTAAGCAGCATACGACAAGAAAAAGTAGTAGCGTGAGATAAATAAACAACATATACCAATTAAACCAGTTCAGAAATAAAGGATTAATCAGTAAACATCCGTATAATCACGAGAAAACCCTAACCTACACCAGGACCACCCTAATCCCGCCCGACAGTCGTAGATACATTCTACTGCCATCGACACGAGCACTATCACAAGTAACTCATGCATGTGATTTAGCCACAACCAATATATACGCACACCGAAATAAGAGTGAAAACTTCATGTATACCCATCAGCAGTCACACATGTAATTCGATACCGATAAAACAAACCACGAATTCTATGAAGCGTTCTCAATGGGTTTATGCACCTCAACACGCGCTCCGACTCCCACGGACACCCGAATCCGACCTGACAAGCTCCCCGATACCCGAGCTACGGTCCCCTAAGTCCCTGAAGTCAATTAAGTGTGTTTATTATGTATTCAAATTGGTTGAACATGTTTCAAATTGATCTTCCCAAATCAGCCCTAAAGACTAAATTAAGTCTTAATCTCAGTTTTATGTTACAACGCATTTTTAGGCATGAAATGGTCCAAATCTCGAAATCTTTCACCAATACAAAGATCGTCGGTCTCTATCTTAGCTTTCTGAAAATGTTTAGTTTGCAAAATTCCGATTTAAAACGAAAGAGATATCATGATTCTACTAAACATAGCTCTAATTGGAACCTAATCCGACCAGCGGACTTAGAAAATTTATTCCTCCCAATCTATATTTCCAAAAAAAAAATGATTTTTGGTCACAATGCAGCAAGAGAACGTGTGACGATGGGTCGGGGTTTGGTGAACCAACTGAAAGGAGTGATCAAAAAAATATTTTCCATGGAGATTCAAGTAAAAAAACATGTTCACATACCTAAATACAACATAGTAAAAGATCAACTCATTTGGATAAGTAGTTAGGGAGTTATGCCTTTAACAAGTTTAGTTTCAAAACTTTTCTTCGGAATTCCATCACCTACTTGTAGAACACTTTCAGACATGAAAACAATTGAATTACAACATCTCGAGGTAAGCAAAGTTGTTACCCTTTGAGTAAGCTTTCAAATGCCACAAGTTTGGATCGATTTGGATCTAAAATGAGCAAGTTATGACTAAATTACATAGGCTAATTCCTAACATAATATGCAGAATTCTAGTTTTGGTCTTGCAACTTCAAAAATTTATATCTTTATGATTTTAAATCCAAATTAAGAACTTCAACATAGCTGGATTATCAGCTTCAAATAAGGAATCCAAATATATAAATCAGTAATATTCAATCATCTACCCTCTGGAATTAGTCAAAAATCAGAAATTATTTCAATCTGACATAAATAGATATTTATTTAGTTGATGTATCACCTAGCTTGAGAAATTCTCACCAATCTTCCATGGATTCCTTCTCTCCAACAACCTCCTTCTTCTCCAACAAGTTCTCTTGATTCATAAGTTGAAAATGAAAATGGTTTCCTTGCATGTGTTGATCTTATATATTAAGGTAATATTGATTCCTAGCCGTTGATATCCATGTATTTACGTATCTCGAAGCTCATCTAATGATCCACACCTTGATACGTATCCCACTAACTCCCACTAACCCAATCAAAGTGACACTAATTTGCTACTCACATGGTTCCTAAATGTGTCAACGGGTATCTCTAGAAAAATTTAATGGTTTCTAATTTAAATAACCAAACTATAGGCATTGATTTATTTGATTCAATTACATTAGCTTAGGCACATTATAATATATATGGCTAGTGTTTTTATTCACCAAATTGACAAATTTTGTGATCCTACGAACTCTCGACTACTTGGCACTCAATGCCCCGTGTCTCGGCACGCAATTCGAGGTACATCATAGCCTATTGTTTTAATTGAAGTTTACTTGGCCTGTGGTCACCTTACCCATTTTAATTGATTAATTAGTCATCTTAACGTGAATTAGTCAAGTTTCCTAGTGTACCCGTAGTTCGTCTATCCGACGCCCGCGTTGACAGGCCTTTCGAGGCGAACATCCGTCACACAAACTCGCCCGATAGCAACATACACACAAGTGGTGTAATATAATAATAATAATTTTAAACACTACATATACACACACCACCATCTATAATAACATATTTCATCGGTTCTCGTGTCCAAACCAACCAAGTTGTCCACGTAACGCCCGAATTACGACCGTTAATCTCCGAGATTGACGCTAATCCTAGTTTAATTAATTTGAGTCGTTACATATAGAAACTTAAACCTCTATTTCATAAAATAATTCCACAAATGCTTATATATATGACATGATAGCATATATCACATAATAACATTATATGGTCGTAATCAAATTGAGACATACATATAGCACTATGCCATATACGATCATGAGGGCATATAAGTAATTTAAACTAAAATGTTATGGGCGTTACAGAATATTTAAATCTCCTGAATGAACCAATCATTGACTAGTTAAAGATAAATATGAACAATAATTATTATATATATAAACGGTTAGCAACATTAATTTAGATAATGTCATTGAAAATTAATAAATTTTCATTTATTTGGTTCACAACAAAAAATGTAAAACGAATAAAACCCACCGAGTAAATACCATGAGATACGTTCGACTATAATTAATTAAGTATATCTCGAGGTGGATGTTCAGGCTTTAAGACTTCTTATGGTTACAAATATATATCATGAGATTCATCCAACAGTAGCTATGGGTAAAACAACTCATTTTTTCAACAGTCAATTGATTAGTAAAAGCATACCCACAACTACTCTAATTTTATTAACATTATCAGTGGCAAAGTTAGAAAACAATGTGCGCCATGATTTAGTGAAGTGAACAAAGCCATCTCCACCTATATCTCTTGATCGACGTAACCGGCGAACTTAATGGTGGTGACGAATGAGTGCGCATTACATTGTACATTGTTGGTTGTTCATAAGAATGAGCAACGATTTGCAGATATAACAAAGTGTATAATTCTTATATTTTATATAAAATATAATGTCACTGCTACTCTTCTACTGATGTAGTAATTCCAACATTATGCATAGACAGAATTGTAAGCATCAACATCAACAGTATTCAATTCGGTTTGATGCATTTAACCAAATAACATGAGTATATATCATACAGATAAATATATATCAATATTGCTGAGTGCTATTTTAAAATTGAGAAATTTTGATCAATTCAACATCAAACTAAAACACTAAGTACAACACAAATCATTTGTGGAAAACTCTACCGATCCGATAGGCTCTGATACTACGTGTAATTAAGTATGCATTCTTAAACATTAGAATTAAATCAAATAGAGAATTACTTGCGGAAGCGATTAGATAGGTTCGTAAAACCCAAAGATCTTATCACCCTCATGAGCCTCAACACATTCGACACTTTGTTTGATGATACAAATGTCCTTTTATAAGCATAAGGGAGAACCATTCAACTTCCATAAGTACAAATTTCCATCAAATTTGTAACTTCAATGAAAGTCAAAAGACATAAGGATTTTAGTAACTTATGTAATTAAGTCATAAGTTATGAGACACATAATGGTTTTACATTGTCATGTAAGCATATGTAGCTCATCAGTGTAATTGTAAAACATTCTATATATTATATAGTAATCTTTGTTCCAAGATTTTCCTTTCCATGTTATATGTAGCTCATCTGTGATGTTGAATCTGCAATGAAATCTGTCGAATCAACGTGCACTCACATCCCCAATTAATCTTGCCTTAATTTGGCAAGTGATGCCTAGTGCATCCATCTCACTGAAGATGATTAATTTCGCCACACTGCAATGAAATCCATTTGAGAAGTGCTTTGCAACGTGCATCCCCAAGTAATCTAACAGTATGGCATGCAGTGCGTGCCTGTATTACTGTGTGTCACTTTTAAGTTTTAACCATGTTATCATGAATTTATAAAAAGAAAATCAAACCGAGCTGTTCATCTTTATGGAATTAAACTTTGTTAGTTTGTACTAATTTTCCTTGTTAAATCTATCTTCAATAATAGAATTAATATTTTCAGTTCAACTAGCTTTTGACCGAAAATTGATTAGTGTTGTTGTCATTTATTAGAGTGACAAATATATAGGACGGTCTTCGGGATACAGTTTGTACTTTTTGTTTTTTAGACAACAAGATTTATTGCATTCTGACGTCACCTTCAGGGAGATCTGTTAGGTTTTGATAGGGGTCGGCTTATTTTATTTTATTTTTTAAGCCAAAACATGCTATTAAAAGTTCTAAAGAGCAATTTCTAATTACAAATTCACAAGTATCAATTATAAGCATACTGGCATTCTGTGAATAAATATAATCGGACGTAGTAGCTAAACCTATAAAACGCAGATAAGTCAGTGCAAATCAAATAACCTAAGTGATCATCCACTTAGTAGATCTGATGAGTCGATACAACTACCAAAATTCATATATATCTGGATTAATATTTTACCAAAATATATATATAATGGACTCGGAGGACAACCCACCAACGAGGATAAGACAAAATGAAAACAAACAAACAAACTAACAAAACTTAACATAGTTAGAAACACAAATTGAAACAAAGAGAAAATGCAGATACACCTAAACATCGACTAAACTCGGCGGAGCACACAAAATCCTCCACTCACAATCACTTTGAATGTCTTTTCGCTTAAAATGTTGTTGGAGATATGTGTGCTCTAAAATATAGTCCCACATTGATTAAATATAACTTCACGAAGAAGTAAGTATATCTCTCTTAATAATATTGGCTTATTGAGATAAAACCGGCCACACCTATTAGTTTGTGAGTTGGGGATAATATTAGTATTGGCGGAGTTTCACACGCACCCACATTTGCGGGAGGACTCGATATCAAAATTGACATATGTCGTCATCCTCTCTTAATGTATCTATATTTTGCCTTTCCTTCTCCATTGACATAGATCGATTTTGGACACTTTTTTTAAGATATGGTCATTGTATCAATTTGGGTGGCTCGATGATTTGGTACAGAGTTTAGGAGGAAGAGGTCATGGATTTGAACCTCGGTGGGGAAAGTTGTTTCCCTCTTATCAAAAAAAGAAGAAGATCTAAACGCTCTTAAACACCAAGATGAAGAAGAATGAAAAATAAAGAGATAAAAAATGAAAAAAAGACTGACGGGAAAAGAAGAAAAAACCAAAACAAAAACAAAAACAAAAAAAAGAGGAGATCATAGATCATGGGGTTTCCGGCAACATTTGTGGTCATGGTAGCTTGCCGCAAGTTCAACGTACGAGAAATAGAGAGCCCGGTCACATGATTTGAAAAAAAAAAATAAAAAATCATAGTAATTAAAGTAAAATGATTGAGCTAGTGCCCCTTTTTGACACCTAAAATGAAGATTAGGTTGTTGGGGATCATTAATTTATGTATTTGTAAGTATATAAATCGATGTGTATTTAAAGAATAGAATGACACCATCACCATGTGGAGTGTACATTTCAAGTGTTCATTTTCGATCACCCTACCCTTGATTAAATGATACTAGAATTTAATTCTATAACCTATATATATTAGTCAACTAGCATATTTCAGCTACTTTACTATACATCACCATTTGGGCCTGGTCTATCAGAAATTTAGAATAGTTACATTTAATTATTTTCGTGTCATAGTCTACTTTTTTAATAAATAAATAAATATGTAAATGGTATACATATATCAAAATTAATATATATTTTCACTTAAAAACTAAGAAATAAACATCTAAAAACATGTTTTAAACTGCATGTGATATGTAAAAAAAAAAAATGATTAATTGACATACTTCTAATACAAACATTTGGTACCCACGCGTGTGTGCAAATGTTGTGCGTGTATGCATGTGACAAAGAACACTTGACAAATTTGCGTCAAATGTACAATATAGTCCACCCCATATATATATATTGTCCAAGTATGAAAATAGTTTTATATTTCAAAATGCTAATTTAAAAATAAATGAAAATAGTCTTACATTTGTTCCACAGTTCCTGGGGGCAATTGAAACATTAAGGTGTATACACTACATCTCAATGCATGGTTGTTTCGCATTCAAATTACATACAAAAAAAAATTATTTTTTGAGATTTTAATATTTTAAGCTAGGAGGTAGAGAGGCTCTAGTCTCTAGTTTTGATTAATTAATCGGTGCGGTTGATGCCGAATGCTATATAAGGAATATTTAAAAAATATATTACTTAAAATTATAAAAAGAATTTCTCAAATTGCTTTTGTCTCCCGATATCCATACATAAGTTTAGTAATTAATGATCGAATGTATAAGTAAATAGAATTATCAAATCAATTTAATTTTATTAGGGCAATAAATTTTATGTCTGATATATCCAGCCATTGGTGATTAATAAATTTTTATTTTACTTAAAAAATTTGTTGTAGGTACAAAAGGGTGTAGCTATGTATAGCTATGTATACTGCTTGGGCCAGTGCGAGGAACTTGCACGCCAAGTTGATCAAGTAAAGTCCAAGACATCGTTTTCAGTTAGCAAGAAGAGGAGAGACTGAATTTCCATCATTATACGAAGCACTGATCAATATGCATTACAATACAAAGTCGTCGTCCGTATTTGACTACATTCTCATTTCTCAGTTCTCACTGTACATTCATGTTAAGGGGGCAGGCCACCGGCCATATCCAGAGGCGGGTCTACCCCTATATGGTAGGTCCAACCCAACTTTACATCAAGTACTATGAACACCTTTTCGGACACTCGATGATGATCATTCGTGCATCAATTTGTGTGCATACATATCTCGATGCGTTAATGGATGAACATTTTTACCGAATGTTTCATTCCAGGTCACCCTAACATTTTTGAGTTGGTTTGAAGTTAATTTTAACTTTGTTGAGTTTCTCTCGATTTATCATGTTGTGAGATACAATTGCAACGTTGAAAACTTGAAAACTAAAAGATTTTATGATAAATTTGTAAAAAAATTAAAAATTAGGATGTGTTTGTAAAAGTTAAAATGTTAGGATAAATTTATAAAAAAATTTAAAATATTAAGATATATTTGTAAAAATTAAAACGTAAGAATAAATTTGTAAAAAACTTAAAGCGTTAGAATATATAAATTATTTGACCAAAAAAGAAGAAGTAATCATGAGGTTTTGGCTTTGCCCTTGTAATTAGTGAAGAATGCAATTTTTTTTAAAATGTTAGAATATATTAATTAATTTGCATATCAATACAAGTTGTAGTAAAGGGAGTTTTTTTTATTATTATTATAAACTCACGAGAGAGCAATCAATCTCGTACAAATAATTTTACTGGACAAAACTTTGATGATCGTAATAGATCCATAAAGTTTGGTGGGTTATAAGGCTCACAATAACGAACTGATATTGTAATGAGCCTCGTGAGTCATAATGAACCTGCATAAACTAAGTTTTCAAAAACCTGCATAAACTAGCAGCTATTAGGATTCATGGACAATATATAGGCCATATTTGGTTCAACTTATTCTCTTGCTTATCGCTAATGTGACACTTAATAATGAGCTTTTGTACCGTTTGGTTGCTTTTTATGTTTTTTGTGATTGGCTGACGTGGCAACTAAAACCACCATAATAAGCGCGGTTCTCAAAGTATCTCCTCACATACTTTTTGTTTTTCATAAGCACTTATCCATTTATCAAATCATAAGCTAAAATCAAAAGTTAAACCAAATAGGATCATAGTAAACTTGAATTATTCTACCATGATCTGTGATAAATTTGAACTTTTTTTTATTTAAGCGGGAGTCGAACTCACGGCCTCTAGCCCTGAACTTTGCCAGGAAAGTGATGCATCTGCCATCTCACCAGAGATGCTTTGGCGTGATGAACTTGCACTTAATATCAAGTTATCAATTACTAAAGGTTTAATTAACATTTATTTCTGAAAAAAAAAAATTAACATTTATTGCGTCGTCTATGATTAAAATTAAATAACATTAATTTATTCATGTTGTCCATAAAACTATATACCGAGAAAGGGGGAGCCCGTCAGTTCTGATAAATTTCCTGCTTGCGCTGCAACGCGTGCGTGAGTTCGTAGATATTCACCAGTACCGATATACAATCCTCAACTTAACCACCTTCAACTTTTAGGTGTGGGGTTTTAACGCAACATGCTTCATATTAATTGAGGAGATATCATCATTTATATACTTTATTATAAAGTTTTACTTAATTGATGTGAGACTATTATTACAGTCCACACATCTCCAACATGAAAAAACTAAAATGCCCATCTCAACCCAAGAAAATGATAAATAAATAGGGGTCGCGCTATACGGACCCCACTCATTACTCAGGGCACCCCATTTATTTGTTTTCAATTTGAAAAGACTAAAATGCCCATCTCAACCAAAATCAGCGCGCCTCGCGGCCTCGGGGGGTGACGTATCTCCGTGTACTCCTTGCCCGGTGGGCCCAACTACACGTGTCCGACACCGCCCGTCCTCCTCTTGTCTCAAAATTCGTGTCCACATGTATTTTGTCAAATTCATTAGTGGATTATCCGTATCTCCTTAACTTATTTTCTTTTAGTATTTGAATGTTTATTAAGTTCAATAATTTGCGTTTATTCTAATGCATGATCATACTAGTGGGTTGTATCTTACAAGTTAACATAAAACTAGCGGAAGCCTTAATTGATACAATTAGAATAAGTAATTTTACATGGTAAACATTATTTATAAGAGCAAATCCTACCGTGGAAAACCCGGAAAAGTACTTTGTATATAAGCGACAAGTACAATAAACAAGGTATATATACATGTATCGTGTCATCTCAAGTCCCCCAATACCCGAAATAATACAAAATATCAAAATAAGCACGTACTAGTAGGTCCTCAACAACGGACAATCGGATGTAGTCGCTATGATCCCCTTGCCCTTACTGGTACTAGGATCTGCACTCAATCATCACAAAAAGACAGATGACGAGTCCAATAAGTAAAATCCCAAGGAACCCCTTTGAGCATTCACGTAAATAAAGTAAGGAAATGCAAGAAGTATTGTCAAGTAAATATGCGGAATGTAAAGATAGACAACTGTAATTGGCTCATCGCATGAATAGATAACAGCGAAGCTAAAAAATGTGTATGCTCGCTCCAAATGGACTAGACTGTACTTCGGGTCACCAAGTTCCCACCAGTGGTCGCGCCCAATTGGCCCGACACTTGGTCCCTCGAGGTGCGGTTCAAATCCGCTGAGTCACCGATACGTGCACCAAAGGCAAGCTCAGGTTGACGTTCACTGAGGGTCGGGTCACACGTGCTACAGTCCAGTGCATCATGAACACACAACCAGGAAATTTGGGGGAGTAACCTCAACCCACGTCCAAGTAACAGAATGAAATAGTAAAATTGCAAGGAAATGATAGGAATGAAATTTAAAATAGAATCGAATACTCAAAGTTCTTTAGTTGGGTTTTACAAACCTCAAACCGCTCTCCGACCTCCCCGAACTCTCGTATCCGACCCGTCAACTCCCCGACACTGAGCTGCGATCTACTAATTCCCTGAAGTCTAATTTTACAAGTTTAGGTTGTTTATAAGTGTTTAGACATGTATTAAGTTGAAAATCACCAAAACAGCCCTTAGATTCATATTTTATCTGTCATTAGCGCCTAAGTAAAGTTTGTATTTGGGGATTTGTCTAGCGCGCTACTTGTTCTTCATTTTGAAAACAGTTGAAAACCCGGAACGATTAGCGCGCTAACCAACCCGATTAGCGCGCTAATTGCCTCTATGGTAGAATTCTCAAGTCGAGAATTCATGCTTTCCCTCTTAATTAGCTACTCTAACCTGGTTTATACCCTCTTCTTATTAATTTAACCCAAAATAACAATCGAACAACCTTAAAACCAAAATTTAACCCAAATTCACTAAATCTCATGTATTCACCACATTTTCCAATTTCATCCAAAAACACCAATTCTAGCAAACCATTAGTAAATTCTCTATGAAAATGATATATAAACATGTAATTCATCAAGTTTTCACTAAAAACCAGAGGTATAATCATTAAACTCGAAATTTACCAAAAACATACAAAAATGGGTTCATTGAAGAGTGTATAAGATAAGGAAGATGACTACCTTAGCTTGATGCTTAGTTTTGATCTCCAAAGTGATTGCATTCTAGCTTGAATCCCCTCATTTTTCTCTGGTTTTCTAAGATTGCATGAGAAGATTGAGCGGTGTGATGAAAAACTCCACTAACTTCCTATTTATATGTTTGGTTAAAATCAAGTGTGCATACATATCTCGAGGATTATCTTGTGGTTCATCAACACACACCACCTGATGACTCCATTAATACACTCATCTCCTAGAATTACTCACAATGACCATCTTGAGGTCCATCCATGATCCTTATTATTTAGTTCAAACTATAGGCTTTTCATTTATTTAATTAACTCACATTATATTAAGCCTTATCAAACCATATAGTTAGTGTTTTATTTATCAAAATTAACCAACTTATGATCCCACTAACCTTTGGCTACCCGATACTTGGTGCCCCGCGTCTCGACAAGCATTTCGAGGCGCGTCATAGCCTATTGTTTAAATTTAATTTACTTAGCATATGGTTACATTACTCATTTCAATTGACTTACTTAGTCATATTTATGTGAGTTCGTCGACTTTCTCTAGTGTACTCGTACCTCGCCTCTAGATATCCGCGTTGACACGCACTTTAAGGCGACTACCCCTCACACAACCTCGCACGATATCGATATTCAACATACACACATGTGATGTATTTACAAGTAAATTCATAAAGTGCGTCACAATTTAAACAACATAACACACAATTTACTAGTGTACCTAGGTCGACGTGTGTCCTAGCCTACCCGCGACATCCATGTGGATCTGAGCTGGTGTCCATGTCTGAAATTACAAAATAAATAATGGCGTTAATGAAACGGCCTGTGTGGCGGCCCTGCCGCCCTGGGGTGACGTTTCTCTGTGTCCTCCTTGCCCGGTAGGGCCCAACTAGCACCTGCCTGTCCACCTCTTGTCTCTGAATTCGTGTCCACGTGTGTTTTATCAAATTTGTTAGTGGATTATCAATATTTTCTTAACTTATTCTCTTTAAGTATTTAAAAGTTTATTCTAATGCCTAACCATACTAGTGGTTGTATCTTACAAGTTAACATATATCAGTGGAAGCCTCAATTGATACAATTAGAATAAGTAACTAACATGGTAAACATTATTCATAATAGCAAATCCTACCGTGGAAAACCCGGAAGAGTACTATGTATATAAGTGACAGTACCATAAACAAGGTATATATACATGTACCGTGTCATCTCAAGTCCCCCAATACCCAAAATAAAACAAAATATCAAAATAAGCATGTACTAATAGGTCCTCGACGGCGGGCAATCAGATGTAATCGCCTAGGATCCCCTTACCCCTATTGGTACTAGGATCTACACTCAATCATCACAAAAAGACAGATAACGAGTACAGTAAGTAAAATCCCAAGGAACCCCTCTGAGTATTCGCATAAATAAAGTAAGGTAATGCAAGAAATACTGTTAAGTAAATATGCAGAATGTAAAGACATATAATTATAATTGGCTCATCGCATGAATAAATAACAGCTAGGCTAACAAATGTGTGTGCTCGCTTGGATGGACTAGATCGTACTTCGGGTCACCAAATTCCCATCGGTGGTCGTGCCCAACCGGGCGACACTTGGTCCCTCGCGTTCTTTGGCCAAATCTGCCGAGTCACCGACACATGCACCAAGGGCAAGCTCAGTTAACGTTCACCGATGGTTAGGTCATACGTGCTACGATCTAGTTCATCATGAACACACAACCAGGAAATCCGGGGAGTAACCTCAACCCACGTCCAAGTAACATAATAGAATAATAAAATCAGCAAGGAAATGATAGGAATGAAATTTAAAACATAATGAAATAGTCATAGTTTTTCGGTTGGGTTTTACAAACTTCAAACCGCTCTCCGACCTCCCAGGACTCCCATATCCGAGGCTCGACAAGCTCCCGACACCGAGTTACGGTCCACTAAGTCCCCGAAGTCCAATTTTATAAGTTTAAGTTGTTTACAAGTGTTTAGATATGTATTAAGTTGAAAATCACCAAAACAGCCCATATATTCATATTTTATCTGTCATTAGCGTGTTAATAGGTCTAACTAGCACGCTAGGTGAAATTAGCGTGCTAATGGATCCACCTAGCGCACTAGGTGAAGTTAGTGCGCTAAGGGGTCTGTCTAGTGCACTACTGTTCTTCATTTTGAAAAATAGTTGGAAACCCAGAACGATTAACGCGCTAACCAACCCAGTTAGCGCGTTAATTGCACTTTGTGACAGAATTCTCAAGTCGAGAATTTTGTCATTCCCCTCTCAATTAACTACTCTAACCTGGTTTACATCCTCTTCATATCAAAGTGACTCAAAAACATTAGTTAGACTCACCTCAAAACAACAATTAAGTCAAAATCCTCAAATCCCAACATTCACTAGTTTTGTCCAAATTCAACAAAAATCCAAATTCATGCAAAACCAGTGATAAATCCTTAATAGAAGTGATCATTAAACCCATAATGCATTAAGTTTCCATAAAAAAAAACCAGGGATCTAACCCTCCAACTCAAATTTTACCAAAAACACACAAAAATGGATTCATTGAAGAGTGTATGAGATGAGGAAGATGATTACCTAGGTTGGAACACTTGATTTGTCCTCCAAAGTGTTGAATTCCCAGCTTGAATGACTTCCAAATCTCTGGTTTTTCTCGATCTTTGCATGTGAATGAGTTAGTGGAAATGAAAATCCCACTCACTTTTTATATATATCGTTTTGGTCTTGATCAAGTGTGCGTATGTATCTCGAGGATTATCTTATGGTCTCATTTCATGCTATCCCACAACACTTAATAACTCCACTAACACACTCATCTCCTAGAATTACTCAATATGATCATCTTCATGTCCATCTTATGATCCTCATTATTTAATTCAAACTATAGGCTTATTCTTTATTTAATTAACTCACCTTATATTAAGCCTTATCAAACCATATGGTAAGTGTTTTATTCATCAAAGTTAACCAACTCATGGTCCCACTAACATTTGACTACCCGATATTCGGTGCCCCGCGTCTCGACACGCATTTCAAGGCGCGTCATACCCTATTGTTTAAATTTTAACTCAATTATCTTATGGTTACATTACCCATTTCAATTGAATTACTTAGTCATATTAACATGAGTTAGACGAGTTCCATGGTGTATACATACTTTGCCTCTCGATACTCGCGTTGACATGCATTTCGAGGCGACTAACCGTCGCACAACCTCGCACGATATAACCATTAAACATACACACATGCGATGTATTAACAAATAAATTTCATAAAATGCATTGCAATTAAACAATACAACACACAATTTACTAGTGTACCTAGGTCGACGTGTGTCTTAACCTACCCGCGGCGTCAACGTGGATTCGAGTTGGCGTCCGTGTCTGAAATTACGAAATAAATAACGACTTTAATGAAACGGGCCGTTACAGTTCTTCCCAACTAAATAAAATTTCGTCATGAAATTTAATATAACTGAATGTCGTACCGTGAAATAATTGAGGGTATCATTCTCACATCGTCGACTTGAGCTCCCGGCTAAGTCCCTCCGTCCCATGATGCTGCCAATGAACTCGGACCTTAGAGAGCTCCCTGTTTCTGAGAATCTGGACTCTACGGTTAACGATCTTTATCGATCTCTCCTTGTAAGTCACGTCGAGTTGAACCTCAATCTACCCCAAATCAATCATCGGTCTCGGGCCTGACCTAGCTAGTCTTAACATCGAAATGTGAAATGTCGAATGAACCCCAGTCTAACTCGTAGTTAACTCTAGGCGATATGCAACACTGCCCACTCTCTCTGCGATCCTGAATGGTCCAATAAGTCTTGGCGTCAATTTTCCCTTAATACCAAACCTCTGCTGACCCTTCCAAGGGGAAACCTTCAGATATACCATGTCCCTCTCCTCATAGCTCAAACCCTCGTGATATCGATCCACGTATTTCTTCTGTCTATCCTGTGCGGATCGTAATCTCTGAAGGATCTGTCTGATCTTCTATGTATGATCAACAACTCTCTCAGGCCCAACGGTCACTATATCTTCCGGCTCTGCCTAACACGCAAGTGATCTACATGGCCTCCCATACAACGCCACAAACTGTGGCATACCAATAGTCACCTGATACCAGTTATTATATGCAAATTCACATAAAGGTAATGTTAATCCCTAGGCCACTTAACCGTGCACCCAGCACTTTGAGTCACAAGCAGTGTGACTTTACCGCCACACCATCTGTGTCCCCTCATATATTTACCAATATCCAGCTCAATGATACACAACTCGCTAAATCAGCGACCTTAAGCCTCCAAGGCGCGGGTTTGAGTTGTGGGAGGCAAAAGACACGTACCCATATATTGCATGGTAAAATAGGTATATGGGGGAGGCACAAATGGTGTGGCGGTAAAGTCACACTGCCTGTGACTCAAGGTGCATGGTGCATGGTTGAGTGGCCTAGACCTTGACAGGAAAATAATCCTCCCACGAACCCCCAAATTGCAATATACAAGCCCTTAATATATCCTCCAAAATCTGTATAAGTCGCTATGATTTTCCGTCGGTATGAGGATGATAAGTCATACTAAACTGCAAACTGGTGCCAAACTACTCCTGCATAGCCTCCCGGAGCCTTGAATTCAACCTGAGATCTTTGTCTGACATAATAGAAACTGGCACCCCATGCAATCTAATAATCTCCTACTCAAACAATATGCTCATATGTGGGAACGTGTATCTCATAGAAATCGAAATGAAATAAGCTGATTTTGTTAGTCTGTCAATCAAAACCTAAACTGCATCGTGACGCCTTGATGTCTGGGTAGTCCACTGACGAAATCCATGGTGATGTGCTCCCATTTCCACTGTGAAATGGGTAATGGTTGTAATAGTCCACCGGGTCTCCTGTACTCAGCCTTCACCTGTTGGTTGATGTGACAACTCTTGACGTATGCCCCTACGTCAGTCTTCATCCCTGGCCACCAGAATAGTCGCCTCAAGTCATAGTACATCTTGGTACGACCAGGATGAACTGGGCAGCGAGATCGGTGTGCATCCTCCAGAATCCCGTCCCGTATTTCCTGATCCACAGGTATCATCAATCTCCTTCGATGTCTCAAACATCGATTTGTGGTCTTTGCCCAATCAATGCACTCCGGATCCCGAGCCAGACCACTGAACCGGTCATAAAGCCCATCAGCCATCTGACACTCGAGAACCCCCTCAATCGATACGGCGAACTCTCATCTAACAACAAACGTGTTGTTCAGCCGTAGTCGACACCTTTGTCATGCACATAACTGCTACCGCCTGAAACAAGCCATGCTCATGTGTCATCTGTTACGGAATAGTCTGACTATCAATCCCGCTCTAGCTCAATGCGTCCGCTACGATGTTCGCTTTTCCAGGGTGATACTAAATAGCGAAGTTGTAGCCCTTTAGCAGCTCAAACCATCTCCTCTAGCGCATATTTAGATCCTTCCGAGTGAAGATATATTGTAAACTCTTGTGATCTGTATACAATATGAACATATCTTCATAAAGGTAGTGTCGTCATGCCTTCAGTGTAAAGACGACTGCTGCAAGCTCCAAGTCGTGCATTGGATAATTCCCCTTATAGGGTCTCAATCGTCTGGAAAGATACGCAATTGGTTTACCCTCCTACATCATCACACATCCAAGACCAATGGCCAATGCGTCCGTATAAACTGTCAAAGTCTTGCCGGTTCCGCAATGTCAATATTGTAGATGTAAACCTCTTCTTCGTTCACAAAAGCTGCTACACTTCTCTTACCAATCAAATCTAACCTCCTTCTTGGTTAGTCTCATCATCGACGCATTTGCAATCGAGGATAAGTCCTGCACAAACTGCCGATAGTATCCTTCAAGTCCAAGAAAACTCTGAATGTCGGTAACAGACTCAGGTGTCCTCTAGTCAATGATAGCACAAATCTTCTCTGAATCCACAGAGATACCCTGATCACTGATGACATGTCCTAAAAATCTCACCGCACTCAGCCAGAAGTCACACTTATTGAATTTGGCGTACAATCTGTGCTCTCTCTCAGTGTCATTAACACTGCCCTTAGGTGTCTCTCGTGATCCATAAGAGTCCTACTATAGATCAAGATGTCGTCGATGAAGACTATGACAAATGTATCCAAATACGGTCTCAAAACCCTGTACATCAAATCCATAAAAATCGCTGGGGTGTTAGCCAACCCAAACGACATGACAATGAACTCGAATAACCCGTATTTTGTGCTAAAGCGGTCTTCTGGATATCTTCATATTGAATCCTTAACTGATGATAACTTGAGCAAAGATCAATCTTTGAGAAGAATTTGGCGCCTGCCAATTGATCAAACAAATCATATATCCTAGGAAATGGGTAAGGGTTCCTAATTGTCTCCTGATTCAGCTTCCTATATTCTATGCATATCCTCATCGAACCATATTTGTTCTTCACAAATAATACTAGAGCTCTCCAAGGTGACATGCTAGGGATAAAACCCTTCTTCAACAACTCATCCAGTTGTTGTCTAACCTCCTCCTGCTCCGATGGTGACATCCTATAAGGTCTACTAGTGATCGACTATGTCCCTGGTATCAACTCAATGATAAATTCAACAACTCATGGCGGTGGTAATCCCGGTAGATCATCCGAAAATACATCGACAAAATCTCTAACTACCGGAACGTCCTCAATCCTAACCTTTGTCCTAACCTCTGGCTCAACTATCGCTGCAAATGCCTCCATCTCCTGCGTTGTAGCTAGTCGGCCCCTAGTTATAGGTAAGTTAGTCGCAGATCCAACAAGTGAGAACTCTGGTATCCCAGGAATACAAAACTCAGTCCTCTTACCATAAAATCTATTCGTGCATGATAGGGTGACAACCAATCTATCCCGAGAAGAGCGTCAAACTCTAGGCACTCTAACACTCGAAAATCTATCGGTAACTGATGTCCCTCAACCTCTATCATCACGTCTCTACATATCGGGTTAGGTTATATATTGTCCCCATCGGCTATACTGAGACAAAATGTATGTCTAGTTCCTGTGTATCTAACCCTAACTCTCCAACAATACGCCCAACAATAAATGATAAAGTGCTACCAGAATCAAACATAGCATGCATAGGTCTACCAAAAATATGTAACGTACCCTCGACGAGCTGTCTGGTCACCCCGCCATTTGGTTGTGCTACCGCATGGGCTTTCTCTCTGGCCTGCCCTGGCTCTCGACATGGTGATGGTGGTGTCTTGCGGTCAACCTTCAAATGTCCCCTCTGACCATACCTATGACATCAGCGGTGGTCCTGCCTACCTGTTTGTCCATCTCTAAATCTCAGACCCTGACCTAGTCTCTTTGACCCCTGTTATGTCCCCCTAATCTCGCCCTAATGGTACATCTGTGGTGGTGGCTTACGTTGATTTGTCAGTGTTGGTGCGATGGCGTACACCAGCTATATCTCCTCATACTAGAACTGACTACCCTAGTGATCATCCTTGCGCTTTATCCCGTCCGTCATCCCTCCAACTTCTATCCAAATGATCCCTCTGTTTCTTCTACTCCGGTTCGGCCTAGAACTCGCCCCGTCGTACTCAATCCCAGTCACACGTCTGCCATCCCTCTGCATCAGGTAGGTCTCATGTGCCAAAGTTTTATCAAATATGTCCTGCAAAGTGGGTGCCCCAGACGATACTACTACCGAAGCAATCCTATCCCCAACTCCTTTGGTGAAATAATATATCTGCAGATGCTCGGTCCCAGCTACGTCCATCGAGAACTTGAGTAAGTATCGTAATCTATCCACATACTGCAGAAAGTCTAGTTACCCTGTCTCAATGTTAAAAACTCCTCTCCATCCAAAACCTCACCTCCATGGGTATGTTATGATCATTTAACAACTCCCTAAACTCAGCCCATGTCGTCAGCTCTGGATGAGTATCCTAATATGTGGTCCACCAAACTACTGCGTGGCCTCTCAAGCATGCCCCGAGATAACCATGATCGAACATACTCATCATTCCTCTTCGAAACATGGAAACGCCGACAAGACAATCCACTTCCTCGCAGCTTCGGGGTCACCACCTCCATAAAAGAAGCCTGGCCGAAACTTCAAAAACTCTCTCAACATCTTATCCTCTAGAGCCAAGATGAATCTCGATGTAGTATAGGTAGTTGTAGTAGCAGTCAGCTGATCCGTGGTCGTGGGAGGAGGCGTAGGAGTCGACGTCTCCAGTGGAACAACTACTGCAGTGGCTTTCTTTGGCCGTGTCTCTGCTGCTACCCTAACAACGGGTGTCTGGGGAACAACCGGGGCGACTGCTGTCCCCGAAAGTACAGTAACTGCTATCGGCTCTCTAGGTGCGGCAACCGCTATAGCAACTACAGGTTACCACATCACTTCCCAACTAAAGTTCTAAGGCAATAACCTAAGGTTACCACAACTAAAGTTTATTCATTGAATTTCATGCTTTTTCATTTTACATTCCCAAATTCCTAGAACTCGTTGCTCGATACCAAGCGTGGCGCTCTACCATCCGGGTGACGTATCTTCGTATACTCTTTACCCGGTGGGGCCCAACTACACGTGTTCCACACTGCGCCCGTCCACCTTTTGTCTCGAATTCATATCCACGTGTGTTTTATCAAATTAGTCAGTGGATTATCAATATTTTCTTTACTTATTCCCTTTAAGTATTTAAAAGTTTATTCGATGCCTAACCATACTAGTGGGTTGTATCTTACAAGTTAACATATGTCGGGGAAGCCTTAATTAATACAATTAGAATAAGTAACTAGCACGGTAAACATTATTTATAAGAGCAAATCCTCGTGGAAAACTAAAAAAAGTACATTGTATATAAGCGATAGTACCATAAATAAGGTATATATACAAGTACAATGTAATCTCAAGTCCCCCAATACCCAAAATAATACAAAATATCAAAATAAGCACGTACTAGTAGGTCGTCGATGGCGGACAATCGATGTAGTCGCTAGGATCCCATTGCCCCTATTTGGTACTAGGATTTACACTCAATCATCACAAAATATAGATGACGAGTACGTAAGTAAAATCCCAAGGATCTCATCTCGAGTATTCGCATAATAAAGTAAAGGAAATGCAAGAAATACGTAAATTAAACATGCGGAATATAAAGACAGACAAGCGTAATTAGCTCATCGCATGAATAAATAACAGTTAAGCTAGCAAATGTGTGTGCTCGCTCTAGATGGACTAGACTGTACTTCGGGTCACCAAGTTCCCGCCAGTGGTCGCGCCCAACTGGCCCGACTCTTGCTCCCTCAACCATATAGTTTGATAAGGCTTAATATATGGTGAGTTAATTAAATAAATAATAAGCCTATAGTTTGAATTAAATAACGAGGACCATAAGATGGACATCAAGATCATATTGAGTAATTCTAGGATATGAGTGTGTTAGTGGAGTTATAAGTGGTGTGCGACAGCATGAAATGAGACTACAAGATAATCCTCGAGATACGTATGCACACTTGATCAAGACCAAAACTCATGGTGCTGGCCAAATTCGCTGAGTTACTGACACGTGCACCAAGGGCAAGCTCAAGTTAACTTTCACCGAGGGTCGAGTCAGACGTGCTATAGTCCAGTGCATCATGAACACACAACCAGGAAATCCGGGGGAGTGACCTCAACCCACGTCCAAGTAACATAATAGAATAATAAAATCAGCAAGGAAATGATAGGAATGAAATTTAAAACCGAGCCAAATACTCGAGTTTTTCAGTTGGGTTTTACAAACCTCAAACTGCTCTCTGATATCCCGAACTCCCGTATCCAACCCGTCAACTCCCCGACATCGAGCTATTGTCCACTAAGTCCCTGAAGTCCAATTTTGTAAGTTTTAGGTTGTTTTTAAGTTTTTAGACATGTATTAAGTTGAAAATCACCAAAAAAACCTTAAATTCATATTGTATCTGTCATTAGCGCGCTAATAGGTCTACCTAGCATGCTAGGTGAAGTTAGCGCGCTAATGGATCTACCTAGCGCGCTAAGTGAAGTTAGCGCTAGTGTCTAACGCGCTATTGTTCTTTATTTTGAAAAATAGTGAACGATTAGCGCGCTAACCAACCCAATTAGCGCGCTAATTGCCCTCTGTGACAGAATTCTTAAGTCAAAAATTATGTCTTTCCGCTCTCAATTAGCTACCCTATCATGGTTTACATCATCTTCATATCAAAGTGACTCCAAAACATCAGTTAGACTTACCTCAAAACAACAATTAAGTCAAAATCATTAAATATAAACATTCACTAGTTTTGTCCAAATTCAACAAAAACCTCAATTCATGGAAAACCAGTGATAAATCCTTAATAGAAATGATCATTAAACCCATAATGCATTAAATTTCCATCATAAACCAGGGATCTAACCGTCCAACTTGAATTTTACCAAAAACATACAGAAATTGGTTCATTAAAGAGTGTATGAGATGAGGAAGATGATTACCTAGGTTGGATCACTTGATTTGTCCTCCAAGGTGTTGAATTCCCAACTTGAATAGCTTCCAAATCTCTGGTTTTCTCTGATCTTTGCATATGAATGAGTTAGTGGAAATGAAAATCCCATTCACATATTATATATAGTTTTGGTCTTGATCAAGTGTGCATACGTATCTCGAGGATTATCTTGTAGTCTCATTTCATCTTTGTCCCACACCACTTATAACTCCACTAACACACTCATCTCCTAGAATTACTTAATATGATCTTGATGTCCATCTTATGGTCCTCGTTATTTAATTCAAACTATATGCTTATTATTTATTTAATTAACTCACCTTATATTAAGCCTTATCAAACTATATGGTTGGTGTTTTATTTATCAAAATTAACCAACTCATTGTCCCACTAACCTTCGGCTACCCAATATACGGTGCCCCGCGTCTCGACAAGCATTTCAAGGTGCGTCATACCCTATTGTTTAAATTTCAACTCAATTAGCCTATGGTTACATTACCCATTTCAATTGAATTACCTAGTCATATTAACATGAATTAGACGAGTTCCCTAGTGTACCAGTACTTCGCCTCTCGATACCCGCGTTGACACGTATTTCGAGGCGACTACCTGTCACACAACCTCGCATGATATAACCATTCAACATACACACATGCAATGTATTAACAGATAAATTTCATAAAATGCATCACAATTAAACAATACAGACACAATTTACTAGTATACCTAGGTCGACGTGTGTCCTAGCCTACCTGCGGCGTCCACATGAATTCGAGCTTGCGTTCATGTCTGAAATTACCTAGGTCAACCTCTTCTTCAACTTTACAAAGGCTACCTCGCACACCTCGAACCATACAAACTCGACGTCCTTCTTGGTCAATCTGGTCGTAGGCACCAAAATCATGAAAAAATTTGGTACAAAGCGTCGGCAATAACCCGCTAGTCCCAAGAAGCTCCTGACGTCTATCACATACTCCGGTGTACGCCAATTGATGATAGCATGAACCTTACTCGAGTCTGCCGATATGCCCATGTCACTGATTACGTGCCCTAAGAACAATACTTCACAAAGTCAAAACTCGCACTTACTGAATTTGGCGTATAACCAGTGCTCTCTCAGAGTCTTCAGTGTCTCTCTAAGATGCCTCTCGTGATCTTCACAAGTCTTAGAATAGATTAAGATATCGTCGACGAAGACTATCTCTAATCGATCCAAAAATGGCCTCAAGACTCGATGAATCAAATTCATGAACACTATAGGCGCGTTCGTCAGTTCGAACGACATAACAGTAAACTCAAACAACCTGTAACGTGTGTTAAATGTCGTCTTGGGTATATCCTCCTCCCTGATCCTCAACTGATGATAACTCGACCTAAGATCAATCTTCAAGAAGATTTGCGCTCCGCCAGCTGGTTGAACAAGTTTTCGATCCTTGGCAGTGGGTATCGGTTTATTCGATGTCACCTAATTGAGTCTCCCGTAATCCATGCACATCCTCATGGTACCATTTTTTTCTTTATAAAAAAGGACCGGTGCTCCCCAAGGAGACATACTCGGATGTATAAAACTCTTCTCCGATAAGTCCTCCAATTGAGCCCTCAGCTCGTCCTGCTCTACTTGCGACATACGGTATGGTCGGCTCGCTATAGGCTGGGTACCTGGTGCTAGCTTTATCATAAAATCTATCTGCCTGTTTGGAGGTAATCTATGTAAATCTTCATAAAAAAACGTCGAAAACTCACACACATCTAGGACATCCTCAAGTCTAACTACTAGCCTCTCAACTGGCTCTACAGTCCCTAAAAGAATGTCTATATCTTAGGTGGTGTTTAATCTACCCTTTGTGATCGGAAGTGCAGTCGCGACTCTGGTGAATGAGAATTCAGGAATCCCTGGTATCTGGAAGGCAACGGTCTTACTAAAACAATCCAACCGAGCGTGGTAAGCCGTCAACCAATCTATCCCTAAGAGCGCATCAAACTCTAGGTACTCAAGTACTCGAAGATCTATGGGTAACTGGTGACCACTAATCTCAACTGGACAATCTCTACAGATCCGATTAGGGTAAATCTTGTCCCCAAGAATTGTGCTCAGGACAAGATGTGTGCCTAAAATCTCTGGTGTCAACCCCAACTCTCCTACTATCCGTTCCAAAATAAACGATAATATAGAACCAGAATCAATCAACGAATGCATGCTAACACCGTAAATAATCAACATACCCTCGACTAGATGGCGTGAAGCGTCGGGATCGGGCTCGCCACTTCATGAACCTGCTCTCTGTCCTATACTGGTGGCACGAACTTATTGGTGCACTGATTTTGGTAGTGCCTCATCTGTCTACATTAGAAACAAATGATATGTTCCTTACTTCTAGAACCCTGACCCAGCTGACCTTTGGCCCTGACCCTATCCACCATGCCTTTGACCCTGGCCCTGCCACTGCTGACCCTATCCCTATCTCTGTCCCTACGAATGAGCCTACCTCAGTGGTAGCTGGATTGCTATGACCTGATGCTGCTTAGCAGGTTCTACTTTATAAGCGTCGATTGCATGCCTATCATCATGTTCGTGCCTCTGTCCCCGCTGATCTCTAGGTTGGTGGTTCCTCTTGTCCATTCTATATGATCTAACCAGGCTGCTCTAACCCTCCTGATATACGGGAGCAGGGGTGGTTTCACTCCTCATGGCGTATGTTTCATGAGACAATGCTCGCTCATAGACCTCTTGTAAGGTTCTGGCCCATGTCGACACGATGGCACTACCAATCTTTGACCAAAGCCCTCGAATAAAGTAGTTAACCTGAAGTCGCTTAGTCCTAGCTACATGTGTGGCGAACAACAACGAGTACTCAAACCTCTCCATGTATCGAATCACAATGCGAGAGCCCTGCCTCAGTGTCAAGAACTCCTCTCTCAGTCAATCAGAATGTATTGATCATAGAAGACTCAGCGAAACTCAGCCCAAGTGGTTGGCTCTCCATGGGTGATTGTGTGTGCGTTCCACCATACCGCAGCGTCTCCCTTCAATATGTAGCCGGAGACTCTGGCTCATATGCTGTCATGAATCCTCAACAATGCATGAAGTCTTTCATGTGTGAGAACCCATCTCCCAGCTGCCTCTGGGTCTCCGCCTCCGTAAAAGTGTCATAGTTGGAATCTAGAAAACTCATTGACTAGCTTAGCCTCAGCCATCAAGGTCGTCTCAAATGTTGTCTGCTGCGTTGCTCGGTTGTAAATGTAGGAGTAGCCATTGAGGTGATCGCTGGTGTAGCTGCGGGCATAACCAACTTCGCGGGAATCTCAGCTATCTCAACAGTAGTAGTAGAGGTGGCAAGTGTCGTCGCCCATGTGGCCACTACCTGTGATCGAAGCTGTCTAAAGATATCCTCGATTTGCGTACCATGAAATGTGACAATGTTGCGTAGACTCTGTTCTGAGTCGACTCTTGCAGAGTTGCTCGTCTGGCCTCCATCAGCCGTAGTAGGTGGAATTGGCTATCTATCTATCTCGAATCTGCAGGCGCGGATGTGCTCCAGCCAGTGTCTTATAAATGTATATATACATATTACAAGTCAAAACATACACGTATAAAACCGTAGACTACCCGTCTCGCTACATTTCCCAACTAAGTTCGTTTGTTAAGTTTTATTCGCTTTCGTTAAACTTTTCCCTAGGCCCATATGAATCTAGGCTTTAATACCAACTGTGGCGGTCCCAAATCCCAAGGCAATCTGAGCCCCGCCATACCGCTGGACATGTCACCAGGTTATGTCATGTCATCTGCATGCCTGTCCATGACGGCCCGTGAAAAGTACTCAACCTTTTCAATTATACTAACTAATTCAATTATCCTGTGTTTTATGAAAATATGTTCTTAATTTAGTTTAGTTAGTCTATTCATTTATCTCACTTAACTTATTTGATAAGTTATTTAGTTGTTCCTTGGTCTTTTCGAGTAAATGTGTGAGTTATCAATAATAATGGAAGTCTTTCATTATATATAAAGAAAATGATAAATATCAAAAATTTACCGAACTCTGGGACTAATAATACTGGACCGAGGAGACTCTGGTGATGAAGTAAATCCCCGCCACCCTCAAAGGTCAATGAGGAACTTTGTTAGTCAGGAAAGGAATCTGTGTCGAAGTTCACTCTTCACGACACCATCTCTTGAATCATCAACTTGCGGAGAAATTCTCACGCTTAGCCTAGGGCATGACCGGAACCGTAGCTACAATTGGATCGCTAATCATGAGGGAGTCGGTGAGGGGTCATATCGTCCCTTCGACCATATACAAACACACACGGGAGTGGACTATTCAAACAAACCCAAACGGGCATAATTCAGTGATATAATGAAATAAAGCAGTAAATAAATGCTACGTGTTTTTCTGGTAGGGTTTACTTACCAAAATGCGATAAAAACTCGGCCCTAGCCGCTCGCTCGTCCCTGAATACCCATCCGTCGGTCACCCTAAGCTTCCTAAGGCTCGAGTGTCCTACATACCAATTTTAATAATTTATGATCACATTATTTGATTTTATGTTGTGGGAACAAAAATTAGAATTTGTATTCTAATTTTTAGTTGTGACACATTATTTTTTTCGCGTTATAAGGAGTTACTTCGTCATATAATGCACTGAAAAAGGTGCCAAATGCCCAAATATATCTCGAAGCTCAATTTTATACCTTTTTTCCAATTCCTCATATTTTTTTATGATTTTTCTGAATTTTTCGAATTTTTTTATTTATTTTTACATATTTTTCTATAATTTATTATATTTATTTTGTATTTTATTTAAATTTAAATTAATTTTTTATTAATTAAGTAATTAATGGGGTTTGGTCCACCTGAACTGGGCCGGCCCAGGCCCAGGCCCGTGTGTGCATGCGAGACCCCCTGTTCTCTCTTTGGGGCAGAGACATTGCCTCCTCCCCATGTTTCTATTTTCTTTTCTTTTTCAATTTCTCTTCCTCTTCTTTTCTTTTTATTCTTCAACAACAACAAGAACAACAACATCAACTATGCTCCATCAAACCATCAACATGCATTCTATCACCAAAAACCTCAAAAACATGAAAAGGGGTCTAATGCATTAAAAAATTAGTGTTGTAATTAAAATTTGGGTTTCAAAAATAGTAGAAGGCTTCAATTAAACTCTAGAAAATTCGTTTTCCACAAACACCCAATTTTTTTAATGCACTTCATGACACCATTAGAGCAAAAATGGAGAAGATGTGAGAGTTTACCTTAATTTATGACTAGATTTCTTAGCTCCCAATTGCTCCAAAGCTCCATCAATAGATCAAATCTAGCCCTTACTCTCTTAATCTCTCAATCTAGTTAGGTTAAAAGCAAAGTAAAGCTCCAGATTTGCATGTTTGAGCAAATGCACTAAGTCCTCTAATTATATTAGTTCACCTACTCAACTCCCTACACACATATCTCGAGGTTCATCAAGGGCTTCTATTAACTCCAGTCATGTTGTTGTGTCTCTTATGTGTCAATTAAGTAAGTTAATATAGGGTTTTTTAAATAATTTTCTTACTTATGGCAAAATTCCCTTATTTAGCTTAATTACACATCTAAGGCACATTAATGACTTAATTAGCTTAGCCTATTTAAATTATCATAGGCCTATAATTTGGTCACATTAGTCTAGCCAAATGTTTATTTGAAATGCACATACCAAAATAAGGCTAGCTACTTGTCTAACTGGCTACCCGGCGTTGTCGTGCATCAGAGGCGGGTCGGGTCCATTTTTGACCTATTAGTATTTTGTTCAACTTAGGTTAAGTTTGTTTGATTATTTAGCCAAGAATATCATTGTATATTGAAAATTTAAGCATCCAAGCTATCACGTTCTGGTACCCGCATCGCACGTATCTCGAGGTGTTATTCGCCGCACTCGTCACTCAAGTAAAAAACAATAATTAACAAGTACACATGGCGTAATGCTATAATTCATAGTAAAACAACCATAATAAACAAGTATCACACAAATATAACATTATAAATTGAACCTCGGTAAGCATGCCCTAGATCCACTTGGGTCTGAGCTGGGTCCTAGTCTGAAATTAGATAATTAAATAATCCTTAAATTAGGCAGGTTGTCATAATATATTTTGATTGAACATAAGACATGGAATGTTACCCTTATAGTTCAATCTACTAGTCTCGATCTCCGAGTAGACTGAAATTGTTCAAGTGACATTGATCCAATCAATTCACTAGACATGGTCATTAATCAATCTAACTTATCGCGGTGCCTAATAAATATCACTATCTAAAATAGAGGGAAAAATTCTATTTTGATCACACAACATCTACGCATTAGTTGAACAATGAAAAATCACAATTCTTATAATTATCTGATTAAAGAAGACGTTTAATTGTGACAAATCATTATGTTCCTAATGCTAGATTCTCTAGTGATCCCAAATGAAATGACTAAATGTTATAACTATCATGAGAAGCACTTATGACATTGACCATGTAGCATTTTCATAGCGGGTCGGTCCAGCATCTGTTCCCAACATAAACTCATGATCTTGATCTGCATCCATATACGTATAATCATCATATGTCTATCAATCAAGACTCAAACTAGTTTTAATTTATTATTGTTCCCACAATAATAACTGACTAGGAACATTTAAAATAATACAATTATTCATGGATACTATTATAAAAAGAAACATGCATATACTTATAATAGTTAAAACAACGTTTACAGAATTGGCCTAAGGCATATACCCCAACAACTCTTGTTACTACATCGGAACATAGAGGTAAAAGTAAATCTAGAGGTTCGATAGGGCGGAGCAAGTCTACAGATAAGTCTCAATCAAGAGGAAAGGTTTCTTATTATCATTGTGGCAAGGAAAGATATTGGAAGAGAAATTGTAAAGCGTGGAAAAGGGAACAGAATGATGAGAAAAATCAAAACAAGGCGGATGATCGGAACACTACAACTACTATATCAGACGCAAGTGAAAAACTGGTTATGCTTTCTTTTGTTGAGGATCAAAGTCATGTCACTAATGTAGATAGTGAGTGGGTCTTTGATTCAAAATCATCCTTCCATGCTACACCGAGGAAGGATGTCTTCTCTGTTTATCGAGTAGGGAATTTCGGAAAGGCAAAGATAGGGAACAAGAATTTTACAGATATAGTTTGCATTGGAGATGTCTGTGTGCAGACGAATGTGGGTTGCACGCTGATTTCGAAAGATGTGCGACATGTTTCGATTTTCTTCTGAGTTTGATTTCTACTCATGCTTTGGACCTAGATGTTTATTATAACATCTTTGGGGGCAAGGAATGGAAACTCACCAAAGGCTCAATAGTTGTTGCTAGAGAGAATTTGAGCTACACATTTTACGATACTCAATTTAAGACCGTCAAATGTGACCTCAACGTAGTTGAAGATGGTTTTTCGCCAGATTTGTGGCATAGGAAGTTGGGTCACATGAATAAGAAAGGGTTGCAGATATTGGCAAAGAAGTCTCTCATCCCTTTTGCCAAAGGTGAAATTCTAAACCTTTGTGATGATTACTTATTTGGTAAGCAACATAGAGTTTTTTTCTTCATATTCTGAGAGAAAAAAAAATCTACTTGAGTTAGTTTACTCTGATATTTATGGTCACACTGATGTGGAAACTATGGGAGATGACATATATCTTGTTATATTGATGATGTTTCACGGAAGGTTTAGGTGTTTGTTTTGAGAACAAAATGTCAAGCGGTTCCATATCATGGTGGAAACAGAAAAAAGAGTATGTAACGCCCCGACTTTCGAAATCGAGTACTGCCCAGCCTAATCCCATCATTAAGCCCTAACCTACGCCACATAGGACTTAACAACATATTAGTCAACCTTTTCATTTCATTCACCTCGTTAGAAACGACCAATATAGATACTATTTATTTCAATATTATTAAAGTTAATTAAGAGATCGTTATCAATACCTTAATTTTCAGCGGAAGACTTAATAAAATTAGCGGAAGCATTTATAAAACGCCTAATGTGGAAATCAGGTAAACAGATGATCATTTAAAAACCAACCTAAGTAATAAATGAAATAGTAGGGAAATCTAGTTTCTCTACCCAATATACTACCCAAAGTTATACAAAAAGACATAAGTAATAGATATACAAAATGATCACCTACAAAAGTAGTAGGAACTATCCTCCGACGGCTCAAAACTAATCATCGATCTTCTCCTTCCCTACTCAAAATATATGCACCTACCATCATAAAAAGGACGGTGAGTACAGTAAAGTAGAAAGTAACACTGAGATACATTTATCCACATTTTCAAATATACAACAAGTATATGAAAATATAACAATAGCAAAGAAAACTGAACAAGAATTATGCTATAAGATACTTCAGCTAAACATCATGAAACTGACACTCGGCTAAGCAGTAATGATCTAAGGCCGGTTGACTACGAGATTACATCACATCAACTCGTTCCACTATGTAGGGCGTCGATATGCTTGTGCCGCTCAAGCTAGTGGTGAGACTTCGACATCCCCAGAATATAGTGACCCCGTGTGTCGCGGCCATCTCTATATATAATGGTCCTAGATACAAGAACTACTTTCATAACTCAAGAAATGACACAATTTAGGAAATCCAATAAAGGTGAATGCATAACTAATGCACAAAGGAAATAGATTTTCAATACCATAGACCTCCTACATAATAGCATGTTATTCTACTTGATTTACATACTTAACAACCAAGAATGACATAGCACGTGAATAAAAGTCAATGAATACCACTTAAGCATAAACCAATGCCACGATAACAATCTCATGAAATGAGACGAAACAACAAAGTCACGGGATCAAGAGTACAATTGGCTCATTAGTCCA
Organism: Stephania cephalantha; assembly: GCA_039657325.1. Taxonomy (NCBI): domain Eukaryota; kingdom Viridiplantae; phylum Streptophyta; class Magnoliopsida; order Ranunculales; family Menispermaceae; genus Stephania; species Stephania cephalantha. The sequence goes on from CM077574.1 coordinate 46,437,101, forward strand.
AATGACTATAAATAAGAAACATAATGGAAATAAATGGAAATAAATATCCCAATCAGTGTACCCACAAACCACGCGAAGTTCCTAGGCTAATCCGGCCTCCCGACACCTCGTATCTCATCAATAACATCTCGAGACTCCACCCTAGTTTCCTGGGGTTAATCAGGGTGTTTAGGACTTATACAAGTTATAAAAGTTAGATTAAAATAATTAGGAAAACCACAAACTTTATTTGAAATTTCATTATTTTTTTTGGTCTTGATATTGTGGTGGCGCCGTGCACTCTACACCCATTTGCATGCCACGACGTCAAGCCCGTATTTCTTATTAAGAGTTCAACCTTGCATTCTAATAATCTATACACCTCCGATATACCTAAATTAAGCTTGATCGTCACCAATTTACCCAAAATTTATAGACTTAGGTGTTTAAACCCAAAATCATAGATTTCATAAAAAAAACTCATCAAAACACCTACAACTTCAAAATACCATAACTTTGTCAATTTAAATCGAAATCCGAATGTTCTTGAAAAAAATTTATTGATTTTCGCGAGAATTCAAAATTTTTATTGTTTTCTAAAATTAAAAACATCTTCATATCAAAATTTGGTAAAAATCAGTTTCATGACTAAAATCATTATTTTTTACTAATAAACTTCAAATTTGAAATTCAAGGTTTAAGGACTCATTTGATGCTTCAATTAAGTCCTAAAATCAGTAAAAAAAGGTTTCTCAACTCATTTGAAACAAAATCCCTATCATTAAGACTAATTCATCATAATATACTAAATTAGTTGTGTAAGTAGAATTACCTAGTTGTTGTACACCACCAACTAGATCAACTTCTTCAATTCCATTATAATTCCTTCACTAACTTCCTTATCTTCTTCTCCAATTTTCCTCTCCAGCACTTTACTTATTCTCTGAGTTTAGAAATGAAATGGTTAGCATGAACTAACCCACTCAATCTTATATATATTGATAAGCATGTTTGATAGTCATTAATCTTAATGTACATATATATCTTGAGATTAATTTAATGATTTATATCTTAATTTTAGCTCCACCAACTCTCTCTTTCTAACACAAATTCTAACTCAATTGGACTCTTGATGTGTCAACACGTATCTCGAGAAATATCAATGAATAATGTTTTAATTTGTTAACTTAGGTTACATTTAATATAAAATCAATTATAGTCATATCAAATTCAACTAACAAAGCCACATCAACTTAACTTAATTTACCACATCACTCTCTACCCTGGTCCCACACCAACATGAATCTCGAGGCGCGTCTCCGCTAACGTCTTGACATCTATATATAAGTAGGTGTGACTTAGTAGTCTATACATATACATCACAATAGGCATCGCAAGAAAACTAACATATATCTCGACCACATTGCCTCGGTCAATGCACGTATCTCGGTGCGGATCTTACGTCACTAGTCAATAACCTTGATTATGGACTAATTTACCATTAGTAAATTCTAGGCCGTTGCTTAGCATTTTTGAAGTGCCTTTGTAGTGCTGACGGGGGAGAGTACACTTCAAAGGAGTTCGAGAATTATTGCTCAGAACATGAAATCAAACATGGGAAGACGGTTCCGAGTACCCCTCAGCACAATGGTGTTGCTGAAAGAACAAACAAAACCATCCTAGATAAAGTCAGATGCATGTTGAAAATGGCTCAATTGCCTAAGTCATTTTAGGGTGAAGCTCTTAATATTGTTTGCTACCTGGTGAATCACTTTCCATCGGCACCGTTAGAGTTCGATACTCCAAAGCGAGTGTGGTCTGAGAAAGATGTTACTCACTAGGGATGCAAGCGTGGAGAGAAATCCCCACAGGGGACGGGGGTTCCCCGCAACGGGATGAGGATGGATAATTTAAATGGGGATGGAGGTGAGGATGGGGATACAATCTCATACTCACGCGGGTATGGGTACGAGGATGGGGAGAAAAATATATTTGTAGGGATCCCCACGGGGAATCCCAATTAATAATATCCATGGGGATCCCCGTGGGTATCCCCATTGGGGATCCCTGTGGGGATTACCCATGGAGATCTCCGTGGGTATCCCTATTGGGGGTCCCCATGGGGATTCCCACGGAGGTCGTCGTATATATCAAATACATCCATATACATCGTATATATCAATTTTATATAATATTACAAGGCTTTCACCCAAAACACTAATGATAGACAAACTCTAATGTGATTTATAATTTTGATTGGATAATTATATGTTTTGTTTTGAATTATTTGCAACTATATTCATATGTTATACTTTATTTGGTTAGAATTTTCAATAATTGTGATCCTATGTATGTGCAATATACTTTGTATAAATCTTTTTGAAAAAAATTAAGTGGGGGAAATATTTTCCCATGGTGATTCTTCGCAAAATCCCTGTAAAAATCTCCACGGGGATCTTCAATGGGGAAGACTTTTCCCCATGGGATTCCCCATCCTTGCGGGGATTAGGCGGGGATGGGGATGAAATTTCATCCCACGTGGGGATGGGTATGAGGATGGGGAGATGAATTCTTAAGCAGAGATGGGGTCCCCATCCCCTACCCTCCCCCATTTACATCCATATTACTTACTCTCATTTAAAGGTGTTTGGATGCAAAGTATTTATGCACATGCCTAAGGAGCAAAGACATAAACTATATGATAGGAATGTTCCGTGTATCCTGTTAGGTTTTGAAGATGCAGAGTTTGGCTATAGGTTATAGGATCCAGAAAAGAAATAAGTTGTCAGATCCAGATATATGGTCTTTCATGAAAATAATACCATAACATATTTGAAGACATTAGAGAAAATCGCAGTTGATGATGATGTTGATTCTATTCCTAGACTAGTTTCTCCTTCGATTAGTGACGCCACACATGAAGGAGATTTAGCTGAAGAACACGTGATAGATGTTGAGCGTGCAAATGATGATGTTAATGACGTGTAAGCGCCTGATGATGATGATGATTCTGAGTAGGGGAGTAACCTCCTCCAAGATCACCTACAGCAGAATCTCTACTGAGAAGGTCAGAGAGATGGAAAGTTCCTTCTACGAAATACATCAATTCTACGTATGTTACAGTTAGTGAAGAGGGGGATTCAGAGAGCTTCCAGAAAGTTTAGATTCTCGTTAACAAGAATTGACGTGCGCCGAACGCGTCAATAAAATAATTATTCTTAAACCAACTATTTTGTAGATAGTGGTAAAGGGTCCATCCCACAGAGATTGGTATCTTTCTAAGGTTAAAAAGAAAAGAAAAGAGAAAAAAGGGGGTTAGGAGAGAATGACCAAATTACCTAATCTAAATAGCAATAAAATAAATAAAGGAATGGAAATTGTTTTAAAATCAATTAATGAAAATACCTAGGTTAAGACATACAAGTTCGGTTCGATTAAAGATTGGATTTGGTCATCAATCTATGTAAAGTATGCAAATCAAAAGTACCCTAGTGTAGCTATAGACCCGGTAACGTACGCAATTCCTCGCACTTCCTAAACCCGATAGCCAAGGTGTGGTGGCCCCAAATTCCAGGCCATCTTGCTACCCGTCATGTCGCATCCCACGTCACCAAGCCTTGCCACGCCATGGCCCGCTTATCCTTGACGTTCCGCGACCTACCTGACTACTTACACTTTTCCATTTAATCCTAACTTAGCTAATTAATTTTCATATAATTATTAATGATTTCATTAGCCCGTTAATCAATTTATCAAGTTATAATGAAAATTTACAGCAGAAGTCTTAATTTAAGTAAGTAATACAATATTCAACAATCCTAAGTAGTAGAAAACCCAAAAAAATAACATGTATATATCATGGCGAGTTAAGTATAACGAAAGTTCCATATACATGTAATCGTGTTCTATGTCCCCAAAACCCAACAAAAGTAAAATAAATACATACCGATATCACACACGAGTGGGTCCACAATCTCGGGGGTAGTCGCTAGTACCTCTTTGCCCCTTGCCCTTGCTTGTCGAAAGATCTCGCACTCAGCCACCCAACAAATACGGTGGACGAGTCCAAAGTGAGTAAAATCCTAAAAGAAGTCCACACAATATTCATGAAATAAAACCGACAAACTACGAGACATACGAATATTACACATAACAACATTACGTCATATTCCCATGATTGTAAGCAAAGACACACGACAAGCAAAAGCGATAGCGTGAAATAAATAAACAATATATACAAATTAAACCAGTTCGAAATAAAACATTGATCAAGTAAACTTAACATCCGTATAATCACGAGTACACCAGCCAGTAATCAATAAATCGAATAGGAACCACGTATATACTTACACGCTTACAATGGCTAAACCCCAACTTCAGTAAATGACATGGTTCCTTCCCGACGCTGTTACACATCAGGCTCACCCTAATCCCTCCCAACAGTCGTAGATATATTCTACTGCCATCGACATGAACACTATCACAAGTAACGCGTGCATGTGATTTAGCCACAACCAATATATACGCACACTGAAATAGGAGTGAAAACCACATATGTGCCCACCAGCAATCACAAATGAAAAGCGAAGTTGATAAACTAAATCATGAATTCTGTGAGACATTCCAATGGGTTTACGCACCTCAAAACGCACTCCGACTCCACCGGACACCCGAATCTGACCCAACAAGCTCCCCGATACCCGAGCTACGATCCCCTAAGTCCCTGAAGTGAGTTAAGTGTGTTTATTGTGTATTCAAATTGGTTGAATATGTTTCAAATTGATCTTCCCAAATCAGCCATAAAGACTAAATTAAGTCTCAATTTCAGTCTTATGTTACAACGCATTTTTAGGCATGAAATGGTCCAAATCTCAAAATCTTCCACCAATAGTAAAATCTTCGGTCTCTATCTTAGCTTTCCTGAAAGGTTTAGTTTGCAAAATTCTGATTTAAAATGAAAGAGATATCATGATTCTACTCAACACAGCTCTAATTGGAACCTAATCCGCCCAAAGGAATTGGAAAATCTATTCCTCCCAATCTATATTTCCGAAAAAAGTGCTTTTTGATCACAAGGTAGCAGATATACCCAAATACAACATAGTAAAATATCAGCTCATTTGGATAAGTATTTAGTAAGCTATGCCTTTAACAAGCTTAGTTTCAAAACTTTTCTTCCGAATTCCAGTACCTATTTGTAGAGCACTTTTGGACGTGAAACCAATTGAATTACAACATATCTAGTTAAGCAAAGTTGTTACCCTTTGAGTAAGCTTTCAAATTCCACCAATTTGGGTTAATTTGGATAAAAAATTATCAAGTTATGATCGAATTACATAGGCTGATTCCTAATATAACATGCAGAATTCTAGTTTTGGTTTTGCAACTTCAAAAATTCATATTTTTATGATTTTCAAATCTAAATTAAGAAATTCAATATAGTTGGATTATTAGCTTCAAATGAGGAATCCAAATATATAAGCCAATTGCAAATATTCAATCATCTGCCTTCTAGAATTAGCCAAAAACCAAAAATGATTTCAATCTGACATAAATAGATGTGTACCTAGTTGATGTACCACCTAGCTTGAGAAATTCTCACCAATATTCCATGGAGTCCTTCTCTCCATCAACCTCCTTCTCCAGCAAGTTCTCTTGATTCATAAGTTGAAAATGAAAATGGTTTCCTTGCATGTGTTGATCTTATATATTAAGGTAATATTGATTCCTAGCCATTGATCTCCATGTATTTACGTAGCTCGAAGCTCATCTAATGATCCACACCTTGACGTGTATCCCACTAACTCCCACTAACCCAATCAAAGTGACACTAATTTTCTACTTACATGGTTCTTAGATATGTCAACACGTATCTTCAGGACAATCTCATGGTTTCTAATTTAAATAACCAAACTATAGGCATTGATTTATTTGATTCAATTACATTGGCTTAGACCCATTATAATATATATGGTTAGTGTTTTTATTCACCAAATTGACAAATTTTGTGATCCCACTAACCCTCGACTACCCGACACTCGATGCCCCGCGTCTCGGCACACAATTCAAGGTACGACATAGCCTATTGTTTTAATTGAGTTTTACTTGGCCTATGGTCATATTACCCATTTAAATTGATTAATTAGTCATCTTAACGTGAATTAGTCGAGTTTCCTATTGTACTCGTAGTTCACCTATCGACACCGCGTTGACACGCATTTCAATGCGAGCACCCGTCACACAAACTTGCCCGATAGCAACATACACTCATGCGGTTTAATATAATAATAATATTTTTTAAACCACATATACACAACCGCCATTCATAAATAACATATTTCCTCGGTTCTCGTGTCCGAGTCAACCGAGTTGTCCACATAATGCTCGAATTACGACCGTTAATCTCCGAGATTAACTCTAATCCTAGTTTAATTAATTTGGATCGTTACACAAGGTACGACAATGACTACTTCTCTAGTCAATCGTATTACCCTATACTCAAGCGCATTGGGTTTAACACGATGACCGCAATAGATTTTGTGAAGGCACTACACCTAAACAACCGGATCACTAGTGTGTCCAATTTAGCCTAGATCCCTAAGGTATTTAACCGGTCCCAAAAGAGGTGAATCTTGCCACTTATGTGCTCTTATTGCATAAGGACGGATGCTTACGACTCACTGGCAAAAGAATCAAGGTTTAAATATAAACTTAACCGCAATTATTCAATCTATAACAAAGAGAATAAAATATCAATGAAAAGCAATGAAATTAAAATAAATAAATCTAACAAATCCATGGATGGGAATAGTCGAACCTCCCTCGCAGTCTTGCCTAGGCCATGAGATTAATATCTCATGATTAAGAAAATACAAAACAAATAATAATGGAACCGAGGAGGCAGAGAGAATGGAAGTGCTCGAAATAAACATTAAAGTATATTATATATAGCTTTCTGTCTGTTTCGATTTTTCTTGATTTTCACGACTTGTAACTCATTAATTGAAGTAGTGGGCACTTCGAGGAGCATCAGACGACCTTGATGAATCTTCCAAAAATAATGTGATGCATGCTATTGTAACTTACTGATGGTGTTTTATACGTCTCAAAACCAATGTGTAAATTCATCTCTATTGACATGTGTCATCATCTCATGCATTGTAAACATCAACTTTGATGTTCCTGCTTCACACCTTAGCAGCTTTGCAATTGATAACTTGAACTTCATCTTCAGCTTGATCATAACATCATCAAATATATTTCATGCCTGTCGTTGTAACTAACTCATCAAGATTGTATGAACAACTTCACTGTTTTCAACATTGATGAAAACATATATGCATTTGTATTTATAGATGAATAGAACAAGTTACAACCATTGATCATACAAACACGTGTCACTGATCTAACTACTGAATCTATATAACTGCATTACAAAGTGATGTACAATATCACTGATCCAGTACTCCTTAATGGTTTATTCTTACATCCCCCTCAAACGAAGAAGAATGGGAATGACACCAAGTTTGAGTCGTAACTCATGAAACCTGGATGTAGATACAGCCTTAGTAAAACAGTCGGCAATTTGATCACTAGTAGGAACATATTGCACAGATAGATCACCCTGCAACACTTTGTCTCTCACAAAGTGGATATCAATCTCAATATGCTTGGTTCTTGAATGAAATACATGATTGCGAGCAAGAGATGCAACACCCATATTGTCACACCAAAGAAGCTGAACAGTAGGAAGTGGAAAATGTAATTCAGTCAACATAGAATGAATCCTAGTAACCTCACCAGCCACATGAGCTAATGCTCGATATTCGGATTCAGTGTTAGATCTCGCCACAACATATTGCTTCTTGGATTGCCAAGAGATCAGATTAGACCCAAAGTAAACTGCAAAACCAGCAATGGATTTTCTATCATCTGGGTTTGTAGCCCAATCAACATCTGAATACCCTGTTAAGATGAGCTTTGAACCAGGTTTGAAACTTAAACCCAAATGGAGAGTGCCCTTTAAGAATCTTAAGACTCATTTTAAAGCTTGTCAATGAGAAGTGGAAGGACTTTGTTTATAGGAGCTTAATCGATTCACTATGAATGCAATGTCTGGTCTGGTTGTACAACATACTGTAATCCACCAAGAAGGCTTCGATAAAAAGAAGGATCATGAAACAAGGAGTGATCAGCACTGCACAACTGTTTCCCTGAAACAGCAGGAGACTCAACAACCTTTGCATTAGACACATGCCAGCCTTCAACAACAATGAGGATATGTAGCTGGATTGATTAAGGTATAAACCAGTAGCATCACGTCGAACCTCAAACCCCAAGAACAAGCTTAACTCCCCAATATCCTTCAAAGCAAAGGTAGTGTTCAGTTTGTTGATAAAGGACTGAATTGCAGCAGGTTTAGCACCAGTGACAATAACATCATCAACATATATCAACACATAAAGAGGAGATGTTTCCCAAGTAGTGATGAACAGGGAAGAATCAGCTTTAGAGTTATGAAAACCCTATGACAACAAAGCCCCTTTCAATTGATCAAACCAAGCCCTTGGAGCCTGTCGAATTAATACGATACAAAGCCTTATGAAGACGACAAACATGATGAGGATTAGAATCATCAACAAAACCAGCTGGTTGATGAGTATAAACTTCTTCCATTAACTGAACATCAAGGAAGGCATTATTAATGTCGATTTGTCTAATAGACCAACCATAAGTCACTGCAATGGAGAAAATGGTTCTAATAGTTGCAGATTTGATCACAGGGCTGTAAGTTTCGGAAAAATCAATGCCAGGTATTTGTTTAAAACCTTTGGCAACTAACCTTGCTTTATATCTATTCACAGTGCCATCATAGTTTTTCTTCACTGTGAATATCCATTTATTAGCAACCACATTTTGATTTTTAGAAGGAGATACCAAAGACCATGTATCATTTTTCATCAATGCATGATACTCCTTTTCCATTGCTTCTCTCCAATGAGGAATAGATAAAGCTATCTTCACTAGTAGAAGGGATAGAATTTGCATCAGAACATGTAGCAGTAAATATTTTCTTCATAGAGATCCCATTATTTCCCCTGGTGATCATTGGATGAGTATTTGTTGGTATAGAAGCAGGAGATGATTGTGGTGGAGAAACTGGAACTGGTAAAATTGGTATATTATTTAATGAACCAGAAGGTGAGAATGAATTAGGTGAAGGTAAAGTTGTTGGTGAAACTGAAGATGATGGTATTTGAGACTGAGATGAACCAGGATAAGAATGCTGATCAATGGTGATAATTGAGTGTGGAACAACAGATATAATAGATGAAGATGTAGCTGTGGAGAACATAGAAGAATAAGGAAAATCTACTTCATCAAAGATAACATGTCTTGAAATATAAATCCTTCCTGATTTTCCCAAGCATTTGTAACCTTTATGAAATTTGAATCGTAACCCTTGAGAAAAATACTATTCTCGGACTGAACTGATACTTGTGCTGATTATAAGGTCTTGTATATGGATAACAAGCACAACCAAACACCTTAAGAATTGTATAATCTGGAGGTTGCCGATATAACTTCTGATAAGGAGAACTCCCATATAAGACTTGTGATGGAAGTCTATTAATAAGGAAAACTGATGTAGAACAAGCATCATACCAAAACTTATAAGGCAACTGTGAATGAGCAAGAAGTTTCAGGCTCGTCTCAATGATATGTCGATGTTTCCTCTCTGCCCTACCATTCTATTGATGAGTGTGTGGGCAAGAATGTTGAAAGAAAATACCATGACTATCAAGAAAAGGTTTAAAACACCTGAATTCACCTCCCCAATCAGATTGCAACCGTTTAATCTTAGTAGAAAACTGATTTTCCACAAGATTTTTGAAGTGAACAAAAGCATTAAAAGCATCTGATTTATTCTACAATAGGTACAACCAAGTAAACCTTGTACAGTCATCTATGAAATGCACATAGTAATTGTATCCATCATGAGAAGTTACATGTGTTGGACCTCAAACATCAGTAAGAATTAACTCCAATACATGTCTACTGTTGTGGAATATGGATGACCATGCATGTACACCAACATATTGTGTAGTCATGTAACTTGTATTTCTCACTTAATAGTACCTCTACTTGTCTATGTATTGTCATGTAACTTGTAATCCTCTCCAATGTACACCAACTATTCCATGTATTGTCTATGTTGCTTGTGATGTGTTGTATGACTTGTGGTGTATGTATAACTTGTACACATTGTATAAGTACAATTATCATCATCAACAAATGGCCTATATAAAGGGTGCCAACCCCATTGTAATTCACACACCAAGTTGAATGAAAACTTCTCATTCCAACTATCTCATTTCTTCTCTTATCCTTTGTAGTAGTAGTTTGTAGTAGTAGAAGTTCTTAGTCTTCTATTTTCCTTCTCTAGTTCTTAGCAAGTTCCAACTCAATTTACAACACGTTATCAGCACGAAGTTGCTCTACAAGAGGAGGTCTTGAAGATCAATAAGCTTTTTAAAGATATAAAGCTAAGAAGGTATAATTTTTATTAATTTAAATAAGTTCAATTTATTTCCATGTTGTCATGGTTAATTTCTTTTTGTTACATGCATATTTAATTATGTAAATGTACTTTATTCATACATTATGCATTGTAACGTCACCGACTACGAAAGTATGCTCTGTAGTTGCGTCTTGTACGATCTTCTACATCAGAAATCAAAAGTCAATGTGTGACATATAGTTTTGCTCTTAAAACGCAAACGATTAGTTATTGTTCTATTCTTGATTTCATAATACAAATAATGCTATAAGTTTGAGTTGATAATGGGTAAGCCTTGTCCCCGGTAAAGCTAAACATTGACAGGGAGATGGGTTATCCCGTTCGAGGAGGCATGGTATTAAGTAGACTATGTCTCGTCACCCAACCTGGAGGTTGTCCTACCAACTCATACGAATAGTACATTTTGTTTATTAATGAATCAAGTTGTGAACATATATTTAATCATATGTTATGTTTTTACATAAAAAGAGAAAAACTATTATATATTAAATTTATTTTCAAAATATTATTCAACCATAGTTGAACTTGTTGCCTTATTATATTACCGACAAGAATTACTTGTCATGACAATTAGATACTACAATTTGTGAATGAAACATATATGCAAAAGCGTGTGTTACACACAATCATTCACCAATTTCTCTTTAGAGATTTGAAAAGTGAATATTTCACTTTATATCTCTTTTCACCTTATGGAGTTATATATATACATACCAAAAGGGTAATACTCCAAAAGCTCAAAATGAGTAATTTGGGTCTCATGCTACAAAATTTAATCGATCAAATATTAATTATAATTCCACAATTTTAATTACCTCTTTGTTGAGGCTATGTGGAAATATGACTGATGAGACTATAAAAATAAGGTCACGTGGCCCGCCTCGACTTATTGCTGCAACAAATATCGAGTGCGCATGTCAATCCAATAAATATTAAGGATTGATTTATTGTCTCATGGTAGCTGAGTAAAATAATGAGATATTATAAATATAATATCGATCCCGTCCAATTAGTTCAGCTTCAAATTAAGAAGCATATGTTGCATATAATGATCATGATCGCAATAATAAATTTATGGACATGGAAAAGGTGAAAATATCAGGTAAAGGTCGTATTGACAATTCCACCAAAAATTGGAATAAAAGTGGTGCACCACTACAAAGAGCAAATAATTATTGACAATGAGCGCTCAAAATTGTGACATTTTTTGGTCATATATGAAAGGCTATTTTGCCTAAATATTGTCATATATATACCCGAATATTTGTTTTTGACCTTTACCATGCCTTCAAAATCAAAGGCAAAATATTATGAATTTTATCATTGAAAATGGCTCGATAAAACAGGCACATCGAGATGTGTTTAAATCGTGACCTAAATATGGGCGATGAGTTTATGTCTTGTGTATCATGCTACATGCATGTACATGATGATATAAAAGTAAATATTTCTCGAATTCGAACTTAGCGGAGGCTAATGTTCAGGCAATATCTGAGACAACAATTTTATTGTTAATGTCTTGTTCAGAAGAAGTCTACTCAGAATAATAGAAAATTTATCTATATGAATATGATTTAATCTGAGTATAATATTCCCGGCTTTAACTTTTGTAATATATAAGGCACATTAAAACGAATGTCGTCATAAATCAAATGACATTCATAATATGGAAAAATCTATTTGATTATCCATAATCATCGATAATGCGAAAATATCGTAAATTCGCACGGACATCCTTTATCGAACGATTTTTTTATCAAATTTGGAGATTATCTAAAGGCAAATCAATAGGAGACGTATATTGATTTAACTCTCCATTAATTATATTATAAGATGCCTTGGATCCCTAATAGGAAATTATTTATAGCAAGTTTTGCTAATTGTCACTTTGATGAAGCAATTTTCCCACCATTAGAGGGAGATGTAAGCCAATTCAAAAGGAATGGCGTGAAATTGCTTGAAACACATCAAATCGCATTAAATTTGTTGTATTATGATCCATGTATAAATTAATATGAACTTAAAGTTCAAATGATCATTCAGTAGCAACAAGTTATGAATCAATTACTTGATGCAAAAACTATACACAAAAGAGTGACAATTATATGCTTCAACATTAAATGGTTCATATAGAAAAAGATGCCCATGTGCAACAAAATGTACAAGATGTCTCACCCATGTGAACATGTGGGGGAGAATCAAAAGGAGTTATTGATTAGTGCATTGCACTCTTTTTCCCTTAGCTATGGTTTTATCCTACTGGGTTTTCCTAGCAAGGTTTTTAATGAGGCGATCCTAACATTATTATACTCCATATAAAAAGAAAAAAAATTATGAAAGCAAATAATGTACTCTTTTTCCTGTACTAAATTTTTTCCACAGGGTTTTTCTAGTAAAGGTTTTAATGAGGCATATATATATTCTTTCAAAGTGTATCGATGTGTTGCACTCTTTTCCTTAGCTATGGTTTTATCCCACTGGGTTTTCCTAGCAAGGTTTTTAATGAGGCAATCAATAATATTATACTACAAATCAAGATTGACGAGAACATTGTACTCTTTTTCCTATACTAGATTTTTTTTTCCACGGGGTTTTTCTAGTACAGGTTTTAACAAGGCACAATCTCTAAGCAAGTGTCATCCAAGGGGAGTGTTGTGGAATATGGATGACCATGCATGTACACCAACATATTGTGTAGTCATGTAACTTGTATTTCTCACTTAATAGTACCTCTACTTGTCTATGTATTGTCATGTAACTTGTAATCCTCTCCAATGTACACCAACTATTCCATGTATTATCTATGTTGCTTGTGATGTGTTGTATGACTTGTGGTGTATGTATAACTTGTACACATTGTATAAGTACAATTATCATCATCACCAAATGGCCTATATAAAGGGTGCCAACCCCATTGTAATTCACACACCAAGTTGAATGAAAACTTCTCATTCCAACTATCTCATTTCTTCTCTTATCCTTTGTAGTAGTAGTTTGTAGTAGTAGAAGTTCTAAGTCTTCTATTTTCCTTCTCTAGTTCTTAGCAAGTTCCAACTCGATTTACAACATCTACTATGTGACTGTGAGACAGAAAATGGTAAAGCATGATGTTTACCAAGAGGGCAAGTAGAGCAAAATTCAACTGATGTTGCAGGAGCTTTGATGTGAGTTTTCAACAGTTGTTGAAGTGTTGATAGTGAGGGATGACCCAATCTCAAATGCCATAGATGATTTGGTTTGCTCTGAGAAGTAACAAATGCTTGAGAGTCGATGAGGCCCGGGAAAGAATTGGTACAATCCATATTTGAGCTTGCCTTGAAGGAGAACTTGTTTAGTGTGAATATCCTTTATCAAGCAAGTAGAAGAATTAAACTCAATAACCACATCATTGTCCTGAGTTAACTGAGAAATACTCAAGATATTTTTCTTTATAGATGGAACACAAAGTGTATTGCGAAATTTCAATGAAGAGTGTTATGAATGAGTCTTAACATGACCAATAGATGTAATATGTAAACGATTACCATTCCCAACTACCAAGGAGCAATTACCTGAATAGGGAGTACTATTTGTGAGCTGTGATGGATCAGTAGTCACGTGTGAAGTGGCTCCACTATCAGCATACCAAGAGGAGTCTGTTATAGAATCAACATATGAGATAAAACTTTGTGCATTCTGTGGAGTTGGATAGAATTGTTATGTAGGAGCAGGAACCTGATGTGCCAGAAATGCTCCCCTCTGAGGTTGAACTGACATTTGAGACTGATGAAACTGTGATTGTGGTGATCCATTATATGCATTTGCTCTCATGTAATTCATATCAGACCTGTAGTAACACACTGCAACTGTGTGTCCAATCTTGTTGCAGATTTGACAAGTTGGACGATTGTTTGTGTTCTTGAAACCTCCTCGTCCTCTGAATCGACCATTACCTCGACCTCCTCTATTACTATTTCCAACACCTCTATATCCTCCTCCATAACTTTGGGATTGTGACTTATTTGTACCTCCATTACCATATTTCATCTCATCGACATTAGCTTGTGTTGATGTATTCAGATTCAGTGAATTGATTCCATTCAATGTTTGCAGTTGAATCAATTTCGCCTCAAAACTTAACAGTGTAGATTGAACTTCCGTCAAGATAGGTTTCGCTGTCCCTCCAATATTGTAGTGATTGGAAGATATTCAACATCTAGACCAGACAATGCACATGAGATTAGATCTTTCATCAAGATTGGTTCACCAGCGATTGCTAATTTATCAGACATCTCTTTCAATTTCTTCAAATACTCCATCATCGACATATTTCCCTTTCTTAGGGTTCGCAATATTATGCGATTCATCTGAATGTGAGCATAATTTTGAGCTCCACATAGAGACTCAATACTTCCCACAGTGATTTTACTGAAGAAGCATATCCTGATACTTGTGTAGCAATTGAATCTTGCAATGAATTCAGAAGCCAAGAAACAAGAATTCGATCCTTTAAAAACCACTCTTCATATTCTGGATTGATTTCTTGAGAACCATCCAAGAACTTAGGAGGACACTCTTTTGTTCCAAATATAAAACCATCAAACCTAATCCTTCAATTCTTTGGAACTACGATTGCTTTCCATAACAAGAAATTTGATTCATCAAGCTTAATTGAAACAAATTGACTTACAGAATTACCAAATGGAGTGAGGAGAGGTGTTGTTCTTTGCCATTGATGTCTTCTTTGGATTCTTCAATGGAGTTGTCACTTTGGAGGCGATGTTGATGATGGTCTTGATGAATATTCTAGGGTTCCAGGACCTTCCATCGCCCGAGCGTTATAGCTCGATACCATGTCGTTGTAACTAACTCATCAAGATTGTATGAACAATTCTTGTTTTCATCATTGATGAAAACAGATATGCATTTGTATTTATAGATGAATAGAACAAGTTACAACCATTGATCATACAAACACGTCACTGATCTAACTCTCGAATCTATATAAGCGCATTACAAAGTGATGTACAATATCATTGATCCAGTACTCCTTAATGGTTTATTCTTACAATGCCTTTCAACGCACACACCACTTTAATGGATCCTACCGCTCTATCTTGACCTTTGCATGAGCACACTTTCAATGCAAATCGCCACGAGTCTTCAAAACACTCGTTTCATGCCCTTTTCGCCCCGATTTTGATCGTGCACCCTATAAATCTATAAATTACAAATAAGAACTATTAGTGCAATATTTTAGAGACTTCAGAACCTAAAAACATATAAATATACAACTAAAATTAACATAAATACCGACTTATCAAGAATCTAATTAATATGTTCACCGAGGTGGTGACTCGCGGCAAGCATCAGTCCCACATCAAATTGGTGGGACCGAGTTGCGGTTGAGTAACAGATGTTTGGACATCTCCCTATGGATTGGAGGGGGGAGATTGTTGGTTTGGTGTGGGTCCTACACACTAGTTAAGATTTCAGCCCATAATGTGTCACAAAGTGTGTCACGAACTGGTGTCATTTTTTCTAAAAGAGAATTAGAAAGATTAGGCGTTACGTTTCCTTTGTTGGAGAGCAATAAGGAATTTCCTAATACGTGGCTGGAAAGAATGAATTTTGATATAAGATAAAATAGAAATCGCAAGTGGGTGTGCGATTTATGTTTCTTGGAAAAGTCGGCATTATGTATTCGACAAGAGAAGTTGACAAGGGTTGTTCGACTTTGTGAAAGGTGTGCTCCCGGTTGTGTGTGCGCACTCAACTCTCTCTCACGAGCGTTCTAGCTTTGAGTGCTAGGAGTTTTCTACATTGAAGGCATATTAAGATCTCGAATTTGAAAACCCGCAGAGAGACTTTTGTGATTTTTTGGTGTTTAAGAAAAGAGATGCAAGGGTTTGATACAATTAGGGTGGTGTTCTTCGTTCTTAGTGTGACCATCTAAGTTCTTGAAATAGGCAAAAATAGGGGCGGAGCCAGGTTTTTTTCAAGCCTCGGGCTAAAACTAAAGTATATTTTTTATTAATTTTTAAAAATTAAAGCATACAGATACGACATGATCGACCTTGGTGCACCAAGTACGATATGGCCGACCTTCATTCTCGGGTGTGTACGCATCTCTTGATTCTCAAACACGCACGTATCCCGAGGTATGTCGAAGGACGGATGACGAGTGCAGGTTTGGCCAGCGTGTCGATGTTGGGGCACACTAGCACTTCCCTTATTAGTTATGCATATATATATTTATACACTACAATTATCAACTTAATTAGTATTATTAATGCATAATTTATATAGTTAAAAAAACACTACATGACTTAAAACTGTAAATCATTCAAGCAAATATTAATCACTTTAAGATCACAAGTGGCAACAATTAGAATAGATCAAACTAAATATAACATAGAATGTAAGTTCTAACAAGTAATTCATAATAATAAAACATTAATACATGAGGTTACTTCAAAAACGAAAACATTAATACATAAGGTGTTTTCTTAAGAATATTACCATTTTAAAGCAAAACCTTCTCATCAAAAAATGCAAAAGCTCCGTCATTGAAAAGTGGTGTCAACTGCAAACTACAAACATTAACATTTAAGCAAAAATAATTAATAAAGATTAAATATAAATATTCTTATATTCGATTGCAATACAAATGTTAAGATAAATAGAAGATAACCTATCATAGTTATGTATTTCTTTCCTTTAAAGAATCAAATTCATCTATCACTGATTATGGATCAATATCCTCCTCGAATTCTCGTTCAATATACATCACCATAATATCCGCTAAAAACTTTTCTTCCATTTTATTTCGAAGATTCGTTTTAGTAAGACTCATAGCAAAGAATGCTTGATATGTGGTTGCAGTAGACACAGGAAGAGTCAAAACAAGACGAATCAATCTATAAATTAAGTAATAGTGTTGCGACTAATCTGTTCGAATCAAAATCCGCAACAAATCAGAGAGTGTTTGTACCCCTTGGAAGCTTTTATGGCACAATACATCAACCTCATAATGTTCCAATTGACATCTCAAATGATGTATGTCTTGTTCACTAAAATCAGCTGAATAGAATTTTTGGGCAAGAAGACATCTGATCAACATCAAATGATTTGAAGTTGTCATTTGGTTGTAAGGCATATGCAAGCTTCAGAATTTTTAGTGCATCGTCATTAAATCTAGAGTTCAACTCTTCCAACTGGTAATCAATTGCAGAGTTGAACACATCACAGTGATAATGATGACGAACTGTAATGAGATCTTTTTGTTGACAAGAACGGCCTGTACCCTCTTTGTAAGAAGCATTCATATCAGGAATATCAACACCATATTTTCTACAATTCGATTCGACATACATTAAAAGATTATCGAAACGCTAATTTCTCAACTTTTGAAGAAGAACTTTTGTTGTGGCAACTGAATCTAAAGCATTTCAAAATATCTTGAGATTTGTGTTGCAAGGCTTGACAAAGTGAGTGTGTAATTCCCATGATTCTATGCATTAAGTGCAATATGAACATGAAATCAAAAGCTTCCATATCAATTAAACAACCAACTGATTTTCCTCAAACATCGGGATTTGGTCCTTCATTTTTTATGTTATTGTAACGACCCTAAAAAAATATAACTCGTGCCACGTGCCATTTCAGGGTCGTATGAGGGACCCACTCGTCGTGATCCGTATGTCCAAATATCGGGTGCAGACACCGAGGTATGCTATTTTTGTGTGTGTCATGTGCTTATTGAATGTAATATAATTTAATCGATGCGAAATAGGGTCAAGTTAAGGTTTAGACGCGGTGTCCCCGTGTTTCGGAGTGCACTGGTCAATTTTTGGCGAAAATATGGTATTTTTCGGGGTTTAATTCGGACACAAATCGAGGAGATAATTATGAAAAATAAAATAAAATGGCAAAATTACCAAAAAGGGAATGAGATTGTATTGGAACGGATAAGAGAGAGAGAGAGAGGGGAGGAGTCGCAAGAAGGAGAAGGGCAGAGACAGTGACGAGGAAGCGGCGGCTCCGGGAAGATGCGACGCGAGCGGTGGCACGGCTCGGAGCTGCTCTTGGAGAATATGACAGTCGAGCAGCGAGGACGAGCGGGCGTGGTGGAGCTCCGGCTCATGGGCACGGCTCGTAGTGACGGAGGTGCAGACGGCGGCTCACGATGCAGCGGTGAAGCAGCAAGGAGATCGGCGCGTGGAGGCTCGTGGACAACAGCTCCAGCGAGACTGGAGTCCGGCCAGGCGAGCAGTCGCGGCGGATGATGCGAAGGCGCGGACGACCAGGAGCAGCGGCGGACCAAGAGGTGGCGCGGGCGTGGGGGGACGACGACAGCAGCGGCACGGTCCACAAGGACCCCGGCGAGGAGGAGCGGTGAATTAGCAGCGGCAGCTGCGCGGTGAACGACGTGGAACAACGGCGCGGTGGCGCGTTGTCGGACCGATCGATCCCCGACGAGACACAACAACAGTGGACAATGAGGCATGACTTCGACGAAGCTCGACGACGCGATGGATTGCTCACGAAGAAAACGAAAGGTGTAGATCATGGCTAAGTTTGCGTCCTTCAAATGGATTTTGGAGTTGAGACCTCCATTGAAGGTTATAGTGAGGTTCTAAACCACATTGATTTCAACTACAAGTCTAATTGATAAATCTTGTAGTCATTGATGATTCCGATATGGTCACTTAAATGACTTCGTTGTACATATGATGAATGTAGATGTGCAAGGACTCAACTAGGATTCGAACGATTAATTTGACGTGGCGGCCTATGTGAATCTAAGGTAAGTAAACCAGCTAGAAGATTTTACGTTATTTCTTGAGCTTTAAATTTGTTGTTATTGCTTTGTTCATCATTTCTTTTGAATTTCTATTGGTTGAGTGGTCCATTGGCAAGTGAGTCATGGTTATTATTTATCTGTGATATGAGCTCTTATCTAGACGCCGTTGATATCTCCCAATTGAGTGTACGTTGGGGGCACTTATCCGGATCTGTGGATATCTCATAGTCGCAAGGGTTAGGGCTGGTACGATGTGTCTCGTCCTGAACCCAAGTTTGTTGGTCTTTTGCCGCGACTCAACGCCCTTTTGGTCGGGACTCCTTGTTATTTGGTTTTTCGTATTCGGGACCCTCACTTATCGATTGATTTATTTACAGTCTTTTATATTCATGAGTTCCCTGTTCCTTTCTTTCTATTTGCATAAATTCGACTGATTTATTTATTTCGAAATGATGTATATATGTCCTACTGGCGTTACTTACCTGGGCTCGTCATTCTTGTGTTTGACGGAGTGCAGATCCACAGTCCGGCTATTATTTGAGGATACCAGAGCAGTTCCTACCACTTGTCTGACATAGGTGATTCTTTTGTATGAAATATACTTGTTTTAAAACACTGATATACAGATTCTGGGTTTTTGAGAGATTTTGGGCATGTATATCTTATGTTTACTCTCATATGAATGTTCATTGATGATGATATACAGATTCAGGGTTTCCACACTCTAGGTTGTCTTAACTGGTGTCTTTGAGTTTTTTTAGTTAATTTGAGGTTTAATCGTTTCCGCTATAACTATGATAACTCACTAATTGATTAACTCAACTTTAATTGCTTGATAAATAGTAAATGATAAAGGAAGGTCGACTAGGCTTGCGTGACTCAATGAGACAGACTCGGGGTCCACGTAAGTCTAGGTCGGGCGGGCCCGATTTGGGTTGTGGAACTGGGTCGTCACAGTTATTAAGCACCTTAGCAGTGGCATAATACATATCAACCAAGCTACAAATAGAATCGAAGTGAGAACTCCAACGAGTAGTTCCTGCACGTTGCAAATTCCCAATCTGATTTGCTCCCCTTCTAGTCTCGTGTTCTCCATTAGCTATCTCTTTAGCAATGCAATCAGCATGGATGGTAACTCAGCAACATCCTTAGGAGAAACAACTATAAGATTTACAATGGTTGTCAACTTTGAAAAGAACAAGCAAATCGAAGTTTCATTTGAAGAAGATGCAACCAATGCTAGTTGTAACATGAATCACACAACTGTAGATCATGTTCGGAAACAAGATAATCGATGAGCAAAACAATGCACATAATATGCATATAGGCAATCTCTAAGAAATAAAGCTTGTAATCCATTCAATGCCCCACACATATTACTAGCACCATCATATCCTTGACCACGTATATTGTGAACATGTAAGTTATATCGAGCAAGTGAAACCAATATATGTTTTTTAAGTGTAAGAGCAATAGTGTCCTCAACATGCACAATATCAAAAAAAAAATTCCATTATAGAACCTTGGCAATCAACGAACCTCAAGGCAATAGCCATTTGCTCTTTCTCAGATGCATCCTTAGCTTCATCAACTAAAAGACAAAACTTTATATCTCCAACTTCTTCACGAATTTTAGTTCTTACCATACGAGCCATTATATGTAAAATCGTTTTTTGAATCATAGGTGAGGTATACTTCGCATTCTTTTGAGCATTATCTAATACAACCCCATCAACATTGACATTTAATCTTCCCAAAAGTTTTATCATTTCCACGTAATTTCCTCGATTCTTAGAACTTGAAGACTCATCATGACCTCTAAATGCACATGCTTGTAAGGAAAGCCATCGAGCACACTCAATGCTTATCTTTAGTCGTAATTGATTATGTTGAATTTCTTCTGATGTTTGTGCATTAAACAACCTATCAATATAGTTAGTAACATTCGACAAATCCTCAACAGCTTCTACGCGATGTCTATGCGGAGAATCGATACCCCCAACATGCACCAAAAATGCACAATCTTGTCCATTATTAATCCTCTTCCAATTTGTGAAACCTTCACTAGTCAATGTACACTTTCAAAAAGATAACATGGAAAACAAAATGCGGCATCCTTTGAAGGAGAATATTTTAACCATGAAAATTTTTCAAACCAACCATATTTGAATCTACGGTATTGTTTTCCAAATGGAGTTCAAGGATATTCGCCAACTTAGGTTGATAAGGACCCATTTTTATGTATGCCCTTCGTACTTCATCCCGCAAATTAACAGGGTATTCTCGAATCGAAATACGCAAATTTGGATCTCTTTCAAGAAAGTTATGATCAATCCTGATTCTTTGAATTGGGGACTTGGGAGATTCTATTTCATTAGGTGTTGGTTCTTCTACATTAGATGGAGGTGTGTCACCTTTTGATGTTTCTCCTCTCGGCTTAAAGAATGAATAAAGAGTCTTCGGTCTCTTTTTTCTACAATGTTCCATTCACTACAAAAAAAAGCAAATCAGAAACGGAAATTTCCGTCTCTGATTTGCATAAATTTCGTCTCTAATTGAAATCGGAAACGGAACAGAGACGAAATTTATTCCGTCTCTAAAATCGTCGTCGCTGATTCAATCAGAAACGGAAATTTCTGATTAGAGACGGATTAGACGGAATAAATTCCGTGTCTGATTAGAGACGGATTTAGAGACGAAAATTAGAAACGGAACAGAGACGGAACATAAATGGATTTTTTTTCAAAATGGTACATTTGTAGTTGCATTCCGTCTCTCGATTCCGTTTCTAATCGTCAACGGAATCGAGACGGAAATAACAAATTCATGAATTCCGTCTCGATTCGTTTCTAATCGAAACGGAATCAAAGACGAATTTTAAGCATTATTCCGTTAAATAATTTTCGCATTCCGTTAAAGAAATGATTCGTCTCGATTCCGATTCTTTGATTCATGCATATATTCTGGAAAATTAGAGACGGAATAGCAACGGAATGTATGAATTCGTTGCTAATCCGTCTCTAATTTTCCTTTTTGTTTAATTTTCAAACATAAACATAATCCAATTGGCTCTCCAACCTATAACTTGAAATTACAACCATAGGACCTACTCCATCGCCCGCACCCTCCGACAACTCTTGGGGGTGCTAACATCCCACAAAAAAGCAAAATTTGACATTCATACATCGACAATATATATATCAACAAATATTCAAATGAGAGACAAAAAAAATGTAAAATTCAAAATTTGAAAAAGATTTATATATCCACGAAAAATTGTCTAGTATAACAAATGCTCCAAATTTCTAAGTATTCACAAAAACCACCAATCCTATTGTTCAACAACCACAAAAAAAAAAACTTACAATCCTCTAAATATGCACAAAAAGAATTATCAATCTAAAAGTCATGTAAACAACTATAAAAGTTACATGATATGCTTTAAATTCCTCATCTCTCACTTGGAAACTAGATTATGGCAGGTATTGTCACAGGGATATGGGCAATCAATGGCACTAACTCCCACTCGATCGAAGAACCAATCACCCTCGATAGGGCCACGCTCGCAAATATTGCAAAATAGATCAAACTCATGAAAAAAACACGAAAGCGCAAAAAAACTATCTCCATTTACAAAGTGCAAAAGAAAACAAGATTATATTTTACTATAATTTCCGACGGTACATGGCTACTTGTGTGTCCAACTAACACAATTTGTGCATGTAATAATGATGGGGAAACGAAATTGATTGCAAATCATTTTTTTCCTTTCGTAATTTCTTCATATCATTTATTTATTTTAAAGCAACGCAGAAAAGACGTGATAACTAGTTTCGAACTTAATTGACGCATCTTTAATTTATCATATAATGATCATGGGAACTCGATGGAGAACTTGATCAAGTTATCGCCCAACTCATTGCCTTATTCATCCAATAGTTTTTATTTTATTTTATTTTTACAAATCCAATAATTAATTGGTCTTCTAATGCATGCTAAACTAGTGAATTCCCGAAGTCGCATGAGTCGCCGTAAGAAGGTTAAAGGAATTCTCAGCAAACCAAGTAGAAAAAATGACATCTATATGAAACTAAATGTTCAAGTCAAAACCATTAATCATACGGAGAAATATCTAAAAATCACCCGATCTCTACTTGTATAACTCTCGGCAAAGCAATCGAAGTGTTGCACCTTTTGCATTCTCGCATTCGATTTAATGCCATGCTCCCACTTGCATCAACCACAAATATTACCGCCATTCATAAAGGAACTAAATGAGATACTATATGGAGTTCTAAATGAAAAGTATGCTCTACAATCAAAAAGTTCTTCGAAAACAATTGTAAACAACCCTCGAGATCTTTGAATTAAATAAAGCTGTGCAACTTGTTCGTCCTTCATTAGGATCTTTGAATTTAAAATATTCATATAAGTAATTAGAGAAATAAGTGTTAAATCGTAAAATATGGAAGAACAAGCTTATGCCCACTCAATGACTGTCAATCAAAATTAGACAAAAGGGATAATACGAACATGTTATCCTTCTCCAGGCCATTTGCCACTTGATTCGGGAAATCCAGGCGTGAACATGTGCAAGCATACCGAAACGTACACATTAGAAAACAAGGACGAAGAAACATAATTCTTTTAATTATAAAAAATAGAAATCCCATGCTTAATTTAAAAAAAAAGTTTTAGAAGAAGAAACAATTGGTATAATGATGAGTTTCATCACTTCAACCGAAAAGATGAACAAAAATGAGCATGCCAAGCTTAAAAAGAGATTTAGCACAGACGTGCTCACCGACCACCAGTCTCTCTATCTTTGTTCTCATGAGAGCATATATTTATCGAAATTCCTAACGCCATTAATCACTTTATATGTATTTCCTAAAAAACTATTTGGTAGGAACATGGGTAGAAAACCAATAAATTGCCTGGCTTTTTCGGACACCTAGGGCACTCATATATGGATGGAGGATGGTGGAAATAGAAAATATTCAAACTGAAAATTCATCATGAAATTTAGAAGTTCAAACATTAGTATCAACTACAACTAAAAGCAGCAAGTGTCCAAAAAACAACATTTCATGTAAACAGAATTGTGTTGTAAAGCCATAACTGTTTCGAAATAATCACATTAGATGAACATTAGATTCGAAGCGTAACCATCAGGAAAACGCAACTTCTCAACCCACTCGCACATTTTTTGTTTTTTTGATGTATCAAGAGCATAGCATCCAAGGATGTAAGTATTTGTCGCCGAATCAATGTGTAGAGAAGGTCGGTGACAATATTCACGAATATCTTGTCTCGCTTTCGCATTGTCCTTACTCTTACCCGGTACACACATAATAGTGTTGAATATGTTGTCAAAAACATTTTTCTCGATGTGCATGACATCTAAGTTGTGGCGGATCAAGTTTGTCTTCCAATACGGCAAGTCCCAGAAAATGCTTTTCTTTCTCCATCCGAATTCTTAGCTATCCGCCCATTCACGTAATCGCTCCGATTTGTCACCTTCATCAAGCCTAGCGATTCAATTTTTCGCCAAAATTTCTTCACCAGAACGCAAAGCGGGCGGATCGTCATTTATGACCATTTTGCCTCTAACGAAATTTTTTTTATCTTTCCTTAATGGTGATGCCTTCGCCAAGAAACGACTGTGATGACATCGAACCATGATGTCTTACCACCATTTCGCAATTGAAATGCATTTGTATCCTCATACAATATGGACAAGCGTACTTAAGTGTGAGCTCCAACGGACAACATGTTATACGAAGGGAAATCACTAACAAGTCCATAAAAGGGCAACTCGCATGAGAGAATTTGTCTTTGTGGACACGTCGTATGCAATCACCCCATTGTTCCATAAATCTTGCAACTCTTTCACAAGCAAGTGAAGGAACACGTCGATTTTTCGTTTTGGGCTGGTCGGGCCCAGGAACGATAACCGTTAAGAACATAAACTCGATTTCATGCACATCGACGGTGGAAGGTTGTAAGGAGTCAATATTACGGGCCATGAAGAGTACGATTTCCCCGAAAGCCCAAATACTTGAAAACCATCGGTGCACAATCCTAAACGAACATTCGAACCTCGGCGTGAAGTCTCTGTTGACGTCATTAAAATGTCTCCAAGCTATCGAATCGAACAAAGTGTTGCATAACATCTTCTCGCGAGGAATGATCTCCATGCCATCGCATATGTTTTGTCGTTGACTCGACGCATACAATCGTTGCAACCGAGGGCCCAAAGGGAAGTAGTACATTTTCTTGCAAGGGTTTTTTGGTGTTCCGACCACGACCTCGTCGATGTGCAATGTAGCGTGATTTCCCACAAAATTTACATGATGTCAACTCGAGTCCACTCCCCAATAAATCATACATTGGTCCTCACAACAATCTATTTTCTCAACAGTAGACCTAGACCTCGCATTAGTCTTTTAGTGGCATAAAAATTTTCAACCAATGAATTGTCATTTGGCAAACAATCCTTCATGAATTTAATGATTTCATTATACCCTCGTTCAGATATATGATGTTCAGACTTGATCGCAAGTAATCTTGCCATTGCGGACAACGTTGTCATGGTTTCGCAACCCGCCACAATTGTTCGCTACTTGCCTCAATCATGTCATATAGTTGGCGTGCTTGGGGGTTTGGTGATTCTTCCACGTAATTCCAATTGAAACTTGGACCTGCCACGTTGTGTAGCATCTCGCGGTAAGTTGTCGGATCGTCTCCTCCCACATCAGCATCATCAATATGGTTATCCATTTGGTAAAAGTTTTGCGGGCCTTCATCTCCGTTCTCACCATGTTCGTACCAACAGTGATATCCCGGAACAAATCCATACCTACATATGTGGTACTCAACCGTTTCGACGTCCAGGTACGGTACAAGTCGACATTTCTTATAATTGCACGGACATCTAATCTTCCTTTCACTTTGGTATGTAGGACAATGTTGCTTAGCAAATGATATGAATTCTTTAACCTTCGCCGCGAATTCAATTCGAACGAAGCCGTAGTCGAGCCGGTTGTACATCCAGTCTCGACTTGTAGACGACATTCCTATTGTAATTGTGCAATTAAATTAGTCAACTAGTTTCATAATTTCCGACGGTACATGACAACTTGTGTGTCCAACTAACACAATTTATTAGAAGGGGGAATCTGAGGACCTACCTAACTACATGAACAAATAGCTTTGCTTCTAGCCATTGAATAGAGGGGGTTGGAAATAACTTTCTTAATACCTAGCTCGGTACATGACTGATACCAAACAGAGTATGATAATTGGTCGTAAAAATATAAGCAACAAGGAGTTCAAAAAAATAAATAAATCATAAGTTATAAGAGGCATACAAATACCACATAGTATCAAAGTGCCTACTACTTGTTCACTCGTACCTCCTTAAGGTTATAGGTTTATTCAATTCTCTAGAAATTTTGTGAAATAGCAACATTAACTAAAAGAGTAATCCTAGTGTTTCGAATCCTAACTAGTAGTAGAAATTATATAATTATAGGTACTATTCAATCGTAACCAACAACACCTAACTAATCAATCATCCCTAGCAAGTGCATGAATATGAAATTACTAACAACTATAACATCAAACGACAAGTAATTACCTCAATACATGATTCTAATGTATTATAATGTTGATCATGACATGCTTTACCGATAAAATAAACATGAAATACCTACCAAATACAAAATCAATAGAAATCTTGAATTGTTCAAGTAAAATGTTGAAATGATATATTAAATATTAATAAACCTAAAAATAGAACAAGCATAACCACAAAACACTAAGCATGGAAGAGAAGAGCAGAACAAAAACTTCTAAACCAAACAAAATGCACAACATTAACTTAATAGATCAAGTGAAGAACACCAACAAATGCACATGAAAGCCAATCCGGAGGAAAATGTGAGCAGATACAATTTCAAGAGAATTCGGGTGTTAAAAATATTTTTTTTATTGTTACCTTGACGAGCAGAGAGCGAGCGGTAAGCACAGAGCGACCAGAGAGCAGAGAGCAATGAAAGAGACGGAGATTCAAGATCGAAAATCAAAAAGATTCAGGACGCAGTGCACTCATTCACTGCACAATCAACCACGTAACAAATCAAATCACTCAAAACAGTTAAAATAAAACCTGCGAAGCAATCAACAATTAAAAGAACTGAACTCTTTAAATTTGTCACCTGATCAAGAGTTTGTTCCTTCACAGGTCATAGACAATAAGGTAGTTCTACCTTTCCAACATCTGACATCATAACAACTACCTACCAACTGCATCAACATAACAACAAAAATTTAAAATACCTCCAAGAATAAACAAAAAGCAAATCTTACATAGTGCACTATGAAAAAACATTATTAATTTATTACTACACATAAAATTACCAAACCATGGCACTAACATGTTTACCTCTTTATTTAGTTACTCATTTATCATGAAAAAGGTCAACAAATCTATATAGCTAATCATGCACAATTAGTTTATTCCTATACTATATCATTTCCTTTGTGTAATCAAACAAGTTTTACTTTCACCAACAATTGCTTCCTTGTTTGGATATAAGCACCAAAGCAATACAATCAACCAAATAAAAGAATTACTTCCAAGTCTGACAAACTAGACAATATGTGCACTCTTAATATAGAATAAAAAGTTTTGTCTAAATCAGTTGCGAAGAAAAAATAAAACAATTAATAACTTGCAGAAGCTGAAAAAAGGGTCATTATCAATGATGATATTATAATATCCACTTCAAGTTTGATAGCTTAGACACCCTAGAGAAGCCACCACTTTTGACTCAATTTGATCCCAAAATTGAAATCAAAGTTATTTGCTTCCACTTGAACTCAGTGACATTTCTGATTTTTCAAGTTAAGATAGTAGTATAATGGAGTGATGTATTCAAACAAGAAAAGAAAGACAATGTGACTCTTAAGGAATCCCAAAAGGCCTTCCAAAGATAGCTTCCCACTCGAGCATATTGACACACCTGAAGTGAAGTTTCAGTCGGCTAGATGAGTCGAAAACACTAAATCAAAATAGAGAATATGCAACTCAAATACAGTTTCTAAATGTCAACTCATTGAGTTTTTTCTAGTAAGGGTCGGCCGAGGGAGTCAAAAGGGCAATGAGATTAGAAAGAATACAAAGATCAAGTAACTAAACAAGGAACAAATTCAAGAAAGCAGACATCATATCACAAACCCAACCAATGTGAATTAAGTATTCATGAATTCAAAATTCTATATATAATTGCGGGGAAGTAAAAAACCGCTGCAAGTGCAAGCTAGTGGAAGTTGACTTCTAATTAGGGGTATAATAAATTTCGTTCAAGTAGCCATCCTAATTTGATGGTTATATCCGTAAAAGGCACCTAATCGTTTTATAATCATGATCATAGGATCAACAGAATGATGCGCAACAATAAATTAGGACGGTAAGCCCCATCATGCAAATTCAATTAGTTTTTTTAGAAAAAAATCTTATTGTATAAACCAACAACAATGAATATATATAAAACCGAAGAGGTGAGGTCGGGCCTCGAACAGATAGTCACTAAACTTAACACCAAATCTCAAGTTTCATTAACCCGTCCAATTTGTGAAAATCGGTACCAGTGATCTATGAACAATGGGATACACCTACGATGGCGTCCCAACCACACCTGCATGTCCATATTCAT
Source organism: Stephania cephalantha (assembly GCA_039657325.1). NCBI lineage: Eukaryota > Viridiplantae > Streptophyta > Magnoliopsida > Ranunculales > Menispermaceae > Stephania > Stephania cephalantha. The sequence continues at coordinate 46,466,169 of CM077574.1, forward strand.
TGTTAGCAAAGAGAATTGAAGATGATATGATCAATAAGGCGTGTACGTATAAATGCAAGCTAATTATCGCATGTATGAACCAAATATAACAAATTCAAATGTCAAAAATATAGAAACCAAGAAAGAGGCAAGTTATGTATCGGGAACTTCTGGCAAAAATGTATGACTCATATCTGAGCTTTGTTTTATAGAAATATAAAAGATTCTTAAAAAATGAAAATGAGATCCATTGTTTACATTCATATAGCTGTTGAGAGGTGACACACAAGCATAGTTACACACTATACGAACTCCATGAATAGCCCTGAATACTTAACGGATGCAAATTCACCGCACTTATCCAAGGTAGTAGTGCAGGCCAATCATACAAGATTCATGAGAGAGTAAGCATCGTTGCCAAAAGTCATGTAAAAATGAAGCAAACTCTTACCAATGAGAGAACGGAGAGCCATGACCGAGCAAGAGACGGAGAGACCGAGAGAGAGAGAGTTGAGAGCGATGACGGAGACCGGCGCGACGAGACGGAGAGACCGAGAGAGACGGCGAGACCAGAGAGACCGAGAGAGACCAAGACGACGAGACGGAGAGATGAGAGTTGAGAGCAAAAACGAGACCAATTTGGGGATTTTGGACGGGACGATCGAACGGGATTTGGGGATTTTTGGGGAGGGGACGAGACGATCGAACGAGACGATCGGATTTAGGGTTTTTTGGGGGATTTTGGACGAGAAGGATTTGGGGTTTTTTATGTTTTTGGTTCGGGGGGGCCTTGATCCAAGCATACACAAATCCCGAGATTTGATGAACGGTCATAAGAGTCGAAATTTTTGGTGGGAATGTTGGCGCTTATTTTTTAGAGACGGAATTTAATTCCGTCTCTATTTCCGTCTCTATTTCCGTCTCTGATTCGTCTCAATTCCGTCTCTAAATTAGTCCGTCTCAATTCCGTCTCTAACTTATTTTTTTAGCAACAGAACTTAATTCCCTTTCTAATTCTGTTTCTAAATTTCATTTTTCTTGTAGTGATTAAAGACTTAACCTAATTAATAAAACACAATTAATTAACAAACTAGACAAAGAATTTAAAAAGAAAAGCTTCGGAACTTAAAAACAAATCTATTTAAGCACCCAAAAAATAAATTTATTTTACACATTAATGATCACCTAAGAATAATTATTCAACAAGAAAACAAATTTAATCATATTCACAGGAATAAATTAATGGCACATATAGATTTAGGGTTTTGATGATTTGAAAGAAGAGAAGATGAAAGAAGCACAAAAACAAGACAAAGATATAGACAAATCGAATGAGAGATAGAAAACATAGATTATTGAAAAAAAGATGGAAAAGTTAAAAAAAAAAAAAGAAAAAAAGTTTACCTAAACTTGAATGAATGGAATGTAGGACCACCACCAATCACTCCCTGTTCTTTTTGCCAAGAGATCTTCTCTTATTGGAGTAGATGTAGCAATTGGTAGGGTAAGATAAGGTAACAAAAAATTTAGGGCAATGGGATTTTAGGAAATTGGGAATGAGGGGACTTAGGGGTAGAAGACGAGTGGAAGAGAAAAGCTTCTGTTGTTTTTCACTTTTCATTTTTAAGGCGTTTTCTTTTTTCTATGCGTGGCTGCGTGGGTGAGTGTGTGGGGTTTTTTTTTAGTTCCACATCACAAGTTGTGATTCACAACTACAACAACAAGTATAAACATTTAGCTTTCTTTGGGTTGTGATCATTAGGGCTCAATAGGTAACAACAAATGGGTTGGGCTTGTAATTTGGGGTGAGCTAAAAGTGTTTATGTGTCAATGGGCAATAAAATAAAAAAATAAAAATTACAGGGCTGCCCTGGGCTGTGCATTTTTGTATTACTCTATTGTTAGTGAATCCTAAACAATTGAGATATTTTGTACTCTTTATTCACATAGTGGATTGTTCGGAGTTGGGCCCGTGATTTTTACCTCTGATTCGGAAGGTTTTTCACGTTAAATCTTGTGTGTTTTGTGGTGTGTTTATTTTTTGCATTGATCATAGTTTGGTGGAATTTGTTATTCATCCGTTTCATTGTTCAAATGGGTTGAGTAACCCCAACAAGTATATCTTCTAATGGCCAACGACTAAAAAAATATATGATATGTTTATCTAGTTTATTAAAGATCACTGGAGTATCGCCACCGTTCATCCAAAAAAATTCTTAACCGTCACTTGAATTCTCGATGGGAACATGATCACTTGACTTCTAGTTTATAATATGCTTTATGTTACCGATTTTCTTATCTATTTGTGCATTCCCACATAACTCAATTTAGACATTCAAAATTAAAACCCAAGATTTGAGGTTGTCGTAGGTTCAACTCTTATTGAAGTCAAAAAAGCGAAAGCAATTCATAACTCATTGTTATAAGTAAGGTCTCAAGTTGAAGTCATATGCAACTAGGGGTGTCAATAGAAAGGGAAATCCCCCATGGGGAACGGGGATTCCCCGCAACGAAGACGAGGATGTGAAATTTAAATGGGGGCGGAGAAATTGTCGGATTTAAAGGGGTGGGGGGCGGTCACCTCCTAACCCTCGGGATCCCCTATGGCCTCCTATAGTCCCTTATAGTACCCCTACGCTTTCCAGCGTTCCCACTCCCTATGGTCGACAGATGCTCCCTATATAACAAGTGTAGCATTATTAAAAAAAAATGATGTATTTGAAGTGTCTTCAGTGTAGCATATTGTCAAAAAAAAAAAAAAATCGTTTTGTTTAGTCTTTCATACTAATATGTTTTTTTGTATGGAAAAAAAAAATTTAGGTTAACGTTCACCCCTAACAAAATTTTCAGGTTCCGCCATTGAGCGGAGATGGGGATGTGCATAAAAATTATCCCCATAGGAATCCTCGGGAAGAATCCTCACACATCAATTTATAATATATTTGTCCAATATACATGTATACATATATACTATATGATATATTATATGTAGTCAATAGTTTTGTTAAACTCAATTATAAGGGTTAGAACTTTCATTGCATGATATGTTAGTATTTTATTTTGGTTGAAATATTTTTTCAATTGTAATGTTTATGTGTCTTTAATACCTTACTTTTTAAATTGGTTTAGACTTTAAAAATAATTTTTATAAAAATCTATGATTTATACTGGATGTGTATGCTTGATATAGATTTTAGTTTTTAGTTTTACTTTTTTACGAAAGATTTTACTTATTAATTTATTTTAAAATAGATTTTTTTTATTGTGGGAGATGAGGATTATATTCTCCACGGGAAATTAAATGAAAATTTTTTTCTCATGTGAGTTTTTCGAGGGAAAATGATACAAATTCCTCGTAAAGAATTAAATGAGGAAAAATATTTTTCCACAAAGAATCTTCATACCCGTAAGGAATGGACAAGGATGTGATAGGGGATTTTAATCAAGCAAAATTGTTGAGGCTAGTGAACTATTTTTATTGTTGTGTTAGCCTAAATTAATTTTTGATCAAATATATTCCTTCCGTTCCATAATATGCACGTGCACGAGAATTAAGGTAACAATTGATTCACCATTAAGATTTCACAAGACTAAGTTACCATCTCATTAATGACTTCATTTATTATGTGTATCGTGTAAAAAAATGTGACTAATGGTGTCATTAATTAATTAGAATGAAGTCATAATTGAAAATAAAATATTTAATGCTTTGTTGAATTCTTCATGTGACTCATATTGTGTAACAATAAAATTTAAAAAATGAGACGCATATTGCGAAACAGAGGGATTATATAGTATAGGATTGGCAGGATTGATGTCTAGGCTTCCCTTGAAGGAGGAAGACCAAACCATGACTAAGACTTCCTCCTAATATGTGGTGCTCAATTGTTGCTCCAGCTGTTTCAATGCCGCCCTATTATCATATTAATACCATAGTTTGACCGTTCAGAAAAACAAGATATATAGTCAAATAAATTAAGACCAGCGATTTCAAATATAACTTATTGATTTTTCTTAAATTATAGAGTTGAAGTGCTCAACGGACTCTAATGGGATTAATTAGTCGAACCTAAGTAGAAAAAACAAAAGTATCACACTGAAAATCAAGAGCACCAACCAAATAGGGAAGCAAAGTCTGTAGTCACTAGTCAAGTGAACAAGAAGTTGAGCAAGAATCAAAAAACATGCACAATGAATTAAAGGAAATGAAAATCATTGGCTTTGAAATAGTACTTGGTCTAGCTGTCTGAGTACATCTTTCAGTGGAGTAATTCAAGGGACACTACTGCAGACTAAAGCCTACTAAAATGTCATGAATAGGTTGAATTGCACTTAACATGCTTCAAAGTGATTGCTGTACAAAACACATGAAATAACATTTGTCGAATAAGGACATCGAAGATAATCCAACATTGGCGAACTTGGTCGAAATCTACATTGTCAATCAGAAGATTCTTAAAATTTGCAAAGAATATTTTTTTGCTAAGAACAATTTGCAAAGAATATTACTTGTTCTTACATGAAGATCCGAAAACTATAATAAGAGAACATCGCGTTGTCCAACCGGAACTGAATCCAATAGCTGTTAAATTCTCAAAAGAAGGCATACAAATCAACTCAACTGAAACCTCTGCAACTCTTACCATGCATGGAGTAAAAGTCACACATTTCACAGAAGAATAAACCAATACCATTAACAATTGCAAGTCTTAACAAAAGAAAAGCCATAGAGCAGTTTCTATTCGCTCCATCTACACAACCATCCGGCCCTGCTAGAGATTGGCAGCAGTCCGTCGTGAAGAGAAAACTCAAACATGCTCTTAACTGTTTCACTACCTACATAATGCGAAGGACATTGACATATGTATATATACTATGTACACTCTTACACTCGGTTTTGCTGGTATTGAATATATATCATGGCAATTCATCTCCTCCTCAGTGGCTTTAACAGGACCAAGGCCAACAACACATGCAACAAAAACAAATAGCAACAGTTAGCACCTTGAACTGATATAAAGAAGAAATAAAACAATAATGCCCTAGATTCAGATGTCAAAGATGCGAGGAAGCTAAATTGATGTTGTCAATAGAAGGGAAGGCATATCAGTATTTGTTAAGTTTATTTATTTTTCAAGTTCACTATGGTTATGGAAATCTCAATTCAGATTTCATTTTCACAAAGCACATATGCATTCTTTCTGAAATGACAGCATAAGGAAAAAAAAGGGTGAAAGGAACCAATAGCATAAAGTATAGTATGGCATAGACTACATTTCAACTTGTGTTGAAAAAATTATAATTTATTTTGAAGCAATGCAATGATAGCACAAGAGTCACACACATTAGATATAGTTAGATCACTTTGAGACGTGCATACCCATCTCACCGCATTCTTTCAGCAGACCTTAGTCTCTAATGCATGCGTGATTTTCATGTATAGTCATTGCATTTTTCTTCATTTTGTGAGCGATTAAGAGAACACATGGAGTAGTATATAAATTGGTTATCTATATCTAAAATATTTTAGAAAAGAAAAATTGCAACTTTTTTTGTGCAGAAAAAGAAACCCTCTTTGCCATTTTTCTTAGATTGCAATAAAACTTGATGAATGTAGCTGACCACAACAAATTTGAGACTGAGGCTTGGTTGTTGTTGCTTTTGTTGCAGTAAAACCAAGAGACTTAGAAACGAATGATTCAAATAGGGGGGAAATTACCTTGGTAACGCGGGCAGCAAGACTCTGGCTTCCTTTCATCACTTATTTAGTAAGCCCAACAAGCGATTACAGTTGAAGACTGAATAGTTGATTGGAGAACTTGTTAATCCCAATCAATTTCAATAACCAACCCATAACTATCTGGAGATATCTCTGAATACCTAGTATCCACGTTGCGCGGGTGATGATGGATGACTACGAAGACAACCCGTTTGGGCCTCAGATTGATATGGCTGAGAAGCCAAGTACTCCAATGCTACAACAACATCGCCAATGAGGGGACGGAAATTTGGCTGCTCTTGAAGGCACATTGCTGTGATTGCTATTGCATGGTGAAAACAGCGGACAGGGAAGCGCCCTTCCAATAGGGGATCGGCCAATTGAGCAAACCTCCGCCGATCCTTGAAGAAAGGACGAGACTGTAATAAAGAGAAAACCTTAAGCTTAACATGAAAGCAAAGATGCAAATATGATGCAAGTACTTCAATGGGCAACCAAAAATATATTTTTTTGACAAACCTTTAGTATCTGGCTTCATGTTTTTTCATTTCAGCAAGGATAACATCACAAATAAATGAAAATCATAAAAACTGCATGTTGAGTAAATAGAATAAATGAAAAAAAAAAAAAAAAAAAGAAGTCAGATTTGTATGTCTGATATTTGTATGCATGAAAGGTGCAGCTAGTTGGATCATAAATTGTTTTCCGTATCATCAATAAGATATGGACAAGCACACCTCATTTCTTAATAAATTCTCAGACTGCATTTGGTTCCAGATTTAAAGATGGCCTCAGCGTTTTACATATTTTGGAAGTCACAAGGAACTCACAACTGGTAAACAGAGATTTGTAAAATGTTTTCAGATCCAATAAAAAAAGAAAAGAATGAAAAAACTAGATCATAAGAGTTATTTGTTTTTCATGTTATGTTTTTAGACGGGATTAAACTAAATAGTGAAAAATGTTTTAAGAATTCCACGTCAAATTAATGCGGGATTATATTTCTGAATAAACAGTATGCTTTGTGAGATGGTATTCCACATAATCTATTTCAACCTGATTTCTCAAGTTTAAGTGCAAGATGAAGTAGAGTAACCATGACTTCTGACTTCTTAAACATTACATGTATAGAGCAGACAAGTATAATTTTCAGCCTTGCACCTGCCAAGGTAAGAATTTAAGAATTTCTCCTACTATATTATACATGAAAAATGTTTCATCTTCCATAATCAAGCTCATAAAGCAAGTGGTGAGTCATTTTGTTGTTTATTTTTTATTATGAAATACTGCAAAAAAAAAAAAAAAAAAAAAACAGTGCAAAAAAATAAAGAATTTAAATAAGCAAAACGAAAATTAATCAACAAAATCTAACTTTATTCAAGATAGTTATTCAAAAATATAATTAGTATCTAATGCCCAATGCTGAACAAGACCATAGCTAAAATTTAAGAGAAGAAACACAAGGTAAAAAGGGAATAAATCAAAGTAAGAAAGCTTATAAGACTAGAAACGTTACGACTGCTCTAAACGCTACGACTGCCCTAAAAGAACAAACCAGAAAATATAAAATGGGAGCACGTAGTAAAATGGGAGCAAATGGAGATTTATTCCCTTGGTGGCTCTAATTTAGCAATTTCAACGCTAAAAGTGTGTGATATCTCCAATAAAGTGAACTGCCAACTCAGAATATATCTTTTACACTAACAGCAAGCTAGTTTTACCAAGTATATCTTATTAAGATGGACAATTTAATTTCTTAGTAGAAACTCCTGTTTCAGTTGCAATGTGGACAGCCAATGTCTATGATCCATAACGAATATATCAAGTGCCACATAATCTGTACTGATGAAAAGAGGTACATATTTATAATGGAGCATGAAGAACTTGCAACTCTGTAAATCTAAAACCCAGCACCAGGTAAACTAGCGTTACATATGAAGCTGAATTGAAATAAGATGAAGGTAATAATATGATAGCAATTAATATTCTTTTCCTTGAAGTTATAAAGCAACATCAGATTTACTTCTTGCATACAGTTTTTTGAACTGTAAAAAAGCAAAATTTATAAAAGAATCCGACAACACACATGATTTATTTATAAATTAAAAAATGGAGAAAAACTCACCCAAGAAACTAGATTCTGCTCTGCACGCATCTTTGTAATGTCAATCGCTTTTCGTCCAGTTATTAACTCCAACAGAACCACACCAAAGCTATAGACATCAGACTTGAGGGTCAGCTTACCACTCATTGCATATTCTGGGGCACAATATCCATGTGTCCCCATAACCCTAGTGGAGACATGGGTGTTATCACCAACAGGACCCAATTTTGCTAGCCCAAAATCTGAAAGCTTCGGATTAAAGTCATCGTCCAATAGTATATTAGCAGATTTCAGGTCACGATAAATTACAGGAGGATCTGCTTTGCAGTGCAAATATTCTAGGCCCTGAGCAGCTCCGACAGCAATTTTTATCCTTGTGTTCCAGTCCAATGAAGCCTTATCAAGGGTCAAGTCTGGAAGTAAAAACCACAGGCAGATCATAATTATCAATTATGAGGAAAGCGATGACAACTGGAATATGATCATTACATAACGGAAAGTGCTATCTAAATGAATCAACAAAATGCCATTAAAGAGGTCCTATGCCATACTATTAAATTGCAGCAAGTCTTGCATAAATGAGGAGTCCTCTGGTGTTTTGTGTAAAGTAGCGCTGAAATAAAAAGATGTTAATTTTTCCTTCTTAGAGATCATGTTTTACTGTCTGAAAGTTGTAAAGATATATGAAATACATTAATTGAGGAAGTTAATGTGAAATAACATTTAGCGTCAACTTGGCTTGCTTCACTGAGGCCCTATGAAATTAATAGGGCTTATTTGTAGGCTTCAGGTTGGAAGAACACACACAAACACCTATTAGGACCCGAAGAAGAGTGCGCATTGAACAGTACGCACACAAATGAGGTTCATCGTTTTGCTACCCGATTCTTTATTTACCCTAGCCATGCTGATGCTGTGATGCACATACTAAATTACATATTTAGGGCAAATTGAATTGTCTCAACTGGACCGAACATAATCTTAGTGAATGAACTAATCAACGTAATAATTACTTAGAACTTGGAATTAAGCTCATCAACACATGGAAATGACCGATTATTAACAAGTCCACCTATCAAGCAGTGTACCCCGAAGTCAGCAGTTGCAGCTAATTTCTATACTTAGTCTAAACACATTCAAATAAATTGTGTCATAAACAGTTAGATGCCGCACACAGAAGCAAACAAGTAGAACAACCTGCCTTAAGGAAAAGCCACAGAAAACCACCACGTAGAAAAGCCTGGTTCAAAATGCAAGTGGTTGCCTTGCAGGCTTCCGGCTAAAGTAAGCAAATGTGAGTTTTTGGTGTTCTCAACCCAGACCACTTCGTCTTACTAATCGGTAATTCTAGTGTATGGTGAGAACTCAAGTATAAGCATTGCTTTAAAGGAGAATATCATCACTTGTTATTCCGAAAACCACAATAGACAATCAACAATCATACAGCAATGAATCAGTACAAGGCAACTCACCAAACAGATGATCTTCCAAACATCCCATTGGCATATACTCGTAAGCCAAAAGCCTCTGATCTCCATCAGTGCAATAACCAATCAATGTAACAAGATTTGAATGGTGAAGAAGGCTCAACATTAAAACTTCGATGATAAATTCCCGATTCCCTTGTAGTCCATTGTGATCAAGCTGTTTTATTGCAACAGTCTGCCAAGAAATCCAAATCATAAACAAACTACACCCATTGTACAAAATTCAACAGTACAGTAAAAAAAATCAAAACTTTACTAGCCACTCAAATTCAGCAACAAAAATGCCTAAACATAAAGAACACTTACCTGCCCAGTTTCAAGAATCCCCTTATAGACCTTCCCAAACCCTCCTTGCCCAATCAAATTAGCCTCCTTGAAATTCTTAGTCGCCGCGGCAAGTTCTCGAAATGTAAAGCTTCTTGCACCGCCGCGTTTCGGGTTGGTACTACTGTCACTGCCCTTATCAATTGAGGAGTCCTTCTTCACTACATTTTCTTCACAATTTGAAAAACACCCAAACACAAAGCCATCAAAACATATATAATGACAACCAAAAAACACTAAACAATTATCACAAATTCATATGCACTAAATCCTTACCAGTACTGGTCTTGGACCGACCCTTTCGAGTACTAGATCGAACACCAGTGCTACTGTCGTCTTTGATCTTTCTGACGTCCTTGCGTCGACCACACAAGCAAGAGAAACAACCCATCTTTGAAAAATCACAACAACAACAACTAGAACAAAGCCCTAGTTGAAATTCAAACTCATAGCCCTCCACACCACAATTTCTAACACAATTGAGGATCTCTGCTCAAGATCCAAAACATCGCAAAATCAACGAAATAGAGAAATCGAAGATATGGGTCTTTGAAGAAATCGAAAATTAGGAATACCCTTGAAGGATTTTGGGGTTTGGAGAGGTAATCTGCGAAGTTCACGTCACAAGATGATCCAAGAAAAAAGAGAGAGAGAGAGAGAGAGAAACAGAGGTGAAGACAATAAATTGAAGGGCAAGAAGGGGAAGTGGTGAGAAAGAAACAAAGGTTGTGAGTGAGTGAGTTCAGTTCACATAATAGCTCCAGATTTAGCGGCGGTTTTGTCGGTGTTCACACTTTCTCTCTCTAAAAAACCCACGCTTTCTCTCTCTAAAACTCTGTCTTCAGACACCGCTCTGAGACTCTCTCCCTCTCTCTCATCAATTCCATTCAATTCAATTGCATTGCTATTGCCATGCCCATTATCACTCTCTCTCTCTCTAAAATCTCTCTCTAAAAGACTAAAACTCTCTCTCTCTCTTTATGATTTCATTTGTTGAATGTCACTCTCACTTTCTTCATCACCATTTAAACATTCTGGTTTGGGCATGAGCGTGATCCCCTGTGCCCCATAGCAGAGTTGATCCACTTGCGCGCCACGTGGCGGACAGATAAATCTTCCTTTTTGTTTGACTTCTAGGTTTGACTTGATGATCTTTGTGTAAGTAAATCTGTGCTGGGAGTCAAGAATTCAAATCTTAAAAGAGTTCATATTCAAAGTAGAATACTAAAAAGCTCTTCCACCAAGGCACTTGACTTTTTTATTTATAAATTTTTTGTCTAGTTTATACTTGAATTCTTCACATCTCCATATAGAAGAGAATTTAGTTAGTTATTATAATACGAAAGATTCTCTTGTTGTTAAAAACTTAAATTATTTTTTGGTCGGAATGGAGGAGCAAAATTTATTTCATAAAAATTATAGCAACTTTTTTTTCATTTGATTAGTAATTTTAACATGTTTTAATAAATTAAAAGTTTACGGAGAGATTAAAGAATACTTTTATTTTGAGGGCTAAAGAGAATAATTATATATGTTGGACAAAAGACATTTTTAAATGAAATTAATTTAAAGGGCGTAATCAAATCGAGTAATTTATTGATTTTTAAATATTAATCTTTAAGAAATAAAATATTTTTAACCAAATACAACAATATCTACTTCTTACAAAAGTTATCCAAATGAACCAAACAAAACATCAATTTTATTTTTAGAGAATGACTATTAGCCCCCCACTACTCTATATCAGCCCCTCATTTATTTGTAGCCCCCACCAAACTCTAAATACTCCCCTCATGAAGTCACCAATCTACCCCTACAAAGCTTTTGCTATTTGCCCCCTTCATCGTCTTTTTCTCTATCTCCCCCACTCCCAATCTTTGTCTTCAACCTACACTACACTCACACAAACACCTATCATCACAGTCCACTTCCTCATTATCTTTTTGTGCTCATACACATCATCATCCATTCCTCGTAAACTCCATCTTCATCCTCTACAACCAATCACACCACCCGGCCATCTCCATCATTTTTTTTTTTTTTTTTTTTGGGATAGATGATGATGACGACGTGGGTGGAGAATGGAAGTGACGTGGTAGATGAGAGGTTTGGGAGGATACAACGTGGGTTTAAGGAGAGGCACTATGATTTTATTTAGGTAGGGGGCGAATAGTATAATAGGGGTATTGTTGGCAAATCATCTAAAAAGTGAGGGGGCTTATATTGAGGCTATTAATAAATAGGCGGTGATATAGGGTAATGGGGGCCAATAGTCACTCCCTATTTTTATTAGCTCTAGAATATGTTTATTTAATTAGATATATATATATATATATATATATACCTTATACAAATCAATCAAATTTAGAACCTCCAAAGATTGATTAATATTTTTCATTCAATATCAAAAGGAATCACAGTTAAATAAGTCTAGATCAACCGTATTCGTATCTCAATATATTTTTCTTATTAAATGACATTAGGCTGTCTATAAGTTGTTAAGAAACTCTGTATAGTATGTGATTAGTTTCTCCAAATAGATTTGGATTTAATCCAAATCCCTTGAATGTGATTGGATGATTATTTATACATTAATGGTAGGTTAGCGGGAATTGCATGACCCTGGACAAGCATGGCACGACACGTGGAGATGTTAACCAATGTGGGCTAATACTGTTAAGTTACAATCAGGAGCAGGGAATCATCTGTGCTCCGAGGCTTTAGGCCTTCATGTTGGGCCCGGGCCCACTACTTGAACCTTTTTGGTCATATTTATCCGCTCCTGCTATTATTTCGTTCTGCTTTTATCCTGTCTTGCAATAGGATGCTGCCACGTGTAGAAAAGCCACATTAGGCTCTGGGCCCACCAATAACACTGCATGGTACCACTGTGGAGTACTGCTTTAGGTGGTGTTTTTCCAAAAGTAGGGTTGTTTTACAATTTATTTCTCTCAAAATAGGGAGGTTTTTTTTTTATCACGAAAGTAAGCAATAACGCATTCTCAAAAGACGTTATTGGGGTGGATGTGGGTTCGTGGTGCTTGACTTAGCGGTGACGTGAGCGGCCTTTTGTACGAGATAGCGCCTTTTGAGAAGGCGCTATCGTACATGTGGCCGCCACATCGCCGCCACCTCACATAGTTCAATAACGCCTTTTGAAAAGGCGTTATTAGCAAAAGTTGCGTTTGTGAGGTGGCGGCGAGGTGGCGGTTACGTGGCGCCACATGTACGATAGCGCGCTTCTCAAAAGGCGCTATTCGTACAAAACGCGCCACGTCACCGCCACGTCCGCGCCTACCCCATAAACAAGCTCGCCCACGTCACCACCACGTCATCGCCACCTCACCGCCACGTCAAGAATCGGACTCGATTTTTCCGCCGACACCGCGAGTCATTTGGGCCGCGTCGTCGTAGTCGTAGTCGAGCGATCTCGACAATTACAACCAAAGGAGTTTAGATTTGTATAAAAAAGAAACAAATTTTGAATATATATATATATATATATATATATATATATGTACATTGGTTTCAACCTTCAACTTTCTTTTCTAACCTAACTAATCGAACCTAACTAAACTAACTAACTAACTAAACTAAACTAACTAACATTAACTAAGGGAACCAAACCAAACTAAACTAAATTAACTAACCTTAACTAAACTAAATAAGTAACTAACTAACTTAACTTAACTAACTAACCTTAACTACCCTAACCAAACTAAACTACCTAACAAAGTAAACTAACTAACCTTTAACTAACCAAACTAAACCAAAATAACTAACCATAAGTAACCTTAACAAACTAAACTAACTAACTTAACTAACTAACTAACCAAGTAACTAAACTAAACTAAACTAACTAACCTTAACTAACCTAACCAAGCCAAACTAAACTAAATAAGTAAGTAACCTTAACCAAACTAACTAACTAACTAACTAACTAACTAACTAACTAACTAACTAAAGTAAACTGAAATAACTAACATTAACTAACCATAAGTATTCTTAAATAAACTGGAGTAAACTAACCTTAACTAACCTAACCAAACCAAACTAAACTAAGTAACTAACTAACCTCAAGTAAACTAACTAACTTTGTGCATGACATTGTGGTGTTTTTTGTGTCGTAGTTCAATGAAGACAGTGACGATTCTCACACAAACAACAAAAAATAGACTAACTTAATTGCAAACTAAACATACTAACTAATGCAAAACTAACCAAACTAAACTAAGTAACCTTAACTAACCTAACTAACCTTAACTAACCTAACCACGTAAACAATAAAAACTAAGTAAACTAAAATAACTAACTTAACTAACAAAATAAACAACCAAAAAACGATCCACGTAAACTACGAAACGAAACTAAACAAACATCCAAGTAGCTCGAGAGTTACTTGTTAACAACCTAACCACACCTAGGTTCTATGCGAACTAAACTCGACTAACCTAACCTAACCTAAGTATGTAAACTAAATTAACTAAACTACACTAACGAACATACCCTAACGCAACTACACTTAAGTAACTAACCTCAACACCTAAACTAAACTAACTTAAGTAACTAAGATAATTAACCAAACCAAACGAAACTAATATAACCTAACCACCGACACCTAACTAACTAAGCTAACCACTTAAGTTAAATTAAACAAAGAACCTAAACTAACTTAACAAACTAAACTAACTATCGAAGAGTAATCACATATACGACATTTTAATAATATAGAAAACATGATAAATAAGTTTATTGAATGAGAAGGTTGTATACACGTACTTCGTTCACCCAAATCGTAGCTATCTACAAATCACCATGACTTGAAGAAAAGTCATCATGCGGTCTATTCCTGCGGTTACGTTGACGTTGTTGCTCGGTGATGCAAACCGAACGTACTTTTTGTCTAGTTGGTCGATGTGTTTGTACATCCGGTTGAGGTTGTTGAGGTAGCTGGTCTTGCATTGAATCACGTCGAGTAGATTCATGCGTTTCCTCTCGGTGCTTCACTCGACTCACCTGCAAGCATCGATGCTCCCAAAAATTGGAGGTGGAACCATCCCAAAATATTGGCTCCCTGTATGGGGTTGGGAAAAGGAATATGAGGTCTGCGGCATGGTCAACAAGTTCATGAAAGAGGGATCTCCACCATATGGCATATTGTAAGTATGAGGAGTAGGAGTATATGGACTAGGCATGTACTGAGGCAGTGATGGATACATTTGAGGATGAGGCATTCCATGGTCCACATAAGAAGACGACGGCCCAGGTGCGTATGGATCAAAATAGTAAGGAGGAAGATTCACGTTCGGCGGCACGGGTACAAACATTTGAGGTTCTTCTTTGTGGTGGCGACGATCGTTGGCTATTCTCACCGGCCGATCTCTGTTCTACGTCACATGCCACGTAGATGGCGCCTTCCCACAAGGCGTTATTGCCTACCCCCCGGAATAAAAAAGTGTTCACCCCTATTTTCCTCATTAAAACTAAAAACATGTGTACTTTGGTGAATTTTTCGCTTTAGGTAGCTTGTCCCACCTTATTGGGCCCAATTGCTAATTTTTTTTGGAGTCATGAAATTTTGACCCAACAATTTGTACAAGCAAATTTGTCACGCAATGATTGGGAGTCCGGAAGATGCATTTAGAAGGTTTGTTTGATTGGAGATCGAGTTAACTACTGAGTGATAACTTAAAAAAAAAAAAAAAGGCCCGCTAGGGCACCCCACCAACTCATGAAGGCACCCTCTTATTGAGGGCACAAAGGAAATTTCGAAGGGCACCCAAAATTCAGGTCCGAAATCCCGAAAATACCCCTGCCACCAAAGTGGAGGCACCCCACCACCCCACCACCCCACCACCGTGCATATGAACCCTAGAAATTGAGATCAATCCATTGAAAGCAACCTACGAACCCCGGATTTGTCTTCGTTCCTCTCCTCTCTCCTCTCGTTGTAGGCGGATTTTGGTGCATGTAGTTCGAGTTTGGAGGCTCACCGAATTGACAGAGTTGGTGTCGACATTAAGGCTCGGATTCGTCGTCGTTTCTGGAAATTTGAAGCCGTGAAATCGATCGATTGAAGGTACGTTGATAGTCTAATTAAGTTGCATTTGGTCGATTATTTGTTATGTTTGTGTAGCGGTGCATTCAATGGTACGTGCAATGCGAATTCGTGGTTGTCGGCCTCACGTGAGCCGAGAAAAACTAGCTTAGTCTCGGCCAAGCATGGCCGAGACGTAGGGGAATTTTTTGTGGACTCGTGGTTCTCGGCCAAAGAGGAGACACTATAGTCTCGGCAATGAGTGGTCGAGACTGATTCGAGTATATCGGTCACGTGTCGCCGAAATTGTAATTGTGTTATTATGTTAGCGTAACGCTGTGAGTGCTCTCGGGTATCATCTCACGAGAGTAATTCGAAGTGTGTAGTAGATGTCATGTCGGTGATGTACAACCGAGAAATTATAAATTGACTCGGTTGTGCATGACCGAGACTGATATTGATATCTCGATCACGTGTCTCCGAGATTTTTATTTGTTTCTCGGACTCGCTTGACCGAGACTATGGAAATGGAAGATTTTGTTTTTTTTGTTATATTCCTCTTGTTTGTGCGGAGACGCTTACATGTTGTAGTCTTCTCGGGTATGGCTCGTTCGAAAGCCCGGTGACTGGGGAGGAGGTTGGTATTGAGGTGTCGAGGGGTAACCGTGGGCGAGGCAGACGGAGACCCCCGACGGCATCTTATCGGAAAGAGAAAGAGCAAGATAAGGTGGATTTGAAGGGAAAGGGTAAGATTGGTGGACGACGTGCGAAGAAATTAGAATTGCACGATGAGGGTTCAAACATTGACGCGCAAGCGACACTCTCGGATCTTGTCGTTGGACCGAGGCGAAGATGAGGCGCATGCATCTGAGTCTAGTAGTAGTGACTCATCAGCACCGGCGGACACCACAAGTAGTGATCGTCATGTGGGTGGGAGTACTAGTGGTGGAGGTGCCCATAATGAGGGAGAGTCACATGGGCAGAGGGAAATGTGTGCTCCTTTCTCGAGTGGTCAGGAAGATGGATCATTTGTTGAAGAGCTTTAAAAATCATGTCGCATTAGCGATTTGGAGCAATGAGGTACATACATTTCTCCTTGTATGAAGTAGTTTAAAATTTTGGGTTTTCAATAAGTTGACGGAATGTTTTTTGTTGTTGCGGGATCGTCCGACACTCAAGTGTATCAATAACGGTGCTCTAATCCAAGAACAGGGACTTACGGTCGTGCCACTCGACACCGTGGGCCTTCAGAGGATTATTCAGCGCTCTGGGTTGAATACGCTGATAGACCGCTCATACCGCAAGGCTAACAAGGAGGTTATCACTGCCTTTGTGGAGCGGTGGCAGCCGGAGACGAACACATTTCACTTACCATTCGGTGAAATGTCGATCTCCTTGGAGGATGTGAGCATGCTCCTGAAGATTCCTGTCACGGGCAAGGTGGTGGCAGTTGAGAACTTTGCGAGGTACACCGACGAATCTCGCCCGGATGCAATTAAGCTGGTGTCGAAACTACTAGGGGTTAGCATTGAAGATGTTGAGGAGGAAGTGAACATCAGCAAGGGGCTCACAGTGCGAAAATGTTGGTTGAAGAGTCGATGGTGCCCCAAAGCTGGTGCGAGGAACACAACTTATCCTCCTGTAGAATGCACAGCCCGAGCGTACTTGTTGTATCTACTAACTTGCACCCTGTTTGCGGATAAGAGTGGATCTCGGGTATCTATCGCGTTGTTGAAGCTTCTAGAAGATTTGGACGACGTGGGAAAGTACGCGTGGGGTGCAGCTGCATTAGCCTACTTGTACCGACACTTGGGGTCTGCCACCAGATTACAAGTTTCTCAAATTGCCGGATACCTCACATTACTTGAGGTTTTTTTACTAAATCGACTAGAATTCTTTTCTGAGTAATTACTATTTATTTTTGCATTTTTTCTCTAACTAGCGTTGTATCTATTTGCGGGGATGGGTGTACGAGCATTTCAAGCTTGGGCTCGCCACACCTAATGCAAAATACATGGACTACATTCAACCTCGTGTCTGCGGATGGGTTCAAAAGCACGAGACCGTGATGAATCTTGACAAGGTTGGGTCCATTAGGCGAACATTGGACGGGTTGCGCCTCAGCGAGGTGAGATACTACACCCTTCTTGAAACTAAATGTTGCATTTAGTTTATGGTTATTAATTATGGTTATCTACGTTTCATTAGGTTACTTGGGACCCATATGTTAATCACAGGGAGAATGGAGTTGTACACGCGATGGCCTTCTACGGTGGCACACGTGAAGTACATGGATGTGGTGGAGCCCTACCATCAGGAGAGGATTCGAGGCGGTTGGCCACGTGCAATCTATACCAGATCCTCCGTACCGGCCATTGGAAGCACATCGAGGCCCTTCTGCACTCAAATACTCGGTCAAGTATGGTTTCCATGCAGACAATTGGGAACGTTGGCGCAACCATTTGTTGGCCCCCGAAGTGCGCGGTGAGAAGGCAGAGTTCGAGTTTCTGGCTACACCGGACTATCTACCTTGGTTCCTCAAAGTCTCTCACCCATTGATCACCAACCCGAGGTACTTCGATGACGACTTGGTTGCGACGATTATCGCTGACAATGAGCTACTTGAGGTATTGAATGTGGTATAAATATTATGTAGACGTGTTAGCCAACCATTCTTTTAAATGTCGATATGTATTACATTAACGGTTTTAACTTTCTTTTCATCAGCGTAATAGGCAGGCGTTGGACGCGGCGTTAAGGTAGAAATTATTGCCGCCGGAGTTGTGTACGTTGGAGTCTGCAAGGCAAATGGCGAGTGACGTCGTCAATTTCCTTTCGGGGAGGAGTATCGGTCCCACCACCACCACTACGCACCCACCACCGCAACCGGCGCAACCGACACATCAGCCCCTACCGAAGCAGCCCGTAGACAGTCCCAGCACGATATCACTTCTACACATTCCACCCCGGCTAATGAACCACCCGGGTCGGTCGCTGCTCGCCCCCCAAAGAAAATGAATGGCAAGGAATACCAACGAAAGAATTTCAAGAAGCCAAAGGAATGAAGGAACAACGACATCGACATTTCTGTTGTTGCTTGAGTTTTTCTTGAATTGAGGAACAATTAGTTTATGTTTTGTTGAATGGTTCTTGAATGGGTCATGTGGCATGAAACTTATATGGAACATTTGACATTGTTTTCTGTTCATTGGAGTTATGAAACTGTATTTGTTATGTTTGGGTATTGAAATGTGGCAAATGTGGCATGAATATGTTCATTATATGCAAAGTGCGACATGGTTATTCTTATGGTATTACTTATGTTCCATTTATTCGATTTCTCGCTTAATATTTGGTGGTTCGATCGCTATGGTGTCTTGTTCTTGGTGTTGAGTTATGTTCCATTGATTCTCATTTCGGTCGATCATAATTTTTGCATAAGGAAAGTGGTCTCGATCGTTCGGGGGCAAAACCAATGTAAAGTTCCGGCCTGCCGCACAACCGACATATCCTGATACGTCTCGGCCTTGTCCCGCCGACATCTTCACCTGATACTCGTTGACTTATAACCGAGAGTAATGTACACCCCGAAACCTCCTCTACTTTCGCCTTTTGCATACCGAGAAGTTTCTATGGTTTTCGGTCGTAGAATACCGAGAACTTCTTATTGTTTTCGGTTGGTACGTGCCGATAGTGATGTAGACCCCGAAATCTCCTTTACTTTCGGCTTTCGCATACCGAGAAGTTTTAATGGTTTTCGGTCGCAGAATACAGAGAACTTCTAATTGTTTTCGGTTGTTACGTGCCGAGAGTGATGTAGACCCCAAACAGAGACCAATTTAGGCTTTGTCATACCGAATGACAACCATAACATTGTACCCACCTCACTTTACAAACCATAACATAGTACCAACATCAATTTAGATACATAACATAAATTATTGACAACATCACTTTACATCACTTTACAAAGTCTGAGTTAATAATATTTACACGCTCGTTGGTATTTCGTCAAACACATTTTGATCGCTATGGAGTATCTAAATCTACCACGGATAGAACTCCTTCTTCAGAAGGTACGACTGGCACGATTTCACGAACGACAAATCCATCACGCCATCCTTTAGCGCACTCCTCAACATATCGTTCCCACGATGGATATAAGGATGACAGCGGTGCATTAACAGTAGAGGTGGCAAAAATTGCCCGGTCCCGTTTGTCCGGTTTTGTCCGGACCCGTTTTAAACGGGACCGAGCAATATTTTTGTGAAAAACATACGGGACTGGACAATTTTTTGTGTCCGTTTCAAAATACGGGACCGGGCAAAAATTTCAAAAAAAACGGGTACCGTTAGTGATTAATTTGAAGGGCATATAGGTAATTTCACAATGTATTTTAAGTTTTTAACATCTCCCTCGAGTTCATCCCCATTCTCTGATCGCTGCTGCGTCGCTCACCATCTCCTCAACAAACCCTAACGCCTCACTCCGCCTCTCACCGCCTCACTCCGCCTCTCACCGTCTCTCAGTCTCTGCCTCTCCGCGTCTCACTCTCTCTGCCTCCCCCTCTCGCGCGTCACTCTCTCTGCCTCTCCCTCTCGCGCGTCTCACTCTCTCTCTGCCTCCCCCTCTCGCGCGTCTCACTCTCTATGCCTCTCCGCGTCTCACTCTCTCTGCCTCCCCAAACACCGCCTCTCGCTCCCTCAACACCGCGCCTCTCGCACACGCGCTCTCGCCTCCTCAACACCGCCTCTCGCTCTCGAACACCGCTCTCTCTCCCTCAACACCGCCTCTCGCCTCTGTTTCGCGTCTCGCGCTCGCCAGTCGCCACCGCGGCACCGTCTGTGCGGCCTCAGCCTCACCGAGTGTGCGGCCTCTCCCTCCAGCAGTCCAGCTCTCGCCGTCTCGCGCACGGCCAGTCGGGCGTCGGCGACACTCGCCGGCGATTGTCGTCACCCCTCGCCAGTCCGCCACAGCTCTGCCCACAAAACGGGAACGGGAGCCGTATGTTTTACAAACATACGGGACTGGACAAAGAAAAATTGCCCGTTTCAAAAATGGGACCGGGTCCGGGCACCAAATTTAATCATTATAAAAATGGGTGTCCGGTCCCGTTTATGTCCGGTCCCGGATTTTTGCCAGCCTTAATTAACAGTCAACTTCACATGTCAAAGGCAAAAGTAGAATAGAGAACCCATTGTCACATACCCGACTAAGAATGAAAATAGCCCAATTCACAAAAAAGTCTAGGAACTTACCCTAACCCAATGGATATTCCTTTCATTAATCATGGCAATGATAAGTCTGCTATGTAACGACGCCGTTGGAGCACTACGTAGATGAAGAAATGTCGAGGCACTACCATGCGAGAGGTTTACTAGAATGACATTAAAGGCAGTTGATATTAACAATCCCATGTCTTGAAGTGTCAACCATTCTTCGAAAGAGGCACCAACATTATTATCTGGACAATGCACGGCAGTCTTGACATTCTCGTAACTCGTTCCAAGCACTTCCCGCCAAAGGTTTTCATACCCGATTATCTCACCAAACATTCTTCTACGTACTATCCTCCAACCGTCTACATCGGGAAGTCCTAGCCCGGAGGCAACACACCGATATCCACAATTTCCATCGCCTAGCACATCGATAGTGCTTTCAACATATGGCAACCAATCCGGTTCTATGCAATGAGAGTAAGCCATGTTAGATGCACTTTGGGTGCGTCGACTTGTACGACGCATTTTAGGGCCAACTTTACTTTTTTTGTTCCTCGAACTAGAAGCCTCTTCTGTTGATAGTTCGTACTCGAATCCGCTAGGCAATCTTGTCGTCGAAGAATCGTCTTCATCGTGTTTTCTCTTTGATCCTGTCTTACTTCCCCTTTTCAACATACACCCGATTGAAGACCCCGATGTCCTTCCCTTTGTCTTTATTTTCGTAGGTGGCACCACTCCCGGTGTAGATGAAGGTCGACTAATCTCCCTGAGCTGCTGAATAATCCTGATGCGATCGTCATCTTCAGTGCAAGCATGAAACTTTTGCATGACTCTTTCAATCTCATCGTGCACATTGTACCCAGACCGATCCACATGAGTCTCATGTATCATACTCAACTTTCGCCAGTACACATGAATGTCCTCGAGAGGGATGGGTGACCCAACAAATTTATGGAAATTTAGCTCGTGGGCACAAGGAATGTCGTGTGTGGTACGTATCTCGCAACCACAACGAGTTGAGTCGCGTCCAACATCCTCTCCACGTTTTAATTCATCTCGAATTAACTTAAGCGCCCGTTGAGAGACATAACCACGCAACCGGCGATATAACTCATCAAAATATTCATGTTGGACCACATTCAAACTGAGCTCAAATGATGTCTTGATGTTGTTGTGTTGGATCCTAAGGATGCCATCGACCACATTCCACAAAGTCTCAAAATTTGTCTCGACTGTTGCCAAGATGTAGCTTCAGAGTGGAATGCGCAGACTCAACCCTCTGTGTTGTTGTTTCCCCAAAATACATAATTCGATTTGTCCAAGCCGTGATTTTAATTTCTCCTTGTACGTCTTTACCCATGTGTTCTCCAAGTAAACGAGAAGACCCTTCACATTCCCGAACTCACAACGCAAGTCATTCATCCTAACTTCAAATAAGGCCTCGGACTTAGCATACATCACACTCGTCCACCTATCCATGAAACGAGCGAAGCCTTCGTTATCCCCAAACATCTTCTTAGTCTTGGCCAATACTACTTTGTTGATGTGCCAAGAGCAAAAAAGGTGAGACGATGATGGGAAGACTACATTGATGGCACTAATAAGGCCTAAGTCCCGATCAGTAACAAACACGTCAGGTTTAGGCCACCCATCCAGTATGGATCTCAAGTTCTCAAGTGCCCAAACATAATTTGCATGACTCTCTGATGATATGAAAGCAAACCCAACGAAGAACGTCAAATGCGTTGAAGTGATGCCAACTATCTCCAACAAAAGCATTCGATACATATTTGTTTTGTAAGTGCAATCCATCAAAATTACCGATGAGAAACACCTTAGCAACTTGATTAAATCAGGATGTGACCAAAACAAATCAGTGACGATATTCGTATCGGGATGCTTCCTATGACACGACATCCACTTATTCTTCTCCAATATGTGCAATAGTTGTTGCATTTGAGTCCTCCCACCCGCATCCTCAATTCGGACTTTTTGTCTTGCATTATATATTGTCCGCATTATCAATAAGTTTGTAACATCTCTTTGCTTCAACGTATTGAGGATGTCTCTTGGCTTCACATTACCCTTCGTCATCGCACCACAACCTCCTGCCCCCTTATCTAATCTTAGGCATATGAGTGGTCGTCCAAGTTTTTCGCGGGCTCGTGATTGTGTCTCCCACATATGACAGTGACATACCACAAAGAGTCAGCATTTTCCTTGATGTTAATAAGGAAAGGGCATCCACATTTCTTCGTACCGATTTGAGTCCTCCCCGTTTCCTCTTCTTCTTCATTTCTTGCTTTCAAAGCAATTTTGGCCGCTTTACCCTTCCCACTCTTTGTGACATTCCCCTATATGTACCAGACATCTCACACGCAAGTTTCACCCTTCCCCTGCGCTTAATGCCTACGGCATCAGAGTGCTTCGTCACTAACACAAACATGTTCTCCCGGCCTATCATTTGAAGCTATGAAATTTCCGTTTCTCTAGATGGGAATGACCTACATGGTGTAAACGAATCCTTGTAGTCTGGAAATAAAGTAGAAACCGGCATTACCTGCAATACAAACATTGTAACATTATGATCAACCGAAATGCACAGTAAATTCACCAAAAATCCCAAAAAACCACGTTTTCGGTTGTACAAGTCCGAAAATCTAAGCATAGTTTCGTTCATGTCCAACCGAGACCTACATAATTGTCTCGGTCGTTCCATACCGAGATTATGACTTCGTTTCATTCACAGCATGACGTGAACTACGAAGAAGTCTCGGTGGATGTCGACCGAGACGTTTCTACAACTCTCGGTCCTGCGAGGGCGAATCAATCGCGCCCGTGAAAAATCGACTGAAAATTTGAGAAACCGCAAATAAAACACATTAAATTTCAACAATTACCTCTTGTTCTACCTCCTTTTGCACCAATGCAGTACAATCTTCCATTTTATAGTGCAAACAAACTCGGATTGCTCGAATTTACCAAACCCTACGTTGACAAACCAAACCATCAATTTCTCAGTTTTTGATCCAAATAACAGTTCCTACGAAGCATCATTAGGTTGGCAAACATTGTTACCTCGCTGTCGGATGATGTCAAGACGCAACGATCGATACACGCTCGGCAAACACAATTGTGGCTCTAGGTTTCACTTGTGATCAATGTTGTGGTAGGGTGCCCCAGTTTTACTTTGAAAATGGTATGTGGGGTTTGAGTGACTATATATGAAGGGGCAAAATAGTCATTTCCATTTTAGCTGTGAGAATTACAAAAAATATGGGTGCCTTCATGAATTGGTGGGGTGCCCATAGCGGGCCAAAAAAAAAAGTTGAAACTAAGTTTGTTTGGTTGCTAATTTGCACGTGAGTTATCTCCGACTCGCACTCAATAGTGTGAGAGACCTCCTCGGTGTTTTTCCAAAACTAGGGGGCGTTTACAATTTATTTCACAAAATAGGGTGTTGTACTTTGAAATAACCAAAGTAGGCAATAACGCCTTTTCAAAAGGCGTTATTGTGTGTGATGTTGGTTCTGTGGCGGTGACGTGGCGGTGACGTGGCGACGATTTGTATAGATAGCGCCTTTTGAAAAGGCGCTATCTGTACATTTGGCCGCCACCTCACCGCCACCTCACCAACATCTAATAACGCCTTTTCAAAAGGCGTTATTGGTTAAGTTTGTTGGCAGTGACGTGGCGGTGAGGTGGTGGCCAAATGTAGATAGCGCCTTTTCAAAAGGCGCTATCTATACAATTCCGCCGCCATGTCACCGCTACGTCACCAATCGGACTCGTCGATCTGTCGCCAACGTCGCCGCGCATTGTCGCGACCTCCCTGGGCGTTCTTCTTGCGTTGCTGTAGCCACGCGCTGGTTGCCATCGCTGTAATTTCTTGGGACCGCGTCGTCCTCGTCCGCGCGAATCTTCTTGGACCGCGTCGTCCTCGGCCCGCTCAGTCTCGCCATTGGCGTCGTCGTCGTCGTCGTCGTAGTTGAGCGATCTCGACTAAAAAAGAAACCAATTTTGAATATATATACATTGGTTATAAAAAAGAAACCAATTTTGAATATATATATATATACATTGGTTCCAACCTTCAACTCTCTTTTCTAAACTAACTAACATTAACTAACCTAACCAAACTAAACTAACTAACTAACTAACTAACTAACTAACTAACTAACCTAACTAAACTAAATTAACTAACTAACAAACTAAACCAATTCTAAACTAACTAACATTAACTAACCTAACCAACTAAACTAACTAACTAACTAACTAACATTAACTAACCTAACCAAACCAAACTAAACTAAATAACTAACTAACCTAAACTAAACTAAATAACTAACTTAACTTAACTAACTAACTAACTAACTAACTAACCAAAGTAAACTAAACTAACTAACCTTAACTAACTTAACCAAACTAAACTAACTAACAAACTAAACTAACTAACCTTAACTAACTAACCTTAACTAACCTTAACTAACCAAACTAAACTAAACTAACTAACCTTAACTAACCTAACCAAACTAACTAACTAACTAACTAACTAACTAACTAACTAACTAACTAAACTAAACTAAACTAACTAACCTTAACTAACCTAACCAAATCAAACTAAACTAACTAACTAACTAACCTTAACTAAACTAAACTAACTAACTAACTACCCCCATCTTCTTCCTTTCATCCCAAAGCCTCTCGCTTCTCGCTTCCTCTGTTTTTTTTTTTTTTTTCTTTTCTTGAGGCGTTGGGGTTGGCTCCCAACCCCAACCCCAACCGGTTTTGATGGCAGGGGAGACACCCCTGCCATCTCCTCACGCACCTCTCGGCCATGGAGGCCGAACCTCCATGGTCACTACACCAACAACAACCGACTACAACAACAACCGAATTCAACAACAACAACGACAATCAACAAGAACACTCAACTCACCTTGCCTTCTTCGAGCTCGGTCTCTCTCTCTCTCTCTCTCTCTTTCTCTCCTTATTCCTCTCGGTTTCTTCTCTTCTCTGTTGTGTTGCGTTTTTTTTTCACCGACTCGAGAGATCAAATAGGATAAGGTGTTTGATGTCCTCGAGATTCGTGCAACACAAAATCTCGAGGCAAACCCAATGATTATCCTTTTTTTCCACCGCCTTATATGTTCGACCACATATTTCTAGAGTCTCGTGAAATGCGTATCTCGAGGCAAATCCAACGCATATTGTTTTATTGGACAAACTATATGCCCATTAAGTATATAAATAGATGTGGCCACATGTGGACCACTAAGCATATATCATTTTTCATTTTTTTATTACGCAATATAATTGAACTAGTTACACTTACCATACGAGTTGCTACCTCGGGCCCACGTCGGCACGTGACTCGAGACGCGTCCCCGCTCGTCTCGATATATGCATACCCGTAAATGACTTAGTAATCTACACATATACAGTACACTAGGCATACAACACACAAATATAACATTTACCTCGGCCACCGTGCCTCGTTCGTGACACGTATCTCGCTGCGGGTCCCACGTTACGGGTCGTTTGGTCCTGCTTAAAGAATTAAACATGTATTAATTATTTGGGCCGTGACACGTACTCTTTTATTTTTAGCCCTAATCGAAATTTAATTTGTCCAATGAATTTGTATCATTTAATTAACTTTATACTTAAAGTTGTTTCAACTTAACATAATTTCTTTATTATAGTTAAATAGATTCTAATTTGATTTTTTAAATTATTGTAAAAACAATTAAATAATAGTTTAATGGACATATTTGAAATTCAACTAATTTAATACTAAAACATTACAAAAGAAGTACACATATATCAATACTAAAAAAAACATACAATAAACATCACAAATAATCAAAAAAATAATTAAATTCAAATCACAAGCATGCATTTTATTTGTAACAAAAATAAATAAATAATAAATATCAACGTACATAATTTATTGCAACATTTTGATCAATTTAACAAATTTTATTCACCTAAAAATACATGAAATACAAATCTTATTTTCCAAAATTTTATTCCAACATAAAATACAAAATTACAAGTTTTTAATCAAACCATTACATTTTTTAATTTAACATGCATATATTTACAAAATTTATTCCAATTTTTCATTTTAACATAAAATACAAAAAACCTTTTTTTTTCACAAAAAATACAAATTATATATCACATAAATTACAAAATTTCGCAAAAAAATTATTATAAATCAACTTAAATAACAAAAAATATAAATAAATCAACTATAAAAAACAAAATATATAAAATAAATAAAAAATTATACCTAAATCTCAAATCAAGAAAGAGATGGGAGTCGGGGCGGCTGTGACGAGACGGAGGTAGGGCGGCCGGCGGAGGTGGAGGCAGAGCGGCGGTGGAGGCGGATCTGCGAGGTGGCCGATTCGGAGGCGCGGATCGGCGGGGTGGCCGAGGCGGAGGAGGAAGGAAATGAGAGGAGAGGGTCACGGCGAGGGAGAGGATCACGGTGAGGGAGATGAGAGGATCGAGATGAGAGGATGGAGAGGAGAGGAGATGAAAACCAGAGAGGAAGAGATATGTTTTTAGTCAGGATCTTATTTTCCGGATTAGCGACGGGAATAGCGACGGAGTACTCCCGTTGCTATTTTTACACGTGGCCCCCTCGTTTCCTGCCAAGTGAAGAACGCCACGTGGCCGAGAAAATTTGGTTATGGGCAGGATTTTTCCCGCCCAGAAAATAGAGACGGGGGGCTGTCGCTACCACGTCGCTATTGGCATCCATTTTTTGTAGTGAGGAAAGATGTTCATCATACGTTTATTTTTATTAATTTATATAATATGTTAACTAATTTTAATATATATTTGTGTATAGTTAGGAGTGAGTATATAAAAAAGAAAAATGAGAGAGTTGTAACTAATATGTAAAGAATAATGTAAGGGAATATTGATTTTTAGAGTAGAAATAAAGTTTGTGGTTGAAGAAGAAATTGAGTTTCATGTAACAAAGCTGTAAAATAGAAAGGAAATAGAGTTTTGTAATTGGAGATAGTCTTAAAGCGGGTAACCTAAACTTTTTCTTAATATCACAATGTTAGAAACATGATTAGGTGACACTTTTGACACCTATATTTAGCATTTAATTGTTGTAGCTTTTTAAATTATGCATTGAAATGTGTGTACTTGTTTTGAAGTATATCACAGGACGTGCACGGAGCTACACCTGGAGATATAAATCTAAGTGACTCATGTGAGTTATTATTGTTAAGTTACAATCGCGAGCAAGGGTTCATTTGTACCCGGAGACCTTCATGTTGGGCCCATGCCGATCACTTGAACCTTTTTGGTGTTATATTTCTTTTTTAAGCCTTTGGTGTTCTATTTTGAGGGTTCACAAATCTCGAATTCCTTTGTTTAAGTTGGGTGCTATTATCTTTCAAAAAAAAAAAAAAGGTTAGGTGTGTTGTAAATTGGATGACCCTTTAACCAAGCTTATGAATGATCACATTGTCAAGCATGACTCTCACATTGAATGTAACTTGTACACTCTACATAACTTGTATTCAACTCCAATGTATAATCACTTGTCTATGTATTGTCATGTAACTTGTAATTTTGTATGACATGAGACTTTGGTGTAACTTGCAAGTACTTATTCTCATCATGACTAAGGGCCTATATAAGGGGGTTCCTTCACTTGTAAAGCACACACTAATGTTGGAATGAAAATCTCTACATTTCTCAACTCTAGCTATCTTCTCTCTTGTCTCATCTTCTCTACTTGTTCTAGTAGTTCTTAGTTTATGCCTTTTATACTTAAGTCTCTAGCAAGTCCAACTTAAGTTCTAGTTGGCTTACAACTTAGTTTACAACACGTTATCAGCACGAGCTTGCTCTAACATTAAGGAAATCTTGAAGTTCAAGAAGGCTTGTTAAGGAGACAAAGCTAGGAATGTATAACTTTTGTTATTTAAATAAGTTCAATTTATTTCTATATTATCATGGTTATTACATGCATCACTTCTATATGCATACTTTATTCATATACTATGCATTATAACGTCACCGATTGCGAAAGTATGCTCTGTAGTTGCGTCTTGTACGATCTTCTACATCAGAAATCAAAAGTCAATGTGTGACATATAGTTTTTCTCTTAAAACTACAAACGATTAGTTATTGTTCTATTCTTGATTTTATAATACAAATAATGCTATAAGTTTGAGTTGATAGTGGGTAAGCCTTGTCCCCGGTAAAGCTAAACATTGAAAGGGAGACGGGTTATCCCGTTCGAGGAGGCATGATATTAAGTAGACTATGTCTCGCCACCCAACCTGGAGTACATTTTGTTTATTAATGAATCAAGTTGTGAACATATATTTAATCATATGTTATGTTTTTACATAAAAAAGGGAAAACTATTTTATATTAAATTTATTTTCAAAATATTATTCAACCATAGTTGAACTTGTTGCCTTATTATATTACCGACAATAATTACTTGTCATGACAATTATATACTATAATTTGTGAATAAAATATCTATGCAAGACTATGTTGTGTTATACAAAATTTAAATCATTTGCTAATATCTCTTTAGAGATTTGAAAAGTGAATATTTCACTTTATATATCTTTTCACCCAAGGAGTTATAAATATATAAATACCAAAAAATGTACTGCTCCAAAAGCTCAAAATGAGCGGTTGAGTCTCAAGCTACAAAATTTAATCAGTCAAATATTAATTATAATTTCGCAATTTTAATTACCTCTATGTTGAGGCTATGTGGAAATATGACTGATGAGACCATAAAAAGAAGATCACGTGGCCCGCCTCGATTTATTGCTACAACAAATATCGAGTGCGCACGTCAATCCAATAAATATTAAGGATTGATTTCTTGTCTCATGGTAGCTGAGTAAAATAATGAGATATTATAAATATAATATCGCTCCCGTCCAATTAGTTCAGCTTCAAATTAAGAAGCATATGTTGCATATAATGATCATGATCGCAATAACAAATTTATGGACGTGGAAAAGGTGAAAATATCAGGTAAATGTCGTATTGACAATTCCACAAAAAATTGGAACAAAAGTGGTGCACCACTACAAATGGCAAATAATTATTGACAATGAGCGCTCATAATTGTGACATTTTTTGGTCATATATGAAATGTTATTTTGCCTAAATATTGTCATATATATATATGAATATTTTTGTGACCTTTACCATGCCTTCAAAATCAAAGGCAAAATTATGAATTTTATCATTGAAAATGGCTCGATAAAATAGGCACATCGAGATGTGTTCAAATCATGAGCTAAATATATAGCGATGAGTTTATTGTTTGTGTATTGTGCTACATGCATATATATTATAGTATAAAAGAGAATATTTCTCGAATTTGAACTTAGCTGAGACTAACGTTCAGACAATATATGGTACAACAATTATATTGTTAATGCCTTGTTCAGAAGAAGTTTACTCAGAATAATAGAAAATTTCTCTATATGATTATGATTTAATCTGAGTATAAAATTCACGGCTTTAACTTCTAGAATATATAAGGCACATTAAAACGAATGTCGTCATAAATCAAATGACATTCATAATATGGAAAGATCTATTTGATCATCCATAATCATCAATAATGCGAAAATATCATAAATTCGCATGGACATCGTTTATCGAACTGGTGATTATCTCAAGGCAAATCAATATGAGACTTATATTGATTTAACTCTCCATCAATCATATTATAAGATGTCTTGGATCCCTAACAGGAAATTTATTTATAGCAAGTTTTGCTAATTGTCACTTTGATGAAGCAATTTTTCCACCATTAGGGGGAGATATAAGCCAATTCAAAAGGAATGATGTGAAATTGCTTGAAACACATTAAATTGCATTAAATTTGTTGTATTATGATCCATGTATAAATTAATATGAACTCGAAGTTCAAAGGATCATTAGTAGCAACAAGTTATGAATCAATTACTTGATGGAAGTACTATATACAAAAGAGTGACAATCATATGCTTCAGCATTAAATGGTTCATATAGAAAACGATGTCCATGTGCAACAAAATGCACAAGATGTCTCACTCATGTGAACATGAGGGGGAGAATCAAAATGAGTTATTGGTTAGTGTATTGCACTTTTTTCCCTTTGCTATATGATTTTATCCCACTGGGTTTTCTTTGCAAGGTTTTTAATGAGGCAATTCTAACAATATTAAAACTCTTTATCAAGGTTGATTAGTTTATTGCACTCTTTTCCTTTCGTTATTGGTTTGATCCCACTGGATTTGCCTAGCAAGGTTTTTAAAGAGGCAATCCTAACATTATTATACTCCGTATAAAAAATTTATGAGAGCAATGTACTCTTTTTCCTATACTAGATTTTTTTCCTACAGAGTTTTTCTAGTAAAGGTTTTAATGAGACATATATATTCTCTCAAAGTGTATCAATGTATTGCACTCTTTTCCTTAGCTTTGGTTTTGTCCCACTGAGTTTTTAAGCAAGATTTTTAATGAGGCAATCAATAATATTATACTACAAATCAAGATTAACGAGAACATTGTACTCTTTTTCCTATATTAGATTTTTTCCCACATGATTTTTCTAGTATAGGTTTTAACGAGGCATATTCTCTCAAAGCAAGTGTCATCCAAGGGGATTGTTGTAAATTGGATGACCCTTTAACCAAGCTTATGAATGATCACATTGTCAAGCATGACTCTCACATTGAATCGTAACATCAAGCATGACTTCTACATTGAATGTAACTTGTACACTCTACATAACTTGTATTCAACTCCAATGTATAATCACTTGTCCATGTATTGTCATGTAACTTGTAATCTTGTATGACATGAGACTTTGTTGTAACTTGCACACTTTGTGCAAGTACTTATTCTCATCATGACTAAGGGCCTATATATGGGGTTCATTCACTTGTAAAGCACACACCAATGTTGAATGAAAATCTCTACATTTCTCAACTCTAGCTCTCTTCTCTCTTGTCTCTTCTTCTCTACTTGTTCTAGTAGTTTAATTTAGTTTATGTAATTCTATGCTTAAGTCTCTAGCAAGTTTCCAACTTAAGTTCTAGTTGGCTTACAACTTAGTTTATCAACGGAAGATTTGAGAAACAAGGAAACAAGGAGAAGAGTGGAAGAATATGTCGACACGAG
The DNA here is from genome assembly GCA_039657325.1 of Stephania cephalantha. Classification (NCBI taxonomy): domain Eukaryota; kingdom Viridiplantae; phylum Streptophyta; class Magnoliopsida; order Ranunculales; family Menispermaceae; genus Stephania; species Stephania cephalantha. The sequence goes on from CM077574.1 coordinate 46,498,226, forward strand.
CACACGAAGAAAAATTTAAAAAATAAAAGTAATAGTAGCATTGCTTTGTTAACAAGGTCGGTTGCACATAGAAACTGCTGTTGTTGAGAAGATCGGCTAGCAGCCACGAAGGCCGCCGTCTGAACAAGAGGTATCAATTGATGAATTAATTGTATTTATGAATCTAACTATGTCCATTGCATTTAAAATTAAAATTGCTCGGAGACAAACATATGGAAACAGGTGTCGTCGGGAAAAAAGAAAAGAAAAGGAAAGTTGTAAAAATCACTTCAACTAATACATATTTCAGTGGCCCAGACAATTTTGACTTAACATGGAATCGAACTTAAGACCATGCACCAAACTTACACAATCTCAAACTCGCCATTGCCGTTGAGCCAACCTATCCGAGTTCACAGTCATTCAATGTATGTAGTTCAAAGTTTCACAACCTTTAGTAGGTGTAATATTCGATTTATTGAGGTTTGTATATAAAATGAGGAGGGATTTATCTTGTAGTCGATCGTTCCAAACTGACTGATTAACTGTTAGCGAGAGAAAAAAAAAAAATTTCAATGACAATGCCCTCATCGATGGATGTAGTGATATATTATATTTTTTAAAAAGGAAAATGTTTTTTTAACAAATAGTATTGTTTTGATACATATATTTGTTGTACAATGGTGTAGATTTTCTCGGAACCTGCACGGCGCACATCCCAATTAAACCTACACCCTTGTCTAAGCAAATGTTCGGCCCTTCCCTACTTAGCCTAATTGAGTCCTTGACTAATCCCACCAATTTCATGACATGGGACAAACCAACATTTTGTTCCCAAATTAAAAAAATAAAAAATAAAAAATGAGTCGAATGTTGCAACTTGGCCTTCAACTTATTATTTTTCTAGTGCAGCTTGCAGATCTGATCTAGTCGTGATTGATTTGATTATAATTAACCAAAATATATAATCCTAATTCTTGTTTCACTAAAAATGATATTTGCAGCCAAATAATAATCTATGGTGATTTGTATAATGTGACTCTTGTGAGCCAATGTGTCTTTGTACAATGTGACTCTTGTGAGCCAATGTGTCTTGTAGTATGACATTATTGTTGTCATTCTAATATTTTCCAACAATTCCATCCTAGTTAGTGGAATAAGGAACATTCGCTGTACCAAAGAAGCTATAAGAATTGACTAAATGTATATATACAGTACTCTTGTCAACTTATGAAGTGAATTTTTTTTTTTCTCTCTCTTTTCATTCATATGTGGGCTTCCTTAGAAGTTCTCTAGGCCCACGAACGTAGTGAAACTTTTTTTTTTCTCTCTCTTTTAATTCATTTGTTGGCTTCTAGAGTAGTTTTCTAGGCCCACGAACGTCAAGTATTGATCTCAAGCATACTCTAGCTTCGATTTATATGGACTTCCGTTCTTGTTTCCTTCAATCAATTTCAATCATTTCTTTCCAACTTGAGTTCCATATTGTTTTATTTTATTTTCTTAAGTGAAATAGAAATCTCTCAATCATTAATGACTCGATACATAATCCGACATATAATCAATTGCCGTAATAAAAGTACATTAGATTTGGAGTCCTAATTAATTTAATTTGCAATTTTATTTAAACCAATTGGCAGTGGCCCAATAACTTACTACAGGGGTTGAGAGTAAGAGTTCATAGGTTTGAATCTTAACAAGGCAAGTTGTTTTTTTTTATTATCAAAAAAATTGCAATTTCATTTATTTTTTTTTTTTTTTGAGGAGAAAACGATTTCATTTCATCAATGAGAAATTACATTTTGTACATTGAGCTCAATTATCTCCGTGGAAATTCACACCACTCACTATTTCTTTCATAAAGTTTGGCTAACTTTGCCATAGCGTGTGCTTTACACTGTTAGCTTCTCTTTTAACAAACCGGACCTTCCACCTTGACCTCGATCCAAGTAAATCCTTACAATCTTGAATTATGGATCCAAACTCGTATTATTCTAAGGCCGATGAATTGATGTTTTGAACCACTATCAACGAGTCTAGTTCAAACACCACTTTTGTACCGGCATATGTTTGATCCGACTTAATACCTCCCGAAACGCAATAGCTTCACCTCATGCGATGAGCATCTCTTGCGCCACATTCGTCGTGGTAAAACCCCGGTCAAGTGCCCTGGTCATCCCTAACGACCGCCCCTGTACCCAGCTGACCCTCGACTTCCCAAACGACCACATCCACGTTGCATTTCACAAACCCAAGCTCCGGCTTTTGCCATCGAACACTATCACGTACGCAAGCATTCGCATTCGAAACACCCGGATCAACATGGAGTGACCTCCACTCCCGCAACCATTCCATCTCGCTCCCCGATAATCATGTCAAGAGGTTTGCTTCTCCTTTTCCATAACATGTCATTCATAAATCTCCATATGCAAAACACTAGGCAAGCCTTTTCAAGGCCATCCTTATTCAGATTCTTCACTTAGCGAGAAAAACCAATTTAGAAATGAGAATGTCTCAAAATTTCTTGGTAGCCTCAGCACTCCTCTCCAACAATGCGTTACCTTCAAGCACCTCAAAAAAAAATGATCTCTTGATTCAAGCTCTCGCTCGCAGAGAACACACCTATCATTCATCTGTAAACCTCTCGTCACCAATCACTCTTTTACGGAACACGGTCCGCAACAATCGCCACATGAAAAACTTAACTTTTGAAGGAATTTGAAGACTCCAGAGTGGCTGCCAATCTCCCTCTACTCGTTGAAGGTCAGATCCGCTACCCATTCCCACTGCAAGTCGATAACCTGAACTTACGCTATATACCCATTTTTTGAGTAATGCCAAATTAATTCATCATTCCCACCCTCGTTGAGCGTACTCGGTGATAAGATCGCAATCCCTTAGGTTGAAGTATTCCTCAATCGTTCGATGTCCCACTCTCATTTGGTTGGGTATCATCACTCATTCACGGTTATATCCTCCATCCCTTCCACCCTATCCGTGGTTATAAAGAAATTATCATTATCTTTTAGCCAAGGATCGTCCCAAACTTATATCCCGCACCCGTTCCCCACCTTCCAACGGCATCCCCTGTACAAGTATTCCTTTCGCAAAGATAAATACCTCTCCAAGTGAAACTTGGATTATGACCGATCTTGGCCTTCAAAAATCCCCTCTCGGATAATATTTTGCCTTAAGAACCCAGTGAGGCCAAAGCGTCAGGTTGCGTTAACAATCTCCAACCTTGCTCTGCTAGCATTGCTAGATTAAAGCTGCGAAGTTCTTTAAAGCCCATACCTCCATCTTCCTTCCTCACACACAATTTATTCCAATTAATCCAATGCATTTTCTTCCTCCATCTCGGTTTCATACCCCACCAAAATGAGTTCATCATTTTTTGGAGAGCATCTGTAATTGTGATCTAAAGAAGAAAGCACTCATACAATATGTTGGAATAGCTCGGGCAATAGATTTCAACAAGACTTCCTTACCCGCTTGAGAAAAGAATCTATGATTCCAACTCATCACCGCTTCCGAGCCTCGACTTCAGGAAGGCAAAGATTTCACATTTTCCTCTACCAATGAGTGATGGGAGCCCCAAATAATTACTATCGACCAAATCCGCATTGACACCTAAACATTGACGCAATTCGATTCGGTAGAGTCCGCTACATTCGACGAAAAGAACAATGCCGACTTTTGAAAGTTAATAGCTTGGCTCGAAGCCTTCTCATAAGTGTCTAAAATACCTTTTAACTCCATGGCTTCCTCAACCGATGCTCGAAAAAAAAGGAAACTATCATCCGCAAAAAGGAGGAGTAATCACCGGAGCATTTCGAATAACTCAAGCACCCATGAAGTTTGCCATTAAGATTAGCTTTGAGCTAGCAGGAAGTGCATAAGCCTTCTGAGCATAGTATAAATAAGTAAGGTGACAACGGACAACCTTGGCGTAGTCCTCTCTCGGTGCTATTGGTCCTATTAGATCGCCATTTAAACAAATTGAGAATGTTCCGAATTAACAAACAACATTACCAAATCAACCCACTTCAAGGAGAATCCTAACTTCAAGAAGATAGCTCGTAGGAAACCCCAATCCACTCGATCATAGGCCTTACTTATATCAATCTTCGAGCCGCATTCCCATATTTACTTGTGTTTGTTGCACCTCATTGCATGTAGTGTCTCGAACACCACCAACACATTATCCACAATCATTCGACCCGCACAAAAGTGCCGATCGGTACTCGAAATGATCTTAGGTAAGAACACTTTTAACCTGTTGGCCACCACCTTCGACATAATTTTATACATCACATTACATAGTGAAATCGGTTTATAATCTTTCATACATTGAGGATGAGTGTCTCTCGGAATCAAGCACAATGTTTGTCTCATTTATAGCTTTGGAACTCGTAAAGAGTCCATCCAACCAACGCAAGCATCAAATATCTCCGCTCCCATTAAATCCCAAAATCGTTGGAAAAATCTTTGGGTTAAAGCCATCGACCACTGGGATTTGTCCGCATTCATACCAAAAATGGCGTCCTTGAATTCATCAATTGTAAAAGGAGCGATTTCACCTCTCGTTCATCTCCTCTCGTAACTCGAGTTTGTCCGCATCTATGATCGAGTCCCCCTCACTAATAGCTCCCCGAAACAACTCTTCGAAGTAGCTTAAAACCACATCCCCCATCTCCTTACTTCCCTCGATTCGAGTTCCCTCATTGTTCAAAAGATACGGGATCCGGTTTCTATTTCGCTCTCGATTCGTGAAGCATGAAAGTATTTTGTATTGTTTGTCCCCTTCTTTGAGCCACAACATTCGTGAACGTTGGCGCCAAAGAAATCTCCACTTGAAGTAATAACTCCCCCAACTCAACACGAGCGTCTATGGTTGCTTCACTATCACTTCGCTATGCGAATTACGCAATCTTTCGATCTTCTTTGTCGCTCTATTAATTCTACTCTTAAAACGCCCCTTCAACATTCGTCCCCATTTCGACAACGCCAAAGCACATTTACTTAATTTATCCACCAAATTGCAAGGTGTCTATTTTCCTCCCAAGTCATCTTCACCAACGCGTTCAATCCTTCCTCTCTCGAGCCAACAATTTTCAAATTTGAACCTATACGGAGCGTCAGCCGTCGTCTGCTTTGTGACAACCACTCGAGCCATAATGGAGAATGGTCCGATGTTGGTGCAGGTAAACTTGTTAATCTAGCATCCAAGAACCACTCCCTCCAAGATGATGAAGCTAAGGCTCGGTCAAGTCTCTCTTCCACAAACGCAGGTGTATTACGCCCTCTCTCCCATGTGAATCCATAGCCCAACATCTCAACATCACAAAGGCCACAGTCCTCAACAGCCTCCCTGAACCCATTGAAGCACCGGTTCGGGTGTGGAGCACCCCTCTCTTGTCTTCGTTGATAAGAGATCATCAAAGTCTCCTATCACACACCATGGGCAGCGAGGATTGACGATGGAGAGCTCTCAAAAGCGCCAAGAGCTTCGACGCCGACCATGGTCGGGAAACCCATAGAATCTTGTTAGCCTCCAAGTTTGATCGCCTTCACTCCTTATAATGAGATCTATATGGTTGTTAGAAAAACCATTTATTTGACAAAAAGAGTTACAACGCCACGGCGTCGCCATCCCACCACTTCTACCTACTTTATCAACAACAAAACAACCTTCAAATTGTAATTTATTTTTAATATCAATTATTTTAGATTCTAGCGACAAAGTTTCTATTAAAAAAATAACATCCGCTTTCTAGATTTAACCAAATCTAGAAGGAAAAGCTCAGTACGAGGGTTGCCAAGCCCTCGACAGCCCACTTAAACAACTCATTGTTGACGATTGGCCCTAGTCGTTGGGCTCGCGTTGTCTTGGTCGCATCCTTAGGAACGTCCTTCTTCTCGTTCGCCTATATGCACTTTATCTACGGCCATATTTGTGATAGACTCGATTACAAAGCCCACCTCTCGCATCTTTTGGCTTGCACTAGAGCCCACCCTTCGTTTCTTTCTATCCTCGGCCACTTCCAGCTCGACCCATTGTCCCGTCATCATTATTCTCAAAATCTTCATTTCCTTTTCCAGTGACACCACCACTTATAGTACCCTTTTCGTAATTGGTAACTTCCACAGTCCCCCTTTGATTGTGCTCGAATTAATGGCCCAAAATTTGCTCCCCAGTTGGCGATTTTGAGCCCAGCGCACATCCGCCACCCTCGCCGGAGCCACTTCTCGCCTCTCCGATCAATCCCTCTCCATTTTCCAGTTGCACGCAACCACGTTCCCCATCTCGGTTCAACAATCCCATCCATGCTCTCGAATAATTTTGGGCGTAAATTTTCATTATGCCCCAAGACGCCACATATGAAACAGAAAGTAGGAACTTTCTCATACCGGAAGTGGATTTCAGGTGTCTTCCCGAGGAAGCTTCAGTTTCTTTGATATCTTCAATGGTTTGCGGACATCTAAAGCAACTCGATCCTCATGAATGCAGCACACCCACCATAGGTATCTTGTTGTCCATCATACTCCAAAAAACCTCCACAAGAATCGCCAATCTGTTTAGCAACAGTTTGAATTGAAACCCACTCGGAACATCAAAAACATTCACCCAAATTGAAACTTGGTGAAGAGGGACTTGTCTTGGGTTATCTCCTTTCTCTAGTTTGCGTAGCATAAGCACATACCCATTAAAGGTCCATGGACCTCCCTCCAACACTCTCTCGCATTTCAACAGGGTGATAAAATTGAAATATGAACCTCTCCGATGGACATTCCGAAACAGTCAAGCCTTGTGTTGGGTGCGATCTCCGCCATACGGCGTTGCATTGCGAGGGAAATTTATGGGCCGATCAAGAAGAAAACGACCCACCAGACACAACATATTTTCTTGAGCAGACTCTCCATGATCTCCCATTGCAATCACCAACTCTTCCTCATCCCCATCCGAGTCCACCCCATGATGTTCCAGCCCCTTATTTGACCACTCCATTCTCCAGATCCATATCCATGAAAAAACCACAATCGATCCAAACAGGGACAATCAATCAATCAAACAAAGACCTCTCGACAATGGAGAGGAAAAAAAAATCCACACATGTTATTGCAATTTCATTTATTATTAAAAAATGGAGCCCAAATTAAACAGAACGCAACCTACGACGCCCTTAAACCAGTATGTAGGTGACTCGAACTAGCTCAAATATTTTCGCACATATTAATTACAAGTTGGCTCTTGAAATAATATATATAGGGTGCTTCTACCATGGAACCCAATTACATAGCATTTATTGCCCATTTAATGTGTTTTGCATTTAATGTACTACATCAATCACCATTAGATTGAAATTCCATAGTAATCCAATGGTGAGATATATAGTATCCATGACATTAGTATATATTTGAGCTCCATTGTAGAAATATATATATATACATATATATAGTGGTAGTAGTCAGGCTGGTAGCCACTTGATATTGTGTATGTTGATATAGTCAAATTAATTCCTAGTGACAACCCGGACGATTGTGGCTTTGTAGTGAGAGCGAAAATGGGGTTGTGTCGATTAAGCGCACGACCTCGATTTTGATTCTTCACGACAATTAAACGTTGACCCACTATTAGTTTCGATTCCACACGACAGTCAAATGTCGAGCCACTAGTGATCTCTTTACGTAAGTTTGGGCCCATAAAATTAGTCAGACAAAGTGTGTAGATACCATGATTACTCACAAAAAAAAAAAAAAAACACTAATGGCGGTTGATGATTGTATATATTATTACAAGCTTTCACAATAGAAGCTGAAAGGATGCTAGAGACAGGTTCGAAATCAATCTTAAATAAACAAATTTTTTTGTCAAGAAATATACAGTGCTAACATTTAAATTAAACCGATCTAGTGCGAGTCATAATTAACTACTCTAAATAGGTTCCGTCTTGATGGGTTTTGGCCCTTTCTGGCGAAATTTAAAAAATGTGGACTTCAATAAAATTACTTTATTTGTTAATTTATAATGACATTATAATTTAAAAATTATTTTAAAGTTTTTTTTTCCCCTTTTATTTGGAATTGATGGACAATGAAAAGTGTAAAAATTTTTTTATCACTGATGAAGTTAAAAAAAGGGTTAGAGAATGAGATAGAACAATATAGGGGTGAGAGGCGAGAAATTAGATGAAGTCGAAACAAAATGATTTATCTCATAACAAGTTGCATTAATTAAATCAAGTGAGATTTTATTGAAGTTATCTTACAATTTCCTAAATAAATTAGATGGCTTATGTGAAGTCCTTTATACCTCAAGTTTAATTAAGTTACTTGAGGGGCTTTTTAATTTTTTCTTAATAAATACATACGTATGACTTTTGGTGGGTCTGAGAAAACTTTAATATATATATATATATACTAGTTTCAAGACGTGCTACGCACGATTGACCCGCTCGCTTCGCTCGCAGGAATTAATTTCTAGTTAATTAACCAAAATTGAAAAGAACCACTACAATTAATAGAAAACATGAAAAACAATAAGTAAAAGACGACTAACACTTAAAACTAATTGAACAACATGATCTTCTAAATCTTCCTTATTTTGTAAAGTGCGGAAAAAACTTGCATATAGATTTTTCGCAAGCATACTAATTAACCTTGCCAAAATTGTCTCTTTCATCCTATCAGAGCAATGCATTCGGTTTTGCACTTCATGATCAGTATCATAAAAGTACAGTTGCAAAAAAGATGGATGCTCCTTGTCATGAAGTAAATCATTTATAAAATGATGAATTTGGCATTGCACTCTAAACGAATATACACCCACATTACTTTTGGCATACTCTTTCTTGCACTTTACACCAAAAGATGTAAAACCAAAATTGGTGTTATAAGTACGGATGTACATCAAAAACTCACGTGTCTCTTCAGTGTTTGAACTGAATAGGTCGAACATTTCTTCAAGGACAACATTAGGAACGAGTGTTACATGACCGTTTGAACAACATAAACTATTAGATTCATGAAAAACCTCTTCGCACTACAATTTCGACAAGAGTTTACAGATGGTAACACATCTGCTGAACTTGCAACATGCTCAAAACCCATAGCGACATAACGTGGTTTTGCATTCCGGGGACCTATACATAAAAAAGAAATAAAGGCAACTTAATTTCTAAATTATTAATTAAAATCATTCATTTTGCTTCATAGCATCTACCCTACTCAATATTTTATAGAATATTTTGTGAAGTTTCAAATTCATCTTTGTGATCATTCAACTCTTTCTTTTCACTCCTTAGTTGTCTTTGGCGAGTCCGCTTCATTTCTTTTTCTTCCTCCATTGCAAATTTATGTTTCAAATTATCCACCTCCCTACGATTAGTATTTATTGCTTTTCTTACAGCGTATTCACTATTGTTGATAACTCCTAAGTTTTTAACCATGGTAACTCGCTAATGCAAGGTAAAATGGTTATACTTAATGAATTTTTAGATGAGATTGTTAAACTACAATCTAATGAAACAAACATTAGAGTAGTAATTAAAAAATATATAATGTTAATTTAATATGCAACTAAATATAAAATTTAATTTAAATAATATGTATGAGTTTGAACAAACTATGTAATATAAAATCCAAACGTACATAATTTGAATACGTAAGAAGTAAAAGTGCAATTCAAGAAGCATCATTTAGCAAAGAAAAAAATAGAAAGGAAAAAAAGGATCCATAGGAACGAAATATCATAGCCCTGAGGTTAATGACTTTTGATTGTTAGTCCTCCCTAGTCTTCCAAAAGATCATCACACAACTCGCAAATATCTTCTTTTGAAAAAAATATAACTATACAATAGACTTTTGATCAACTCGCAAATATGTCTTGTTAATTTTTATAATGTTTAATTATTTGTTCTAGAAAATAAAAAAGAAACAGTAGCCTAAAATTTGAAAGATGACCAACTTTACAAATTGGACTTGTTTGATGAATAAAGTGGAAAGCAAGAAGGAAAGATTAGAGAGTTATGCCAAAGCATCTCTAATTAGATGAATTAATATTGATGCAGGTGTCAAAGTAAAGGTTGGGGGTTGACTCATTTTGGAGTCAAGTATGCTGTATCTAATTAAGTTGGCTTCTTATCAAAACAAAAGATTATGGAATTATTGTTTATGAGTTAACTCAATCTAGAAGAAACTCTTTCAATTTTCTGATGTTAAGTTATAACTACCGCCACCAAATGCAAGTAGTTTAAGCCACCCATTGGAGGATTGAACTTCTTATGTGTAACTTTACCTTAATTAGACCTTTAAAACTTAAATACATACATTAAAACTTCACCAAATGGAAGTAGGTCTATATAAAGAGCAAATTACAAGTTCGAGTTCATATTACCTATTAAAAAAGATTTATCACGAGTTTTTCGAAGTCGGATTACTAAGAAGAATTGCTTACGAACACATTTTGAAAATATTAATCGGGTGAAAAGATGGATGAGAACTCTAGGAATGAAAAAGCTTTAAAACTCTTGCAAATTATTGTAGTCCTACATTCCTCAAGTCCAAAATTGGCTGGGGCAAATCCCAGGATACCTCGAGAATAATCTAGAAAAAATGGAAAGAGGGATGACAACTGCCTCAATAAGGGGCTCTCTCATTATACTTCAATTGATGTTACAAATTATTCTTATTTTATTATTCTTTTATTCGCTTTATTGTCATGACCTACTTTGAGGAAATTAACTGAAACAGAAAACCAAAGAAGAACGTGTCAATCATAATTGTAAAATTAAGATGGTAGACAAGCATAATTGTAAAACTAAGATGGTCCATCATTTCATCTTAACTATGAATTAAGATGGTATTTCTGCACATATGAAAATTAACCGATCGGTTGAAAACTGCAATCAAATAGTGTATGCATACGAGAGTGTCGAACATATATCATAATGTTTCATAATCGAGCAAATGCAATATGTTTTGCTCCTCGATATCAAATTATAATATGATAAACCACAATTATTGAAAATATAATTTGGAGACAGTTTGTGTTTTTAGTTCAACTTCAGCTCCAAGTTATAATAGGATTAGCATGTATTGTGGTTGTGACCTCTCAGCTCAAAAGAATTCTACACCATAAATTATGTATCACAAAGATTACTTCGAAGAGCTTGTTCAACAAGACATAAAAGACATAATTTAGCAAAGAAATTAAAAAATATCGACCGCAAGTTCGATATAGATAAAAAGACACAAGAATTTTATTGCTTACTTTCCATCTCCTACATGCTTTTATTGGAGGCTTTCATTTATCTCGAATGAGCACAAAAACTTTACATTCATTTGTGTAGGAATTAATGAACCAAGAGATTAGTTCGTTGCCAACAACACAACAAGCTCAACAAACAAAGATTCAAATTACTTCATGTCTTTTTTTTTTCCAAGTATGCTAATATAAAAGATGCAATTTTTTAATTCCAACTTGTAAAAAGACAGACAAATCAAACATCTATATATTTCTTACATAAAGGAAGAAGATGAAGATTATTTTGGTATTTCAACAAACACCTAGTATTCAAGATCTTAAAGCCCAATTCAGTTTCGACTTAGTGTCTTCAAGAAATCGCTCACTACAAATAGTCAAACATATATGTGTCCCATGAATTCTAATAACCATACAATGAACGAGGGGTTGATCATATTAGCTTCCAAGGTATTGTTTCAAAAACCATGAATCAAATTGAACCATATAAACCTGATGAAATAGGGCTTTTGTGTTAAATTCAACATTGAATCAAGGGTGGATTAGACCCAAATTTCTTTCAAAAACCATGAATCAAATTGAACCATATAGACCAAATGATTAACTCACCTTTGAATCGAACCTCTCCGAAAAAAAAGAAAAAAAGAATTGGAGAAGAAATGTGGATTAACTCACATTTGAATCGAAGTGCAAAGGAAAGCAACGAATGAGTCGATGAAGGAAAGTAGGGAATGAATGAGTTGAAGAGGAAGGAAAGTCATTGATCAGTTGAGTTGTTGATCAATTTGAAGACGTAGGAGAGTCGTTGAGTTGTTGATCGATTTGAAAAGGCACTGTTCAAGATGTTGAAGATGTAGCGTATATAGATAGATATATAGTTGCTTTTATATATATCATAGATATATATGGGGAAAGACGTAAATATGATAGATATATATGGGCAAAGAAGTAAATTTCATTACCACTCAAAAATTTGGTATTCGTGCTTATATATATATGATAGATATATATTGTTGGGAATTCACGTGCACATACGCACACACAGCGAAAGCAATCATGCACTAACGCTCAAACACTCAAACTTTATTTACTTAGTAAATTTGTATTAACTTTGTGTACATAACACACTAACCTTGGGTTCTTTATATATATACCCGAAAACTATACTTATAATCCAACTAGAACACTGAAACAATATTCAAAAACAAATCTCAATCCTAATTGGACTCAACTAACAAACATCAATCCTACTTTGACTCAAACAATTAACTTACTAATTAGACACAAAGTAAAACAATGATTTTTATTCAAATTAGGACATGGAGTTTGTATCGGCCCAAATTAATTAAACTAGGATTAACATTAATCTCGAAGATTAATGGTTGTAATTTGGGCGTTACGTGGAGAACTCGGTTGACTTGGATACGAGAACCGATGAAATATGTTATTTATGGATGGTGGTTGTGTATATGTGATGTTTAAAAAATTATTATTATTACATTGCACCGCATGTGTGTATGTTGCTATCGAGCGAGTTTGCGTGATGGGTGTTCGCCTTGAAAGGCGTGTCAACACGCGTGTCGGATAGGCGAACTACGGGTTAAATGGGAAACTAGATTAATCCATGTCAGAATGACTAGTTAATCAATTAAAATAGGTAATGTGACCATAGGCCAAGTAAAACTCAATTAAAACAATAGGCTATGACATACCTCGAATTGCGTGTCGAGACGCTGGACATCGAGTGCCGGGTAGTCGAGGGTTAGTGAGATCATAAAATTTGTCAATTTGATGAATAAAAACACTAACCATATATATTATAATGGGCCTAAGCTAATGTAATTGAATCAAATAAATCAATGCCTATAGTTTGGTTATTTAAATTAGAAACCATGAGATTGTCCTAGAGATACGTGTTGACACATCTAAAAACCATGTGAGCATCAAATTAGTGTCACTTTGATTGGGTAAGTGGGAGTCAGTGGGATACATGTCAAGGTGTGGATCATTGGATGAGATTCAAGATACGTAAATACATGAAGATCAATGGCTATGAATCAATATCACCTTAATATATAAGATCAACAAATGCAAGGAAACTATTTTCATTTTCAACTTATGAATCAAGAGAACTTGCTGGAGAAGAAGGAGGTTGATGGAGAGAAGGAATCCATGGAAGATTGGTGAGAATTCCTCAAGCTAGGTGGTACATCAACTAGGTACACATCTATTTATGTCAGATTGAAATCATTTCTAATTTTTGGTTAATTCTAGAGGGTAGATGATTGAATATTTGCAATTGGTTTATATATTTGGATTCCTCATTTGAAGCTGATAATCCAGCTATATTGAAGTTCTTAATTTGGATTTGAAATCATAAAGATATGAATTTTTGAAGTTGTAAGACCAAAACTAGAATTCTGCATGTTATATTAGGAATTAGCCTATGTAATTTGATCATAACTTGCTCATTTTAGATCCAAATCGACCAAAACTGGTGAAATTTGAAAGCTTACTCAAAGGGTTACAACTTCACTTAACTAGAGATGTTGTAATTCATTTGTTTTCATGTCCAAAAGTGCTCTACAAGTAGGTGCTGGAATTCAGAAGAAAAGTTTTGAAACTAAACTTGTTAAAGGCATAACTACCTAACTACTTATCCAAATGAGCTGATATTTAAGTATGTTGTATTTGGATATATTTTATGCCTTGTGACCAAAAAATCACTTTTTTTTGGAAATATAGATAGGGAGGAATAGATTTTCTAAGTCCGCTGGTCGGATTAGTTCTAATTAGAGCTATGTTTAGTAGAATCATGATATATCTTTCATTTTAAATCAGAATTTTGCAAACTAAACCTTTTTGAAAAGCTAAGATAGAGACCGCCGATCTTTGTAGTGGTGGAAGATTTCGAGATTTGGACCATTTCATGCCTAAAAATGCGTTGTAACATAAGATTGAAATTGAGACTTAATTTAGTCTTTATGGCTGATTTAGGAATACCAATTTGAAACATATTCAAACAATTTGAATACACAGTAAATACAATTAATTGACTTTAGGGACTTAGGGGATCGTAGCTCGAGTATCGGGGAGCTTGTCGGGTCGGATTTGGGTGTCCGTGGGAGTTGGAACGCGTGTTGAGGTGTGTAAACCTATTGGAATGCCTCACAGAATTCATGATTTGGTTTATCGATTTCACTTTTCATGTGTGACTGCTAGTGGGCACAAATGGGGTTTTCACTCCTATTTCAGTGTGCATATATATTGATTGTGGCTAAATCGCATGCACGTGTTACTTGTGATAGTGCCCGTGTCGATGGCAGTATAATATATCTACGGCTGTCGAGAAGGATTAGGGTGGTCCTGATGTGTAATAGCATCGGGAAGGGACCATGACGTTTACTGAAGTTGGAGTTTAGCCACTGTAAGCCTGTAAGTATATACGTGGTTCCTATTCGATTTATCGATTACTGGCTGGTGTAGGTCAGAGTTTTCTTGTGATTATATGGATGCTTACTGATTAATGCTTTATTTCAGAACTGGTTTAATTGGTATATGCTGTTTATTTATTTCACGCTACTACTTTTGCTTGTCGTGTGCTGCTTACATTCATGGGAATATGAGGTACTATTGCCGGGTGTTATATTCGCATGCCTCGTAGTTTATCAGTTTTATTTCATGAATATTGTGTGGACTTCTCTTGGGATTTTACTTGTAGCGGTCCATTTTCCAAATGAACCGCCACAAGGGCCAATGCGGGCCCACACCCTGGCCTACCAGCGCAAGCTGTGTCCCACATGCTATCTCCTCCACCAGTTTATCATTATTAACCTCAATAAACAACAATTTATTGTTTAAATTGTTAATCAACTCAAATCATCTGTAATAAATATCATTTGAAACCTTAATAAACCACAGAGGAAGTCTATTATCATGACAAATCAAATATTATAACATCAAAGTCATGCATTTAACTCTGATACCTAGTGTGGAAAACCTATATGTCAACATAGACAAAAAATACACCTCAATCTCTCAAAATATCAAAACTATAGGGTCCTGAAATGTCTCACAATCCAAAATCCACAAAATGAAAACAAAAAATATATATAATACAAACGTACAAGTCTCGCTCAATATCTCTGAATCACAGGTACTCTGCAAGCTTGCCTTGCCACAACTCGTACTCGGATCTACACTCAAGCCATCGCAAAAAGGCAGATGACGAGTCCAAAGTGAGTATTCACAAGGAAACTAAGTGAGAAATACTGAAAGTAAATACTGGAATTTAAACAAAACTATTAAATAAACATGCGGAAATAAATACAGGCAACTGTGATCATCGCATGGATAAGTAATAGTGCAAGCTCAAAGTGTGTTCCTGGAGCCTAGGGTCAGACTAGTGCCATACTTCGGACTCTCCACAGAATACTACCAGCGAGTACCACTCAAGCAAGATCAGGATCTGGATCGGATAGGTGGTCGGCGTAGAACCTACGACGCACCTACAAGTGCCCCAACGCAATTCTCGGGTCGAATTATTCACCGAGATTCCTTGACACACGTGCTATGACCTAGTAGACATACACACAGGAATGGTACGGAAGGAGAGCCTCAACGTCCGTCCATTTAAACCAAAACCAAGAATAGAGTATTGAAGGATAGAATTTGAATTCAAAAGCAAAAATAAGGTAATGCTCAAGAAACTTCAGTTGGGATACTACACACCTCAACCCGCACTCCGTGTCCCGATAAATAACCCTCGGTCCAGCTCCGCCGAATCCCCGATATCCAAATTACCGCCCGAAATGACCTATTTTCATTTATAATTGATTTTTAGTCAATTGGATATATTTTATGTTACTTAGTAAAAACATTCTGAAATCTGCAATATTTAGCGTGCTAGATCTTTTGGTTACCGCGCTAGATTTCTGGGTAGTTTAAACGTTATTCGACAGGAAGAACATTAGTGCACTATATTTTTCACCTAACACGCTAATCGTCATGTAGCGCGCTAGGTGACCTCCTTAGCGCGCTAATGAGGTTCTAGACAACAGTTTAGTTGATTTTTTTTTTCAAACATCACCACCACCAACAACAACAACAACATATATTACTTCACTTCATAGCACTCGAAACCCATCAAAACACCCGCTTAACAACTACTTAACATTCTATATTGGATTCACTTGAACACCTCAAAAATGGTACCAAAAGATGTACAAAGTTGAAGTGATAGTGAATCTCACCTTGCTTTGATGAACCAACCACTCCAAGCTCCTCAAATCACCGAGTTTGAAGCTCCAAAACCCTCGTTTCTTGGTCTCAATTTTCGGATTTCTTGATAAGTAGAGAGAAAAGGTGGTGAATTTGAAAGTCAAGGTGACTTTTATATCCTTAAAGGATCTATCCTCACTTGTGCATCCCTATGCCATCCAATGAGCACTATTTGCTCCATTTTCTAACCTCTAATGACTCCTAATGTGACTCCAATGGCACACTTGCCCTTGTTCTTAACCCAAAAAGTCATCTTTCGGGTGTTCCGACGTCCGATTTCGCGTCCCAAACCGCGACATACGCGTACTACCAGCATTACATATTATTATTTAACTCATTTTATTCATTTCATGTGTGTATTATTTCCCCGGCCTAGTATTCCGTCTTTTAAACAACTCGGTACCCGCATCGACACGCATATCGAGGTGAATATTTAACACACAGTCTCACACGTCAAACGTAATACAAATATACACATTGCGATGTTGTTTACTCTATTTCAACATAAACATCGCAAATTAGACAAATCAAGCACATAAAATTACTATTTACCTAGCTCCAGGCGCGCCCTAGCCTAGCTGCGGGTCCCGCGAGCGTCTGAGCTGTCAGCCACGTCTGCGACCACGTCATTAATAACAACGAATTAAATTCGGGCTGTTACAGTTCTTCCCAACTAGGTGAAATTTTGTCCCGAAATTTAAATTAAATGTAAACATTTACCGCAAATAAGTGGGGATACCGTCGTTGCATAATAGACTCAAGCTCCCAGGTGAGTCCTCGGTCCCGTGATGCCGCCATCGGACCAAAACCTTCGGGATCTCTCTATTCCTCAAGATTTGAGTCCTCCTATCCATGATCTCCATAGGCTGCTCCTCATATGACACGTCATGTCGCACCTTAATCTGACGTACATCCACCATAAGCCTCGGTCTCGACCTAGCCAGCCTCAACATGGAAATGTGAAACACTAGATGTAATCCTACTAAGTACGGTGACAACTCCACGCGGTATGCCACTCTGCCGACGCGTTCCTAAACTCTGAACGGTCTAATGAACCTTGGTGCCAGCTTCCCTTTAATGCTAAACCTCTGATGACCCTTCTAGGG
The DNA here is from genome assembly GCA_039657325.1 of Stephania cephalantha. NCBI lineage: Eukaryota > Viridiplantae > Streptophyta > Magnoliopsida > Ranunculales > Menispermaceae > Stephania > Stephania cephalantha. Next base: position 46,515,854 of record CM077574.1, read on the forward strand.
CGAAACCTTCAAATACACCAAGTCCCCAACCTCGTAGCTCAGACCCTCAAGGTACTTGCCTGCATTTTTCTTCTGCTTATCCTGTATCGCCTGAAGCCTCTTCCTGATGTGTCTCACTTTCTCAGTATGGTCAACAACAATCTCAGGTCCTATAGCCGATGTATCATTCAGTGCCGCCCAACATGTTGGTGACCTGCAGGGCCTACCATAAAGTGTCTCAAACGGTGGCATCCCGATACTTGCCTTATAGCTGTTGTTGTAAACAAACTCACATAAAGGTAAGTAATTCGCACACGATCCACAAACTGTAAAATATACGCCCTGAGCATATCTTCGAGAATCTGAATCAAACGCTCTAACTGCCCATTAGTCTGAGGATGGTACACAGTGCTGAACTATAAACGAGTGCCAAACTACTCCTGCATACTTTTCCAAAGCCTCGAAGTAAATCTCGGATCTTTGTCATAAACAATGGAGACGGGTACACCGTGCAATCTGATAATCCCTCTATCGAAGATAATATTCAACTATGTAATTAAATATCTCATGGCGATCGGTATGAAATGTGCCGACTTCGTTAACCTGTCGATAACTACCCAAACTGCGTCGTATCTCCTCGCAGTCTGCTGTAGGCCACTGACGAAGTCCATGGTTACGTGTTCCCACTTCCACTAAGGAATGTGCGGCAACTGTAGCAACCCAGCTGGTCTCCTGTGCTCAGCCTTCACCTTCTGGCAAATATGACAACTCTGGACATATCTACCCACGTCAGCCTTCATCCCTGGCCACCAAAACAATCTCTGCAGATCGTGATACATCTTGGTCCGATCAGGATGAACTGCATATCGCGACCGGTGTACGTTCTCGAGAATGCTACCCTCGAGCTCCGATATCGGCAGTATCCACAAATGACCCCTATGTCTCAAGCACTTGTTTGAACCCTCAGACCACTCAGTGCACCCCGTATCCTGAGCTAGGCCACTGATCCGCTAGTAGCGGTGGTTAGCTCTTTGCAACTCAGCAACCCACTCAAGAGACACCGTGGGACCTCCCATCTGACAGTAAATACGTAGCTTAGCAATAGCCTCTCTCACACACAGCACCGACGCCGCCTCAAGAAACCTGTGCTCATGTGTCATATGCCGCAGTATCGTCTGGCTCTCGATGCCACTCCTGCTCAGTGCATCAGCTACAACATTCGCCTTACTCTGGTGGTGTTCAATAGCGAAGTCATAGTCCTTCAATAACACGAGCCATCTCCGCTGTCGCATGTTCAACTCCCTATGAGTGAACATGTACCTCAAACTCTGGTGGTCTGTGAATAACACCAACCTATCGCCGTACAAGTAGTGCCTCCAAGCCTTCAATGCAAACAGGAGCACCACAAGCTCCAAGTCGTGCACTGGATAGTTTTCCTCGTGAGGACTCAACCGTCGAGATAAATAGGCCACTGGGTGTCCGTTCTGCATCAACACGCAACCCAACCCAGTGCCGATGCATCAGTATAAATTGACAAACCTCTACCTACTACAGGTAATGCCAAAACTGGCACCGAAGTCAACTTCCTCTTCAGCTCCCAAAAAGCATCCTCACACTCATGTGACCAATCAAATCTAACATCCTTCTTGGTCAATCTCGTCATCGGCGCTGCTATCATCGAGAAATCTTGCACAAAGCGTCTGTAATATCCTGCCAAACCCAAGAAACTCCAGATGTCAGATACAGACTCGGGTATCCTCCAGTCAATAATCGCCCGAATCTTGTCATCATTAACTGATATGCACTGATCACTGATGACATGCCCCAAGAACTTCACCTCCTTTAGCCAGAATGCGCACTTGCTAAACTTGGCATAAAGTCTATGCTCTCTCAGCGTCGCCAACACATCTCTGAGATGCCTCTTGTGCTCCACACGAGCCCTACTGTAAATCAGGATGTCATCGATAAAAACTATGACGTATCGATCCAAAAATGGCCTCAGCACCCTATGCATCAAATCCATGAAAATCGATGGTGCGTTAGTCAGTCCAAACGGCATGACTGTAAACTCGAATAGTTCGTAACACATACTAAAAGTGGACTTCTTCACATCCTTCTCTCGAATCCTCAATTGATGATATCCTGATCATAAGTCGATCTTCGAGAAGAACTTGGCCCCAACCAATTGATCGAATGGTCGTCAATCCTTGGAAGTGGGTAACGATTCCGAATCGTCACCTGATTCAGCTTCAGGTAGTCCACACACATCTGCATTGAACCGTCCTTCTTCTTCACAAATAGAACTGGAGCTCCCCAAGGTGACATGCTAGGTTGAATAAAACCCTTCTGCAATAAATCCTCTAAGTGGGTCCTCAACTCCTCATGCTCGATGCTGACATCCTATACGACCTACAGTAGATTGGCTGAGTTCTCAAAATCAGCTAAATGATAAACTCAACAGCTCTCGATGGTGGCAATCCTGGGAAATCATCAGGAAACACGTTTGAAAACTCGCAGAAAATAGGGACATCCTCAACCTTAATCACCGTTCTAAGCTCTGGCTCATTCATAGCCGCGCACGCCTCCATTTCCTACAACGTAGTTAATCTGCCTTGAGTGATAGGTAATTCAGTTGCTACTCCGACAAATGAAAACTTTGGAATCCCCTCGATGTCAAACGTTACAGTCTTGTTGAAGCAATCGATATGTGCGTGATAAGATGATAATCAATTTATACCGAACATCGCATCAAACTCCAGGTACTCTAACACTCTCAAATTAGCCGGTAGCTGATGTCCCTCAATCTCTACAACACAATCCGGTAAATCCTGTTAGGGTAAATCTTATTCCCAGCTGCAGTAATAAGAACAAGAAGTGTATCTAAGGTCTGTGTAGGTAACCTTAACTCTTCTACTATGCGTCCGAAATAAAAGACAATGTGCTACCAGAATCCATCATAATGTGCATGAAAATGCCACAAACAGATAACATACCCTCAACGAGCTGTCTGGTCGCCTCTCTAATCGGTCGTGTGACCCCAAAAGCTGTAGTCTGGGCCCTATCTCTGGCCTGCTCTGTCTGTGGTGGTAGTGGTGATGGTCTGGTACAATTTACCGCAATATGTCCAACACGACCGCATCGGTAACACGCACGAGTCTCTCATATGCCATAACTCCTCTGAATCTATGCTTGACCATGGCCTCGACTCTAGCCTCTCTGACCTCTATCTACCTGTAATGTTGTCTAGGCTGATCAATTGGTGCAGAAGCCATGGAATATGCCGCCTGGCAATCATCACGTCGATCTCGGTCATCACAATGATCTATGTCGCCTCTGCGACTGATCAGAATGCCAATCACCTCGACGAGGTCTCTGGCCATATCTCTTTCGGTCCTGATCTCTCATCTGTCTCTTCGGTCTCTCGATCGACCGAGAACTCGAAATCGGCCGACTCTCATTGCCTCTCGTTGACTCTGCAGCAGAGCCTGAACAGCTACCGACTGACCCTCTGAACCATGTATGCCTCGTGTGCGAGGGACTTGTCGTAAATCTTTGTCAGTGTACGAGCACCACTAGATACAAACGTGCTCGCAATCCTCTCATCCAAACCTCGAACAAAATGATATATCTGTAACCGATCGGTACCTACTATGTCTATGAAGTACGACAATAGATATATATACCTCTCCATGTACATAGTGACATATCTCGCCCTGAACCAATGATAAAAACTCATCCCTCAATCTGACCCTAACCTCCATGGGTATATACTCGTCCATAAATAGCATTTGGAACTCTGCCCAAGTAGTCACAGTAGGATGAGTCACTATGTAGGTAGTCCACCATACCGCAACATCAGCTCTCAAACAAAAACTCAATAGTCTCAGCAAATCAATATCCTCAACACGAAGTAACTCATGTAGCCGCTCATGAGATAACAACCACCTCCCGGCTATCTCTGGGTCCCCGACTCCATAGAAGTATCCTGGCGAGAACCTAATAAAGTCCTTCATCTTCTTGGCCTCCACCGTCATCAAACTCCCTGAAGTAGACGCCACTGCTTCAGGCTCGCCACATAATACTACCAGCGAGTACCACTCAAGTAAGGCCAGTATCAGGATCCGCTAGGTGGTCGGCGTAGAACCTACGGCGCACCAACACGTGCCCCGACGCAACTCTCGAGTCAAACTATTCACCGAGATTCCCTGACACACGTGTTATGGCCTAGTGGACATACACACAGGAATGGTACGGAGGGAGAGCCTCAACGTCCGTCTATTTAAACCAAAACCAAGAATAGAGTATGAAGGATATAATTTGAATTCAAAAGCAAAAATAAGGTAATGCTCAAGAAATTTTAGTTGGGATACTGCACACCTCAACCCGCACTTCTTGTCCCGATAAATAACCCCCGATCTGGCTCAGCCGAATCCTTGATATCCAAATTACCGCCCGAAATGACCTATTTTCATTTATAATTGATTTTTAGTCAATTGGATGTATTTTATGTTACTTAGCAAAAACATTCTGAAATCTGCAATATCTAGCGCGCTAGATCTTTTGGTTAGCGCGCTAGATTTCTGGGCAGTTAAACGTTCTTCGACAGGAAGAACATTAGCGCACTATATTTTTCACCTAGAACGCTAATTGTCATGTAGCGCGCTAGGTGACCTCCTTAGCCCGCTAATGAGGTTCTAGACAACAGTTTGGTTGAAATTTTTTCAAACATCACCACCAACACCACCACCACCAACAACAACATATATTACTTAACTTCATAGCACTTGAAACCCATCAAAACAACCACTTAACAACCACTTAACAATCCATATTGGATTCACTTAAACACCCAAAAAATGGTACCAAAAGATGAACAAAGTTAAGGTGATAGTGAATCTCACCTTGCTTTGATGAACCAACCACTCCAAGCTCCTCAAATCACCAAGTTTGAAGCTCCAAAACCCTTGTTTCTTGGTCTCAATTTTCGGATTTCTTGATAAGGAGAGAGAAAATGTGGTGAATTTGAAAGTCAAGGTAACTTTTATATCCTTAAAGGATCTCTCCTCACTTGTGCATCCCTATGCCATCCAATGAGCACTATTTGCTCCATTTTCCAACCTCTAACGGCTCTTAATGTGACTTCAATGGTACACTTTCCCTTGTTCTTAACCCAAAAAGTCGTCTTTCGGGTGTTCCGACGCTTGATTTCGCGTCCTAAAACGCGACATACACATACTACCATGACCCTAACCACCAAATATGCATTACATATTATTATTTAACTCATTTTATTCATTTCATGTGTGTATTATTTCTCCGGCCTAGTATTCCGTCTTTTAAACTACCCGGTACCCGCGTCGACACAAATATCGAGGCAAATACTTAACACACAATATCGCATGTCAAACGTAATACAAATATACACATTACGATGCCATTTACTCTATTTCAACATAAATGTTGCAAATTAGACAAATCAGCACACAAAATTACTATTTACCTAGCTCAAGGCGCGCCCTAGCCTAGCTGCGGGTCCCGCGAGCGTCTGAGCTATCAACCACGTCTATAACCATGTCATTAATAACGGCTAATTAAACTTGGTCCATTACATTACTCATTGGACTCGTCACTGTATTTGTTGGGTGATTGAATGCAGATCATTCGATGAGCAAGGGCAAGGGTAAGGGAAAGAAGGTACTGGACAACTACCTCTGAGTTGTGGAGCCAGCTCGTGTGTGATATCAGTATGTATTTATTTTACTTTTGTTGGGTTTTGGGGACCATAGAACACTGATTAAATGTATATGAAACTCTCGTTATACTTAACTCGCCTTGATATATACATGATATCTTTTGCCGGGTTTTCCACTACTTAGGATTGTTGAATACTGTATAACTTACTTAAATTAAGACTTCCGCTTTAAAATTTCGTTATAACTTGATAAATTGATTAACGGGCTAATGAAATCATTAATAATTATATGGAAATTAATAATTATATGGAAATTAATTAGCTAAGTTAGGATTAAATGGAAAAGTGTAAGAAGCCAGGTAGGTCACGGAACGTCAAGGATAAGCGAGCCATGACGTGGCAAGGCTTGGTGATGTGGGATGCGACGTGGTGGGTAGTAAGGCAACATGGAAGTGGGGCCTTCATAGTTTGGTATCAGAGCGAGGTTTCGAGGAAGCCTCGGGAGTAGTGTAAAGGAAAGATAATAAAACTGAAACAAATAAACCTGACTTAGAACCTTAGTTGGGAAGCAGACTTGTGATGGGTAGTGATAGGTTTATATACATATTATATTTTGTTATATATATGATATACGTCTATATATATCGAGGTTGATTTGGAGTACGCTTCACGATGCAGATTATGGACGGATAGTCTGGTACACCTCGTGAGACTGGGCAGACTAGCAATCCAGCTAGGGATTTCCTTGTTATGGCGATTGTAGATGATCGATTATCGGCTCAGGAGACTCAGTTGGCCGAGGTATTACGATTGTTGCGAGATTACACCTCTGCACTAACGACACTTGCTACGGCGGTTGCAGCACCCTGAGACTCATGAGTAATTACAGCACGTATAGGGACATCTGTCGCCCCGGTTGTTCCCCAGACACCAGTGGAGAGAGTAGCTATGGAGACACGGGCAGAGAGAGCTACAACTGTTGTTGTTCCACTGGAGACGTGGACTCCTACGCCTCCACCCACGACTACAGAGCAGACGACTGCTACTACGTCAGGATTTGTTTTGGCCCCAGTGGCTAAAATGTTGAGGGAGTTCTTGAAGTTCCAGCCATGGTTCTTCTACGAAGGCGGTGACCCTGAGGTGGCATGAAAACGGATAATGTCTTATTAGCGTTTCCATAAGCTGATGAGGAACGATGAGAGCGTTCAGACACGTCTTTATGGAGCATGTTAGAGAGGTCATGTAGCAGTCTGGTGGACTACGTATACGGATACTCATCCAGCGCTGACGACGTGGGCTGAGTTCTAGAGAGTTGTTCTACGACCAGTATATACCCATGGAGGTGAGGTTGAGATTGAGGGAGGAGTTTCGACCCTTAGACAGGGTAGTCGAACGTTTATACAGTATATGGAGCGATTCCGGTATTTACTTCAGTTTGTTATGGATATGGCCGAGACTGAGCGACTACAGATATACTACTTCACACGAGGGGCTGATGACAGGATTGCTGAGGCAGTGGTGTCATCTGAAACTCGCACTTTGCAGGAGATATTTGATCGAGCTTTGGCACACCAGACCTTCTTGATGCAGAGAGAGGGTAGGCGTATTATTGGGTCTGAGGTATAGACTAGACAAAAGAGACATAGAGATCGGGATGATAAATTGGATAGACAGTACGATGGAGACAATAGGGATGATGATCGGGCAACTAGAGTTTATGTTGTACCCACATTACTAGCGCCGCTGCTGAGACATGTACATGACCAGGGAGGCAGGGAATGGAGGTCGTAGAGTCAGGGTCAGAGGTTAGGATATGGTTAGTCGACTACATGTTGGAAGTGTGGACAAGAGGGGCACATCAAGAGAGATTGTCCCAAGAGATCACTGACTCTAGCAGTAGTGACACCGGTGCAGACTCGAAAGCACGTAGTGACTAAGCCAGGCCGAGAGATGTCCCAGAAGCGAGTTCAGGGTATGTGAATTTTTAAATTTTTAATCATTACAACTTAAGTTCATGTATGCATGATAGATTATTGTATTATGGAATGTAATTGTCATAGGTCGTAGCATGACATGAAATTGTCATGGTGTGCAAGGATAGGTCGTAGCATGGCAGGTGATTGTCATGGTGAGTAAGAGTAAGTCGTGACATGACATGGGATTGTCATGGTGAGTAAGGGAGGATATGGCATGGCATGGGATTGTCATGGTATGTGTGGTTGGTTATGACTATTATGTTGGGATACATGATATGAGAGGTTTACAGTTACTAGTGTTAAGTAACTGGGTAAGGGAAACTTGAACACGATAAATCAAACTGAGAATAGATTGCGGGGATGTTGGGAAGAGAGTGACTGATTTTAACCACCTTGGCAACAAGCGCCTATGTCTAAGGGTAACACTACGATCCCCGTGATGGAGTAGTGGAGGTGTTCAAGGGACTGTAGAGAGGGACTATCATGGTGTGAGGCGTGGTCACACAGGGATATGATATTTACATCAAAGTTTACTCGAGATTCAAATTTTGAGGACGAAATTCTCCTAGTTGGGAAGAATTGTAACAGCCCAAATTAATAAAACTAGGATTAGCGTTAATCTCAAAAATTAACGGTCTTAATTCGGGCATTATGTGGACAACTCGGTTGACTCGGACACGAGAATCAATGAAATATGTTATTTATGGATGGTGGTTCTGTATATGTGGTGTTTAAGAATTATTATTATTATATTGCACCCCATGTGTGTATGTTGCTATCGGGCATGTTTGTGTGACGGGTGTTCGCCTCAAAAGACGTGTCAACGTAGGTGCCAGATAGGCGAACTACGAGTACACTAGGAAACTAGACTAATCCATGTCAGGATGACTAGTTAATCAATTAAAATGGGTACTGTAACCATAAGTTATGTAAAATTCAATTAAAACAATAGGCTATGGCGTACCTCGAATTGCGTGCCGAGACGCTGGACATCGAGTGCCGGGTAGTCAAGAGTTAGTGGGATCATAAAATTTGTCAATTTGGTGAATAAAAACACTAATCATATATATTATAATGGGCCTAAGCTAATGTAATTGAGTTAAATAAATCAATGCCTATAGTTTGGTTATTTAAATTAGAAACCACGAGATTGTCCTAGAGATACGTTTTGACACATCTAAAAACCATGTGAGTAGCAAATTAGTGTCACTTTGATTGGGTAAGTGGGAGTTAGTGGGATACATGTCAAGGTGTGGATCATTAGATGAGTTTCGAGATACGTAAATACATGGAGATTAATGGTTAGGAATCAATATTACCTTAATATATAATATCAACACATGCAAGGAAATCATTTTCATTTTCAACTTATGAATCAAGAGAACTCGCTGGAGAAGAATGAGGTTGATGGAGAGAAGGAATACATGGAAGATTGGTGAGAATTTCTCAAGCTAGGTGGTACATCAACTAGGTACACATCTATTTATGTCAAATTGAAATCATTTCTGATTTTCGGCTAATTCTAGAAGGTAGATGATTGAATATTTGCAATTGGTTTATATATTTGGATTCCTTATTTGAAGCTGATAATCCAGTTGTATTGAAGTTCTTAATTTGGATTTGAAATCATAAAGATATGAATTTTTTGAAATTGCAAGACCAAAACTAGAATTCTGCATGTTATATTAGGAATTAGCCTATGTAATTTGGTCATAACTTGCTCATTTTAGATCCAAATGGATCCAAACTAGTGGCGTTTGGAAGCTTACTCAAAGAATAACAACTTTGCTTAACTGGAGATGTTGTAATTCATTTGTTTTCATGTCTAAAAGTGCTCTACAAATAGATGCTGGAATTCATAAGAAAAGTTTTGAAACTAAACTTGTTAAAGGCATAACTCCCTAACTACTTATCCAAATGAGCTGATCTTTTAGTATGTTGTATTTGGGTATGTTTGCCGCCTTGTGACCAAAAATCACTTTTTTGAAAATATAGATTGGGAGGAATAGACTTTCTAACAGGGGTGTATTCAATTGAGAAATTAACGAACTTTTGGTTACTTTTAATTACTAAAAAAGTTTAGGTGTATTCAATTAAAACTTTTAGAGAGTTTATAAAATTAAGGTGTATTCAATGTGAACTTTTATAGACTTTTTAAAAGTCTATAAAATTTTTGAGGTATTCAATTTAAACTTTTAGAGAGTTTATAAAAGTAAGGTGTATTTAATTTTTTGGTGACTTTTGTGGTTTGGTTACAAATCTCGACTTTTATAGACTTTTTGTATAAAAATACACATAAAGAAATCTTCAACTTCTCTTCACCACAACCTAGAAACTTTTAGAGACTTTTAATTTTTGTTGGTTCCTTTATTCAATAAGGACTTCATTGTTCACAAGGTATTTTCTTATTAATTGTTTTTATCAACTTCTCTAACCACTCCACAACTAATGGATTTCATTGCTCACTCATTATACTCTAATGTCTATGTTGATGAAAATGAAAATGATGTCGTTATTAACAAGATCTCATTCTTGTATCATTGTACATTTTTTATAAGATTTTTTTACGAAGAAGTTTCGTTTATTAAGTGTATAATTATAATCTCAAAAAGTGTAATATTATTATTTTTGGAGAAGATAATCGTAATTTTTTTTTCAAATGCAAGAAGTGCTTTTTAAGAAATTTAAACTATCATTCTTAAGGAAAAAATATAAGTTTTTTTTTTTTTTATGTAAGTCAAAAAAAAGTGCAAAATTTTTACACAATGATCTTATTTGATACTTTTTTGCCATTAAAAGATGATTCATTTACCTATTTGTTTTGTTGATATTTATTTACTTATTTGTTATGTTACTATCTTGATAGTAATTCATTAATATGTATATATGATTTTTTTTTATTAAAATACAAAATACTTTTAAAAAAATCAGTAATAGTTCTTAAGAAAAAGAAAGGTAAGTATTCATCTATTTTTTATAATATAGTGCAAAAATATTGTTTCAATATAAAAATCACAAAGATTTCTAGTATTAATCTACATCATGTTTAAAAAGTTCACAAAAGTCACTAAAAATCTTAAATGTTAATAAAATTCATCAAAATGAAATTTACATAAAAGTTTATCAAAGTCATTAAAAGTCTGCGAAAATCTACAAACTTCATAAAAGTCATCCACTTATAAAAGTAACCAAATATCTATTAAAATCTCAATTAAATACACCCTTGTAAATCTGCTGGTCGGATTAGGTTCCAATTAGAGCTATGTTTAGTAGAATCATAATATATCTTTCGTTTTAAATCAAAATTTTGTAAACTAAAACTTTTCGGAAAGCTAAGATAGAGATCGACACTCTTTGCATTGTTGGAAGATTTCGAGATTTGGACAATTTCATGCCTAAAAATGCGTTGTAACATAAGACTGAAATTGAGACTTAATTTAGTTTTTAGGGTTGATTAGGGAAGATCAATTTGAAACATATTCAACCAATATGAATCCACAATAAACACATTTAACTGACTTCAGGGAGTTAGAGGACCGTAGCTTCTAGATCGATTATCGTGTCGGATTCGGGTGTCCGGAGGAGTCAGAGCACGTGTTGAGGTGCGTAAACCTATTGGAATGCCTCACAGAATTCATGATTTGGTTTATCAATTTCGATTTTCACGTGTGACTGCTGGTGGGCACACATGAGGTTTTCACTCCTATTTCGGTGTGCGTATATAATGGTTGTGGCTAAATTGCATACACGAGTTACTTGTGATAGTGCTCGTGTCGATGGCAGCATAATATATCTACGACTGTTAGGAGGGGTTAGGGTAGTCCTGATGTGTAACACCGTCGAGAAGGGACCATGCCGTTTACTTAAGTTGGGGTTTAGCCACTGTAAGCCTGTAAGTATATACGTGGTTCCTATTCGATTTATCGATTACTGGCTGGTGTACGTCAGGGTTTTCTCGTGATTATACGGATGTTTACTAATTAATGCTTTATTTCGAAACTGGTATATGCTGTTTATTCATTTCACGCTACCGCTTTTGCTTGTCGTGTGCTGCTTACATTCATGAAAATATGACGTACTGTTGCCTGGTGTTATAATCGCATGTCTCGTAGTTTATCGATTTTATTTCATGAATATTGTGTGGAATTCTCTTGAGATTTTACACACTGGAATCATCACTGTATTTGTCGGGTAACTGTGTGATATCAGTATTATTTTTTTTTATTTTTTTTTTGGGTTTTGGGGATCATAGAACACTGATTACATGTATATGGAACTTTTGTTATACTTAACTCGCCTTGATATATACATGGTATCTTTTGTCGGGTTTTCCACTACTTAGGATTGTTGAATACTATATAACTTACTTAAATTAAGACTTCCACTGTAAAATCTCATTATAACTTAATAAATTGATTAACGGGCTAATAAAATCATTAATAATTATATGGAAATTAATTAGCTAAGTTAGGATTAAATGGAAAAGTGTAATTAGCCAGGTAGGTCGCGGAACGTCAAGGATAAGCGGGCCATGATGTGGGATGCGACGTGACGGGTAGCAAGGAGGCTTGGAATTTGGGGCTGTCATAGAGTTTGAACCAAAAAAACCAACAATCTCCACCTTGGCGAAAAACTCCACCAACTCGAACAATCACCCAATCCAATTGTCGTAGCCACCGCGGATAGCAACGAACCACACAACCATTCATCAGCACGTGCAATCATTCATCCAAAAATTGATGAACTTTCAACCTCTCAGCTGCGCAGCAACACAGACAATTACACTAACTTGATTGACTAAACACACAAACGTACTCATACAACCAAGTGCGCGTGCACACAAACTGCTCCATTCAAACAAGCATCTTCTTCAATCATATCAACAATCAGACTAGATCACCACATAGATCTTGTTCCACATATCATTCCTCAATGAAAGGGATAAACCTCACATCAAACGTTAAAAAAAGTAATCTCAGACTTTAAACAACTTCAGCTGATGGGTTGAAAGCCACTTCGCTACACAACTTCCACCTTCATTGAGAAATCGCTCCATTCCAACTGTTACTTTGGTGATGAGCGATGACTTGCGATTTTGACTTTGCAAAAACACCCAAATAGCATCACTTTTATGGTTATTATTGGCGACCTTCTCAATGACAAGCCACACATCCCAAACACGTCGCATCAAGTCCACACTTCGATCAATCATCAACTTATTGTGGTTGAACTCTTCGTCGATCCCGATCACAGATTCACACTCAATTTCAAAATCAAACTTTGTAGTCGTCATCAATTTTTGAACTCACGAAAAACCACACAAGCACTAATATGAATTTTGATTCATATCTTGTCATCTCAAACAATCTAATCATTCTCATAAATATATGAAAAAATACACTAATCTCTTTAACTAGCTAAAGACATAAAAATTGATTGCAACAGAGAGGCAAAAACTTGTTGTCTTGTAGTGAAACATGAGATTCAAAAACTACTACACCTTAATTGCCTTGACCAATCTTGAAACTGATCATAATGTTGATGCACCGATTAGGGATTCACTAAACCGTGCCAACAGTCAACACCAATCAACACATACACGATTTAAGCCACTCCCTCGATCTTCAAACAAACGGGTACATGAACACCACGCTGAAGACAATTGATCGGCATGTTCTCACAAACTTCGAATTCGGCAATCTCTTAATCATACCAATCAACCTATCTTTGATCGATCTCTACAATGACACAATCATGTACGAACTCCTTTATCTCCACCTGCTCTGATACCACTTATTGGGAATTCATGTGCACAGATGCACACACAACGGGAAGCAATCATGCACTAACGCTCAAACACTCAAACTTTATTTACTTAGTAAATTTGTATTAACTTTGTGTACATAACACACTAACCTTGGGTTCTTTATATAAATACCCGAAAACTATACTTGTAATCCAACTAGAACACTGAAACATTATTCAAAGACAAATCTAAATCCTAATTGGACTCAACTAACAAACATCAACCCTACTTTGACTCAAACAATTAACTTACTAATTAGATACAAAGTAAAAAATGATTCTTAATCAAATTAGGACATGGAGTTTGAGCCAAAAGATCAACATATATATATTTTAAAAATACTTATATACCAATTTTAGTTATTGTATGGGCACGCCTTGTTTTGAGTGGGGGCTTGAGGCGGTCACCCTTCTTGTCCACCCCAAGCACGCCATCTAACTCTAATGCTATGATCGAACAATGGTTAGAAACTTGAGATTGAGAGTTCGAGACTTCTCGTGTGAAAATTTGAGAGGGGTACTAAGAGGTTTTTTTTTATAAGGGGGAGGGGGTTCAAATCGGGCATTTTAATTTTTGTTTTAAAAAATCGAGGTTGAATCATGTTTCTTTAGAATGTGAGCAACAATAATGTTTGATCCCATCGGTGAGAATGAGATATATACATGTGGGATGAGACATTATATCTTTTTATTTACTTATGGTGTGTTCGGTTGGGTTGATAGGGTTGTCTTGATAGGGTTGGATTAGCAAACATTGGATTACATGACTATGAATTAGAGGTAATCCGAAGTTGGAGACTTGTTCGGTTGGCATGATATGGTTTTAACCGAAGGAAAACGAGGTTGATCACGACAACCAAATAGATGGAGGACGAGGCGATCACACAGAGTCGTTGAAGATCAAGATGAGGCTCGGCTAGGGTTAACAGGGAGGACGCACGAATGATGAAGACAAGGAGCAGTGGTTTTGTTTGGTATAAGCGAAGGAATAGTGGTTTTGTTTGGAATAAGTGAAGGGCATTTTCGTCCTTACACATACTGGGAGAGATTGGATTAGCTAGTGATAGGGTGGGAATCCACTTTGTTTACTCCAAAGTTTGTATGATAACTTAATCTGATTGCATTATTTAATCATGCGAAGTGAACAACGAATTACATATAATCTAACGGATTACTTAAGCAATCACGCGAACCGAACATGCCATTATATCCTTGAATTATAGTCACGTTCACACTCTAATTTTAATTTTAATTATGGAACATTAAAGCATAACTATAAATGAACAGATGTCAAAAGATAAGGTTTGAAGAGCTCGTGTGTTCGACTCCTAGTTAATTTTTTTTTAAAAAAAGAAAAAAACTACATACAAATAAATAAGCATAAAAAAGTTAAAAGATGAATAGATCTATAAGCATATTACGGGTTAATATATCGGTCATATATACCATTATATTTTGTTTATAATACCTTATTATATTTTTTAAAGTACATATAATTATAAAACTAATTTAGGACTAAGATTATGTTGATGTTGTTGTTGTTGTATATAATTACAAAAATTAAATAATATCATGATACCATTAGATTTTTGTTTTTTTGTCTATGTCACCTAACATTGGAAGCCCAACAGGATCCAAGTAATCCGAGTTCAAATTGGGTAGAACTAGGGATGGAAATGGGTAAGGAAATACCCATGGGTGATGGGGGATTTACCCTAACAAGTACGGGTATGGAGATTTTAAATGAGGATAGGGGTGAGGATGGGTACAAAATCTCATACCCACACATGTACGGGTACGGGTATGAGTAATAAAATATACTCACGGGAATACCTACAGTTAACCCTCACGAAGATACCTATTTACCCATGAGGATCCCCATATATCAATTTATACACCATATGATATTTATTATTTATATATACCATATGATATTTATATATAAATATTACATAATATTACATAGTTTCCACTCTGAAACACTCATAAATATAGCAAAAAACCTCTTATTGAGATTTATAATTTTAATTTATTTGGTTAATTAATAACTATATGTTTTGTTTTGAATTGTTCGCAACTATATTTATATTTTAAAATTTTAAGATCAAAAGTACTGAAAAAAGTTGATGACTTGGTGGTTTAAAGAGATAGTGACTTTAAGGAATATTTTGAATTTGAACTTTTCGTTTTGCATATGCCAATGATTTTGTAGAAACTTAATTATAATTGTTAGCAATTAGTAGTTAGAATTTTTATTGCATGATATGTTGATTTTTTTAAAAAAAGTTTTGTTAGGATTTAGACAATTGTGTTGTTATGTATGTATATTTGACACCTTATTTGTTACAATTCTTTTTTTGAAAATCCTGCGGGGATCCCAATGAGGAATGAAATAGGGAAAAAAGTTTCCTTTCGAGGATTCTCCATCCCCGCAAATTTCCTTCGACGGAGATTCCCAATGGGTAACAAAATGGGTAAAATATTTTACCTATAGGGATTCCCCATATCCACGGGGATTCGATGAGTATGGGGATGTGTATAAGAATTCATCCCTAGATGGGTATAGGTGATAAATGTTTTAGTAGGTATGGGTATGAGAATGAGGTCCCCATCCCCTACCCTACCCATTTGCATCCCTAGGTAGAACCATGCACTAGGTGGCAACAATATTTAAAGCTCTCGGTTTTAGTAGGTATGGGTATGAGAATGAGGTCCCCATCCCCTACCCTACCCATTTGCATCCCTAGGTAGAACCATGCACTAGGTGGCAACAATATTTAAAGCTCTCCCTCAAACATCATATTTCTCATTATAATACTTAATCTCATATATCTACTAATCTACTAATACTTAATAAGCACGAATACAACAATTCTCAACCGTTACTTTGAATTACAATTTTACCCTTCAAATTTCGATTTCGCAAATCTCTCGCTAAAATCTCAATTAGAGATTCTTTGACATCTAAAATCTCTTGCTAATAGTATCTCAATTAGAGATTCTTTATCTTATTTCTCAATTGACTATTAATATTACTAATATCATTAAAATTTATTGCATAATACCTTCATCTAATCCCTTTGACAATCTATTATGCTACTTTTTTTTACTCTACTAAAATTAAATTTAAGTTTTTATAATAAATTTCCATAGCGTAGCGAGCATGCTCATTCATGTGTCCCACGTTACGAAATTAGTATAACAAATGGCAATTCCAATTAGAATTCTTGAGCACTGTTAAGGAGGCATATAACGGCGCAACATCGGGTTTTAGATGTCTAAAACTTGTATCTGATTGAAATAATACATTGCGCACGAAATATCACCCTTATCTGCATAGCTACTTATGATTGCAGTTAAAGAAACCAAGTTCTTCCGAGGCATCAAATTATAAAGCAGTTCTGCCATTTCTAACTTCCACACCTTGCATACATACAGACAAAGAGATGTGATATCAGAGGCATCAGAAGTTTATGTTGGAACAAACCATCTAAATATTCACTAATCAGAACATGACAATTTATATATTTATAAGATCATAACATAATATTTGCTGATACAAATCTGAACATGCTGAACTAAAAAACTAAGAAAATTGTAGAAATAAAATATATTGGAGGCTTGCAAAGCAATGTCCTCCTAAGACATAATATATTTTTCCAATTTGTTGTTGAATTCTGCTAGAAGTTCTGTCCCCATGAGACAACTGGTAGGAACTTTGATTAAACACCAATCAAAATACCTTCAAACTACAATAATGGATTTTCTCTCAAAACATCAAAACTCACATATTTTTTATTTCAAAAAACTAGTACTTACTATATGTAGGGACTAACCTTCTATAGAGAAAATTGCAATTGTCTAAACTATTGCAATTTTCTCAAATTTAATTAGAACTTTAATTTGAAGTTCAAGAGCATTCTCTAAGTGAACAATTTAATTAACAATCCATGTCCCTTAGTGATCAGTTTAGTGTTCCACTAATCAACAATTAAGCAACTTCCAAGTTCAAAAATAAGCTGTTGTTGCTTAATCATGTTGTTTGATTTCCAAAACGAAAATCAAGTTCAAAATTAAAAAATTATTTGTGAATTGGTCGAGTCTTGAATCACACCATAGCTCACAAGGCCCGTATCAAGGACTTATTAATTTTTTTTCTTATCAGAATTATCCAATACTTATTAAATTAAGTGTATCACCTAGTAGCGAAACCCCATGGTCCACTCAATATACCACACTTGTCACATAACCATAAGTGCGAAGTGTTGGACTATATTTGAAGTGAGAAAGAGTAACTATCTCTCCTATGTGTGACTAAACTTGTGTTTATTTTACAACACAAACAACTACAAACTTTGAACTACCAAAGTCCAACAGGTTACACACTAACCAACATTACAGGGCACAAACTCATCATACCTTGTTCTAACATATCCACTATAGTCACAATGCTTCCAGCCGATGCCCATTACTTGAATACCCCATGAATCAAGCAAATTCCAATAAAGGCATTTCATCAAACATTGGAGTTACATAAAAACCCATCCACATTTTTTATGGACAATGCTTACCAACAACAA